>JAQMYG010000019.1:15888836-15901007 GCA_030014215.1 Clariallabes teugelsi | reverse complement strand
GTGAGAGGCAGAATTATTGTTGGTTGGTAGGGGATCAAATACTTATTTCCCTCATTGAAATGCAACTTAATTAATAAGGGAGTCTAAGTAATGGTGAGACGTGTTGGACGTTTTGTTCCTCACCGAATTATCCTTTAAAAAAATTTGAATGATCAGGTCTTACTGTAGCTGTTGTATCCTTCAACAAGATTAAATGATTCTCACCTGGATTTGTGCTTCATCATTTCTGCCTCCAATGGACCGGATTTTGTCACTTGAGTGTTTAAACGAGTGCGCACTTCATTTTCTGGTCTAACGGTTCCAAAGATTTGTTCCATCATTCCCTGCACATAAAGCATTCCATAAAATGTAAAGCTTTTTAAAGCCTATAAGCTTTATATGGCATTTACATGAAAAAATTATACCTTTACCTGGGTAAAAACATATATTATTCCTATTAACTATGCAAAAAAGTCTAAAAAAACATTATTCATTAAAACTACACTACAGTACGGTTCTAATATAAGTGGCATAAATGACATATGCTGTTTGATTATGTTACTGACCTGAAATTTGGCACACTTCCTGTTTGGGTAGAACGTGACACTAGGTTTGTCCACTCTCTTCATGAACCAATACGGCAGTTTCTCTTCCAGAGTAGTATGAAGATTTATCTGTGTAAGAGTGAATTACATATTTAATGACCAGGAAAGTGTGATAATATGGGATATACAGTATGGTTTTGATGAATCGATCTGTTAAATTTATTTTTGCAGCACCTGCATGGCGATCCTCTTTAGCGCAGCATTCCTTTGAACCTCAGCAATGTCCCCTACTGCCAAACCAATCTGAGCAAATTCATTCAAATAAATAAGCATTTTAAGGATTTGCTTTAAATGAATGGCAATCAAAAATGCTCACAAGAAAGCAGCAGTTTCCATTAAAGCATTTTTTGACAAACACTTAAATAGCATAAAACCTAGCCCAAAAGAATGTCTAATAAATGAGACACCAGTCGATCAGAGGTCATTGTGCACACAGACTCATTCACACCTATGGATGATTTTGTAATGCTAAACCTACCTTTTGGAAAGGGTTTTAAAAAGTTGAAAGAAATATCAGGAATCCCCTCTGAACACAAAAGTCACACCAACAGAGCCCAGAGTTCAGGACTGAACCACGGATTATACACCATCAGCCATAATTCAATGTAAAGCATTATGCTCAGTATTGTGTAGGTTCCATTAATGCCTCTTGGGCAGCTCTGGATCCTCGGTGCACGGCTCTGCAGGCCCTCTGGGGCTGTGATGTAGTGTCTGGCACCAAGAAGTTGACAGCGAATCTTTTGGGTGCTGTGGGTTGTGTGATTAAGCCTTCCACAAAGACCTGTTTGACCCGCACATCCCACGGGTGCTTGATCGGATTGGGATCTGGGGACTTTGAAGCTCATTGCTAGCTGGGTCTCGTTTGCAGCACACTGTGTACATTGATGTACTGGGTATTCTGATGCATGGGTCAGCCTTGAGTGCCAATGATCTTGTCCAAAAGACATGCAGACTAGGCTAACAGGTGTTCCCAAATTGCACTTGTGAATGTTGGCTGGAGGTCCTACGACTGTTGTAAAATTGGAATAAATGCAATGGTCACCATTGGTCTCTATCATGCCTGGTTGGACTACAGACGTTCCTTGATGGATTGGTGGATGGATGGCTGGCTACATACAGTACAATAGGGTATACACACATAAAAATTGTCCAACATTTTTATAATTCATTTAATTTTATGGCAGTTTAATAATATAATTATGGTATTAACAGGGCACTATATCTTGCTAGGTTTCCCAGTTAGTGTGGTCATTAAAGGGGAAAAAAAATTCAAAGTTGTCCCATGAGAGTTTTCATTCTGCTTCATACATTATATCAAGATGAATTGCATAATACAAAATTTTGATTTCTATTTTTTTATTATTATTTTTTTTTACCATCAAGTTCATGAGAAGAATTGGCATGAAGAGGACGAAGATCACAAATATATAGTAGGTGATTCCAGGAAAAGCCAAATGCCCCTGATTGTATGCTTCCAGAAACGAGGTATCATAATTCAGCTCTCCAACTGTCATCACAAATGTCTGTGCCAACGATAGACCAATTGAGTCGAACTCGCCCTGATAAAAAAAAAAGAAGAAGAAAGAAACAACTGTGTTACTTAACTGTCCTGTAAGTGGGATTGAAAATAAGTTAGAAAGAGAGAAAGGCAACATCATTGAAACACTGACATCATCTCTATGACCTGCACATTATCTTACTAATAGAAATACTTTTAGCAAATGGTTGTTCAAGTTCATGAAAAACAATTTTCACATTTAAATTAAATAAAACAATATATAAATCAATGATGAAACAAATGGAATTAGTATTAATTACAACTTACTCGATGAAGCATCAGTGCATGGAAGGACAATCCAAAAGCCAGCAACAATAAGAAGAAAAGGACAAGGACACTAAGGAGTGTCTTTATGATTTCTCCAAACATTACAACATAAATACCAAAGCGATCAAACCTGTAGGGAAATTGCAAACAGATTTTAACACACTGGCACAGGAATACACTCTTCAGGCTGTAACAGGGTAAGAACAGGCCTGTTGAGTTTTTGAGTGAATGGGAATATGGTGTTCATCTGATTTCTAACTAGGAAAACGGAAAGAAAACTCTGAATTCCTTGCACTGTATTAACTTTAGCTCAGTTAACTAACATAGGTTTGAGGCAGTAAATATACACCAATCAGCCATAATAGTAACAGCACAAAATATGATCAAATTAACACTGATTATCATTTATACATCATCCATCTGGGGACAGGACCATGGGCACTCAAGGCTCACAAAAGCCTGCAAGGAACAAATGCTAGCCTGTCTGGTTTGATCCTATAGAAAAGCCAATTCAGAACAAATTCATGAAAAAGTCATTGCTGGCCATGAAAGAAAGGCGCAAGAACACCAGGTGCACCAAAGCCCAAACACCATGTGATCCAACAGGGAAATAGCCCTAGGCTGCCGGCCTGGCCTTCAAAGGTCCCAAAAATCAAGCAACCATGGGATGCAAAGGACAAAAAAGTCCAATCCACTTGGGCCCCACCACGCAACCCACAGCACACAAAGTGTCTATAGCCAATGTGCTGATCACAGACACCACAGGACACTGCCAGAGGATCTGTGCCCTGAGGTGCCAGAGTTGTTTAGGTGGCACAAGGGGAACCTACACAATAATGTTTTGCCTTGTAATGTTATGGCTGATCGGTATACATGGCTTATGATGTAGTTAGTTGGCCATATTAATGGTGGTCGAAAATGATAAAATGTCTCATTTCAAGGTAACTGGAACAGGGTATTATATTAGATGGGGGTATATGGAAGAGTCGGTTATAGTGGTGGAGTTACAGTCGAATTACAGAACTGATATTAGTTTTAACAAGGCTCTTTTACCTCTGGAAGTAAAGCAGGAAGTTGATCCATGCAAACAAAATTGCCAAAGCTCCGGCCTGCCAATGCAGATTCCCTTCCACACTGAAGAACATCGGAGTAACGAAAGCAAGAGAGAAAACGGCTGTTGCCCAATCTGCTGCATTTGAGGAGTCCAAAAAGTAAGTCATTCGCTGGTGGGACAAACAATCGTAAAAACGATGATTTCCATTTTCCATTATATTTCAGTATAAAAAATTTCTGCACCATTTCTACAGAAGTTTCCTTCCTTTAATATAATAATCACACAATGCCTTTATCTATCTGAACATCAGCGATTTATTTATTTATGGTTGTCATCTCTTAAATTTACAGTATTTTATTTGCAGTATTTAAAACATCACGTCTTGTATTACCTGTTGTACTATTTGTAGCACCTCTTTGCAAATGGCGTAAATGTTCATAACAAGGACCATCAGCATGGAGACTGAAATTAAATAGCTTTGCTGAGAGAGAGAGAGAGAGATTAGATAGCGATATTATTAGATAGCGACGGTGATATTAGAAGCCAGCCGTTTGAGCTAGCATGTTTTTAGCCTCCCATTAGCAAGCTACAGTATAGCACACCATCACAAATAACAGTTTTTTTTTAATGGTTTCTCTGATCATGTCTCTTATAATAATACTGTAGATAATAATATTTAGAGCTATTACAGTAAATGCCAGAGTTTGGGACACAAACTGTCTGACTTAGCATACTTTGCGGAAAGATCTGCGCTCCATGAAGAAGTTCGTGCCATTTGTTGTGTTGAATTGTGTAGGTTTCAAGTTGATGACAAGATATGTGAGGGGCAAAAGGCCCAACAGATACACAGCCAGGTTGAGTAAATGAGCTTTACTTCCATACGCTATCCTGTGAGCAAAAATATGATATGAACAATAAACAAGACATTAATAAAATTCTATCTATAGAATTATGCAAAATGGTAAAAAATATATTTATACACACACACACACACACAGTATATATACAGTATATATACACACAGTATACTGTATATATATAAACGTGAATAATGTACATCATCAGGGTCATGAAGGACAGGAGCCACAGAGCACCTTCACACACGACGAGAGGATGGAGAGGGTGTATGGTGATGGTATTCTGTTTTTCACTGGCCAACATGGGACACAACACTGCTTGTAGACTGCTGGGATGTTACTGTACAGTGCTTTGTAGCATTTTGGGGAAAATGCTTTTAATGATAATAAAATAAATAAATAAATTAAAAAAAACACTCATCATGGTAGAAGAGACTAAGAGGAGCATATTTGAGCCAATGATGATTGAACTAATCAGATAAATGTCAAGTACAGGACTCTGCAAACGTCTTGAGCCATCCCTCATTTCTTCAGAATAATTAAACTGAAATTAAATAAAAAAAAATTGGGATCTACTGTTTTTACAATAAAACATTGTAGTTTATGTAACAACCTTAGCAGCAACCTCATTTCCTCTCTCATCTGTTCCACCCACTCAGCATTCAGCAATCCCGGTATACTAGTCACTGGCTTGATCATCTGTCATCATCCATATTAGACGTTTTCAATGCTTGTACGATTCATACTGTAGGTTACTGTGTGGCTTAACAGAGGAAAATGTTCTCTGAAGCTGCTCAGGTACAGGGACTGGACTGACAATGAGAGACAAAAAAGTCCTTCAGGAAGCCTGGATAACTATTCCTCAAGATTAAATAATAATAATAAAAAAAAAATAATAAAAAAGCCTGGATATTTGGAAGCAAAATATAAAGAAATGAGCAGTGGCTCAAGACTTGTACATACTGTAGGTGAGAATAAGATCAGGAAAGATGCATACTGCAACTTTAGTCACTTCATGAAAGAGGCTATACAGTACATGTGTAAATAAATAAATAAATAAATAAAGTTATAGAAGTTACACAATAAATACATTCACAATAGCTTTAATAGGATTTAAGATATTTTGTGTCAAAAATGTGAAAATAGAGTTCCTTAAGAGGAGGAACTGTAATTATTGTAATTGTAATAGTGTTATTATAATTCTATTCTCCATCTAATTACTAGGACGTTAACCTACCATTTCATCTCTAAGTATTTCTGACACACAGGGTGTGTGAGCAGCTCTAGCCGGTTGTACTGAACCATTGCCTGCACAAACACAACACATGAGCACAGCACAAAATATTAATGTTAGTAATAATGATAATCATGATGCTTACGATTCTATAAGAGACGTTCAAGTCAAACCTGGACTTACTGTAACAACAGAACACCGTTATGAAAGTAAAAAGTCCCTGAGAGTGAAACAGTGTTTCACTAGTGCCTAGATAAGATCAAGGTAGATATCAAGATTTCTCAGTACGCCTGAGCCATGATCGGACTGACTGTTTCATGTCTGAAACACTGGCCTCCCAAGAACTCCTTTAATGGCCCAAACAGGTGGAAATGGCTTGGTGCGAGTTCAGGAGTATATGGTAGATGTGGGAATGTTTCCCAACCGTGTTCCTGTAACGTGCAAGTGGTGTTTGTGAATGATTGTGTGAACGACAGTTCCGACAGACCGATGCTTCTTTCCTTTTCTTTTCAAGGACCAGGTGTTTCACTCGCTAAATGTTCATGGAAACGACTGCAGTGGTCTCTGAGCCACATCCGCCGGGATCATCATTCATGGACGTACGTTACAATATTTTACTGCGGCTAAGAGTCTGAGGATCATACTGCACTTAAAGTCTTGTGTAAATGTCAACTGGTTTTACACCAGAAATTTAACCAAATGAAGTCCCAGTTTGACTTGAACGCCCCTCATAATTCAAAGTTATCTCTTATAATTTTTTTTTATCATTAAATACATATTGTATAAAGTTTAATATCACGAATACTGTGTATTTATTTAATATTCATAATTGTATTAATCATATTTAAATGTAAAAATATACAGTCTTGCTGTTTTGTGTACTGCGGCTCATTTGTTACTCACATTTAGAGCAGACAGAGGCTGAATATACTGATCTTTGTCCGTTTGAGAGGATTTTTGCACGTTTACTGGAACTTGAAGCCACTGGAAATTGTATGCAATCTGCCAACAAAAAGGGATTACATATGAGCAACATACTGTATGATAATCAATGCTATTAAAAATAAGGACATAGAACATAAAAAAAACGTGATAAGTAATAAAAATAATGCTTAAGGGGCTTGGGAGCCGTTACTGGTTCTCTGAGCTGTCCACATGCTATGGGTTGTATAATATTAACCAAACAACTCTGTATCCTCTGTAGTCCAACTAGGGACTGTGGAGGCCAGTACTGACTATTGTATTTATTCCCATTTTAAAACCATGATACGACCACTGGTCGCCATTCACACTCACATTCACACACTACGGGCAATTTGGAAACACCAATCAGCCTAATCTGCATGTCTTTGGATCTGTGGGAGGAAACCAGAGGACCTAGAAGAAACCCACCAAGCACAGGGAGGACATGTAAAACCCATGCACACAGACCCCTAATTGGGAACCAAACCCAGACCCTGGAGGTGCAAGGCGACAGTGCTAACCACTAATCCACCGTGCCGGCAACCATAGAACTACTTTACTACAAATTTATATTTACTGCATTTAGAAAATCCACATATAAAGGTTTTGCACTTTTAATACGTACATGATAATCAGTGCTGTTTGGGTCATCCTCCGATTCAGTCATACAGTGATCCAGAAGATGCTGCATGGTGGAAAATACATTGAACAAAAAAAACAAAACAATTCTTTCTCTTATTGTGTCAAATCCAAATGTCAAAGCACACTAATGACAACAATGTATGTGATCATATACTGTACGCATAACCATCTTCCAGCTAGCTGACTAATTTGCATCTGGTGTATGGGACGAGCGGTCTACGTTAATACAAGGACACTATATATACAGTGTAGCCTCTGTCTGCTTCAAAAGATCATGATGTACATGTGATGCTACATTCTCTCCAGTAGAGGTCAGATTCACCCTAGTAGTATCTTAAATCAACACAGTCTGTCTTTATGATTAACTGCTATTCAATGTTTTGGAGGTACTTCAAGTTTTGACTGTATAATTCACTTGCACTTATATATCTGATATCTGCTTTATGACAATAATAAAATATAAAACGGTAATTTATTCATTTTCTATACCGCTTATCCTGTACAGGGTCACGGGGGGGGGCCTGAAGCCTATCCCAGGAGACTTTGGGCATGATGCCAGGGTACACCTTAGACATGGTGCCAGTCCATCACATGCCACACATACATGTACGCACAGGTGGCGAGGCCACAGTGCTAACCACTACACCACCGTACCACCTTATAACTGGTGGACTAAACAGTTCTCAAAAGTGAACTTATGTAAAGTATGACAGGTGTTCAAGTCAAACCAGGACTTTCGTTTGAATAAAATACATTCATCACAGTGTTTCTCTAGCGCTTGGATAACATTAAGATACAGTATAAAGTTTTCTCAGTACACTGGAACCATGATTGGACTACCTGCTTCATGTCTGAAACACTGGCCTCCCAGGAACTCCTTTAATGGCTCAAACATGCGAGAGTGGCTCGGATCGAGGTCAAGACTGTACAGGAGATGTTATTCCATTTGCTGAATTTTTACGAGAATGACTGCAGCATACTTCAAGCACAGTACGGTGATGAGACTCTAGGTCGCAGTAAATTCAAGTTTTTTACTGCGACCTAGAGTCTCATCACCGTACTGTGCTTGAAGTCTTCCATGAATGTCAATAGGATTTACGCCTTCATTCATTGTAATCAGAATGAATGAAGGCGTAATCAGAAGTCCTGGATTGACTTGAACGCCCCCGCATTATACAGTACACTTATAAGCACAAACCTTTGTCGACTCGGGTAGAAACTCGATTAAATCCAGCACGGGGCAGCGAGCGCAGCTCACTTTAGACCGATGCATAATCTCTGTTGACCTGCCATTAATCAATAACATTTTCATTCAATTGTAAATGAGTACGAGTCCTTTAAATCTGCAAGTCAATAATAAATCATCCTTAGTGGATGATGGAATGTTTGAGTGAATTTAGATTTTAAAGCATGTTAAAATAAAATAAAAAAGTCATCATAACAGTACACTAAAAAAATTAAAATAATAATGTCTGTATTCAGAAGCAGTGAATTACGTCCAAAGGTTGCAATATTAATGCTGTGGAGGTTGCTAGTATCCAAACACAGGGTGCTTAGATGCTTAGGTTTTGCAAACTACTTATGTAGACAGGGTTTTTCAAAGTAGTCTGTGCCACACGTATTCCTGTTAAAGGCTATAAATTCAAAACTCAAATCTGAATCCAGCCCCAAGACAGCAAGGTGTTATACTTTAACATACACTGTATACTGTATAACACACAAAGGATCAGTAAGTATCATATTGACTTTGTTTTATTTTTTACAGGAAATCCACAGTGAACTGTGTGTGTGTGTGTGTGTGTGTGTGTTTTTTTTTTCACCTTTTATTCTCAATAGCGGCATTAGCTACATCTTTTTTCCCGTTGCGAACAGCTTCGTGGAAGAACGAGGTGTTATTATTATTGAGCATGATCTCAGCTCCTTGGTTCAGTAAGAGCTTCACAGCTGCGACGTGACCTTCGCGTGCGGCCAGATGCAGAGCTGTGTTCTGTGCAGAGACAGTTTGGTCAAAAATAAAGGTGGACAAATAGAATGTATTCTATGTAAGAAGTTGCCAGAAAAAAATGCAACAAAATTTACGGGAAATATAATATAATTTTTTTTTTTATTGATCAAATATGAAATTTGAAATGATCAAATATCATACCCCGTCTTCGTCTTTGTTATCCAGCAGTTTGTTGTTTGCTGCCAGAAGGACAGTCATCGTTTGTGTGTATCCTTCAGCCGCAGCATGGTGTAAACACGACCAGCCTTTATAATCACTGCACATTAACACACAAGCGGAATTCATAATGATAATCCCGACTTTACACGATAAAACCTGCCTTTCATTACTTTTGATTCATCGCAAATCAATTAAATAATCTGTAGAAGCAGAGAGCGTGTATACTCAAGGTTCAATATTAAGGCCAAAACATTTCTGCATAGATAAATAATAAATATCACCCAAAAGAATATCACACTCGAGGCCGTGCTGTTGTACTGAATATCAGCATGGCTGCGATGCAGTCGTAAGCATGAAGGTCGCATGTAGATATCACAGGAGTGCTGATATTCAGTACAACAGCACGGCCTCGAGTGTGATATTGCTTTTATACTGTATGTACAACAGTTCCGCAAACACCATTTATTATCAACAGATTATGATTTGTTCGTTTGTTTAACCAATTATTTTGCTCAAAGATTGGCAGAACTGACTAACTATGACTGGCGGAGCTGATGACTGACAGTTAGCGTGTAGATAAGGGTGGTGAAAATAGTTTTCAATCCTTGCCTGTACTACTGTAAGTAGCCAAAAGGTCAAAAGAATACACCATGAAGGTGTTGGCCTGAGAAACTTACTGTACAAGATTTACTTCATACTTCCACTTATTCTGCTTTAGAACATCAGCTCGTTTCTGGGTTCCAGGGTTGAATCCCACATAGCATTAAATAGAAATCTAGTGCACTATGTAGGGTGTACAATACCTTGTTCCAGACTCCAATTAGTCTGCTTGTTCAGGTATTAGAGATAGATTTGGGATTCAGCCTTTTGTAAGGGCCTTGCTCAAGGGACCAACAATGGCAACCTGGTGGAGCTGGGACTTAAACTGTCAACCTTCTGATCAGTAACTCAGTGTCTTAACTCTCGGAGCTACCTCTGCCCCAAACTGAGGACTGAGGACCGTACTAAGTATTAAAGACTATACCAGTCTACTTTCACCTACAGTATGTTGATGACCAACAATTAGTGCAAATACCGATTGTTAAAACACCAGTGACACAGAGTGATACATATAGTTTAATGTCCCAGTGCTCTTATGCACTATTAACACCTTTTAGAGATTACTCTTCCAGGAATGAACTGTTGTATAATTACTTTTAAAAAGTAATCATTTCTTAAATATCACATCAGGATGGTGTACCTCTGGAACAGCGCCCCTCTCCTGAGCAGCAGATCCACCACCTTAATGTGGCCCCCCCTAGAGGCCAAGTGGAGCGGCGTCCGGCCGTTCTCATCACCTTCATTTAGCAAACGTGAGTCCCTTATCGTCTCCAAAATCCTGAGACACGTGTTTATTCGCCCGTATCTGAACAGACGAAACGCAGAGTAAATACAGCAAGGAATGTACTGTACTGTATTGCTAGAAAATATGGTTACCTTTACCAGGGTTAGTTTAAAATAGAACACCATTCCTTGGATTTGCTGGATTAAGATAAATAATTATATTGTTTATAGTAAAAATCCTAATATTCATGAGGCATGTTGGATGTGGGATGTTGTCTCACTCTGCTGCGAAATGAAGAGCTGATTTTTTCTCCTTTGACTTGTGGCCCAGGGAGATTTCACAACCCAGCATGTTTTTAACAGAGTTGTGGATGCCGAGTTTGCAGGCGTAGTGTAGAGGAGTGCAGCCTTCAAAGTCCTCATCGCTCATCAGCTCCCACATGTCTTTATTCTGGAATTGAAAAATATTGTCTTACAGTATAATACTTGTATGTTATGGCTGATCAGTGTATGTATCTCATATATCGCTCTATATTTATGACATTACTTGCATTACTTATTTCTTATTATATTGATGCAGCGGTGGTTAAGGTGATTGAGTCTCTGACCGGAGGGTTGGGGGTTTGAGCCTCATCACCGCCAGCTTGCCACTGTTGCGGCTCAAGCATGGCAAGAGTGGACAGTGAATGGGGGGGACAAGACTACGTCATCTGGAAAGCTGCTCTTTAAAATCTTCGCCTACTTGATGATTTATTTAACAATAAATAAATAAATAAAAATCTTGTAGTACCTGTATAGTGTGTTCAGGAAGATTCAGAAGTCCTTTTGGTTGGAGGATGACAAGATGGAGAAAGTTGCGTCCAGTCTTGTCTTTCATTCTAATATCCGCACCTGAAAAGAAATCATGTGGTTACTTTGATCTGTTTAAGATACTGTACGTGTGCAAGATACACAATATTCAATAACCAAGAATGCTGATTTCCTGAATAGCAGCATTACTTCAATTTGGGTCCAGGTAATTACATCCATGATGATATTTATTATGACATCAGGATTAAAAGTGTCATATACAGTACATAGTGCACTAGCTTTCCATTTTACATTATTTGGGATTCAACACTGGAACCCAATAGACAGTTAATATTTTAAAGTGGAATAAGTGGAAATATAAAGTGAATCTTGTGAGTTTTATTCTCTTCACCATTTGGCTACATAGAGTAGTAGTAGTAATAAATTGTCGGTCGCCAGCTCCACCAGTTAGTTAGTTCCACCAGTTGAAGAAGGATAGGTGTTAAAAAAATGGTTAAAAAAACAAATAAATTATAATATGTTGAAAATAAATGGCATTTATAGAACTGTTATATAAAAGCAATATAACACAAGAGAGAGTTCTGTTGTACTGAATATCAGCACTGATCACCACTGACCATCATTCGATAGTCCTTAAGTATTGACATTGGCCCCTGCCCACCCGCCAAATGCGGGTAAAATTCGGCTGTGGCGGGTAATAACTTTAGTCTCACTA
>JAQMYG010000019.1:15876450-15888160 GCA_030014215.1 Clariallabes teugelsi | reverse complement strand
CATTAAGTTTACTGCAAGTAAAAACAGTTGAAAGTCAGAGGACGTTTCTTTTTTTGCTGAGTATATATATATATATACAGTCATGAAAAAAATGTACCTGTAGACAGTAAGAATGAAACGGTTTTCCATGCGCTGCTTGCTGTAGCCAGGAGTAATGGGGTAAAACCCTTGCAGTCAACACAATTGATGTCCGCTCCCTTCACAAAACAAAAATATAATCAGTGATGATGTACAGTGGTGGAGCGACTTGTTTTACAAAGATATTGACTAAAATATTAGCATTCATATTTGCAGTATTGCAAAAACTTTACGTAAAAATTATGATTGGTTCACCTTTGAGACGAGATATTTAGCCAGCTCCACATGATCAAACAATGTGGCTCTGTAATTACAGCAAGTCAAATTAATAATACTACATTTACTTAAAGTTTTATTACCCTTAAACAACGTGTTTAATTAGTTAAGTTTTGGTGAAAAAATGTAAGACATATTAGATTTTTTTTCTTTTTCAATTAAATGAGAGATAAATTACAATTGAAACAATGAGGGACATAAAATTGAGAACATGGCCTGGGGGTTCAGTCGTGCGCACTCTAATACCTGTTTTAAAAGGTGTATTCACCAGACTTTTACAAATTATTTAGAAGAACTGCAAAATCGTGTGCTATTTAGTCAGACGGCTAGGAGTCTATTACAGACTGACCTGTGTAACGGCGTCTGATTCGCTGCATCTCTGATGTTGATGATTTCATCGATGCTTCTCTCATATGGAAGCAGCATTGCTTGTACGGCTTCCATCGCTCCCTGCGTGCATGCGAAGTGCAGTGCTGTGGATTTGTCACACTGTAACACACACACACATGCACATGAAGGGGTTAAGCCTGTCACGTACTGTATGTAACCGAATTACATCAAACTGCAAATAGGGCCGCCATGTATTAACACACTCTATTGTATGTTACAGACGTTCTCATGTTCATTTACACCTCACAGTCCAACATAATAGCTGTATAAAAGGACTTTCACTGCCATATTTAAGTTGCGAAGTACTATATGTGTTTGTCTGTCTGTGTTCTCTGGTTTCGGTCCTGTTTCAGTCCTCCTCTCGCCTTGTCTGCTAAATGGTTTTTGTTGATCTCCTGATATTTGGATGCTTCCTGAACATGATTCTCAGCTTCATTTTTGTACCATTTGCCAAGATTAATAAAGTTGACGCAACTGCTGTCCGTGATTGATTACTTGCAAAATGACAAGGTAACCTTTGATGCTAAAAATAAGGGTAAATAATTAAGTGGTCAGCAATCTCCAACAATTTTGACCTTATACAGTAGGTCATAGGGAAATTTGGACCCTACCAGGAAAAACCTCATGCTTTATGCTTTGAACGCTAAAACATTTGGGTATAGAAATAACATTAAATGGATGCAATAGGAATTGTAAGGAAAGTGTGAGTGTGCGTGTGTGCGGGTTTCTTAACCTGTTGCTGGTCCACTTTCGCTCCTTTAGCGATGCAAAGTTTGATCACGTCCGTATTTCCGCCTCGCACCGCTAAATGAAGTGGGCTACTCTTGGATTTGTCCAAATAATTAATGTGTGTGAGGGTGGTAATACCCAGTTCTTCTCCTGAAACAGAAGACAATAGTGGCAATTAAAATAGAAAAATATGAATTACTCACTCACTCTCTCTCTATACCGTTTATCCTGTTCAGGGTCACAGAGCCTATCCCAGGGGACTCGGGGCACAAGGCAGAATACGCCCTAAACCGACGACCAATCCATCTCAGGGCACAAACACACACTCTCTCACACTATGGGTAATTTTGAAACACTAATTAGCTTAATCTGCATGAGAACTTGCAAAATCTACGCACATAGACCCGTAAAGGTATAAGGCGACGGTGTTAACCACTACGTCACCGTGTGCCACCAATATAAATTACATAAATTATTAATATGTTAAACTTTATACTACATGATTATATTTCTTATATCAGAACCCGTAGTAGTCAGGGAATCCTTTAACTGTTAAAAAAAACATTTCTATGGAACCTGTCGGCATGCTTTTTATCAAAACGCTCCACAGGGGCCCACAATGACAACCACTGTCTTATATGGTAATACTATACACATGCACATTCCAATAAATCTATGAGAACTGAAGCACATGAAGAGATTGAGACAGTCTTTTATCAACTGAAACTTTTCAACTTTCATGACACTGCCATGACTCATATAATCCATGTTTAGACTGAAACTAAGGTTTGCTTATTCCTGTCCTGGTGTTTAAACCAGCTACCTGTTATGCACATCCGGACAGGTCTACAAATGTAAATGAGTGGAAGTAAAAACAAAAAAGATTTTAGTCATGGAACAAATATTTGTTATATTCTAATATCTTGCATGAGCACTGTGTAAGCAATGTGCTCTTTGAACAAAAACAGCTCCACACTGTCTACAGAGGAACAGTGTACAGAATGAGTCATCTGAACATAATGATGCATGCTCATTGTGTTTCTTCAACTGCTATGACCAGCCTGCTGGTGTCTCAAAACAGTAATATAAAGCAGTATTAATATTTGGGGATCACATGAGTGTAATGGTTTATCTCCTTAACTCTACTATGTAATCATAGGCATTTATATCTTTATACACCACATGCAATAGCAGTGACCTATAATCCTGAGACTGTGTGACAACAGGTATAAGACTCAGATATCAGCGTCATCTTGAAGCAAATCAGTGAGGCTCACCTTTTTGCAGTAACACCTCCATAGCTTCCTTGGCTCCAGAAAAAGCCACGGTGTGTATTGCATAATGCCCCAGCTTGTTCTGATGACACAGCTTTGCTCCATTTTTAAACTGTAAAAAGGCAAACAAATGGTGGATGCACACAATTTTCTCAATTATCCCACAGATGTACTGTATACTTCCAGTTTTTCCCTGATTCTATGACGCTAACTTTGCCCAATCTTACTCATCATATAATACAGTACCGATTCAAAGGTAGGCAAAGTATAGAAATAATGTACTTGAGTAAAAGTAGAGCTTCCGTAAGGAAAATATTACTCAAGTAAAAGTAGAAGGCCTCCATTTACTTATGTACCTGAGTAAAAGTACAAAAGTTCTCACCTTTAAATTTACTTAAGTATCAACATGTTTTAGCTCACAGTTGAATTTTTCATAGTAAAACATCTCTCTCTTTCAGTCTGATTGTGTATGCTGTTTTTGTCGTTGCCTGCAACCAGCTCCACTTCTGACTGCAAGCACCTGCTTGGTTATTAGGTGTCTCAATGCCATGCAGTTACGCATAATAGTCAACAGGTGGCAAAATTCCTGCTTCGAATACAACGCAACACCATGCAGAAATGTAGTTAAGTAAAAGAACTGATATTTGATGTACTTTAGAGCTAAGTATAAGTGTTAAAAAAAAAAATCTATCCTCTAATATAACTACTCCAGTAAAGTACAGATACATGAAACATCGTTTTAAGTTCAGTAATGAAGTAAATGTACTCGGTTACCTCTCGCCTCTGGGACGATCCCTATCATACTACATTTACTAATCACAGAAGGAGAAGCTCATACTACATTACACCCCCAGGAAAGTGCTAACTGCCTCCCTCTAATATCGATGAGTCGTTTGCTCTTTTCTACATACATTTATTTGTGTATTTTTGTGGTTTCGGCAATACTAAGATTTGAACTCCCAAACACTCAAAAGGGATGTCTACATCTTGCTGTTTAGCATAGATGATGACACACAGACACACACCGTCTGAGTCACCATTGTTTGTAAACAGTTTACAAAATAGAGATTCTATAATTAAAATATTTACTTTTTTTTGGAATCCATGATATCATAGTATAATAACTATATACATTTTTATAAAAATGCCATACACCACAAAGGAAATCTGAAAAACTTGAGGCAGTGATTATGGTATGAAGTTTGCATGATGTTAAAACTTTTCGTATTAGTCCCGACATTGCTCTTGTAGTTCAATTGCAAAACTGAAGAAACACATCTCACCAAACGCACTACTGTATATGGTGGTTAATCAAAAACATTCAGTATATTAAGAATAAAACTGACCTTTTCCTTTAACCCTTAATAAATAGACAAATTATACTCACAAGTGTTTGAAGAGCTTTGCAGTTGTTGTAGGTGCATGCCACCATCAACGGTGTGTTTCCCAAATCTCCCTCCAGATTCACATCTGTCTGACTGCAGAATAGGAGAACCTGAGACAACGCAAATAACATTTTTTGATTATTTATGATTGAGTGTAAGGAACTGACCTCTACCAAGTAACTGATTTTGGCTGTACCAGGTAACCAAACGTGTTAGACTCAAGACTTGACAAGTGACTCACAAACATGTATGGTAGCTGAGAAGTGCAACACGAAATAACCAAAACAAAAACAAAATAACAAATTAAAAAGCAAAATAACAAAACTGAAAACAAAATAACAAATCCAAAAACAAAATAACAAATTAAAAAGCAAAATAACAAAACTGAAAACAAAATAACAAATCCAAAAACAAAATCAAACCGAAAACAAAATAACTCATTTAAAACCAAAATAACCAAACCAAAAACAAAATAACAGATCCGAAAACAAAATAAAACTGAAAACAAAATAACTCATTCAAAACCAAAATGACCAAACTGAAAATAAAATAACAAATCAGAAAACAAAACACAACTGAAAACAAAATAACAAATCCGAAAACAAAACAAAACTGAAAACAAAGTAACCATTTCAAAAACAAAATAGCCAAACCAAAAACAAAATAACAAAACTGAAAACAAAATACAAATTCAAAAATAAAATAACCAAACTGAAAACAAAATAACAAATTAAAAAGCAAAATAACAAAACTGAAAACAAAATAAATTCAAAAACAAAATAACAAAACCGAAAACACAATGACAAAAATGAAAAAACAAAATTACAAAACTGAAAATAAAAAAATTACAAATCAAAAAACAAAATAGATTTTTTAAAAACAAAATAACTAATACAGAAACCAGGTCATCACATGGGTTTAACTTCCTCTGTATCACACTTTGGTTTATGGGTCATTTGTATCAGATGAATGAGTTCCTTTGACTTAGCCGTATGAGATGATGGAATGCCAGTGAAATGCCACTGTTTGGCCCTTGATTTATGATCAGTTGCATAAATAGGATGAATGTGAAATGTCTTCATATGGATGTCTGGCAAATGACCCACTGTACAGTACTGTGAAAAAATCTTGAGCCACCCCTCATTTTGTCTTATTAAATGAAATTAATTGATGTGGATTAAATTGAAGAATTGGGAAGAAATGTTTTACTATGACAGACTGCAAAGTGAGTGACTGATCTGTACCAGGTAACTAAATGTCTGAGAGACTGACCTGCACCAGGTGATTGTGTTCTTTGCTGACAGCCAGGTGAATCGGTGCCATCGTGGCTGCGTTTACAATGTTTGGATTCGCACCCAACTCCAGCAACAGTGAGCAGCTTGACTCCTGGTTTTTCTCCACAGCGGAATGTAGAGGAGTTTGGCCTTCTGCATCCTGAACATCCAGCTCTATATGGTACACACACACACACACACACACACACACACACACACACACACACACACACACACACACAATCACATGATATTAACTCATTTATTACTTTCTAACTGTAGATACAGTAGCTACAGAGCCTCAAGATGCTCAAACAAAATGAATTGAAACAAAATGCATTCTGGATCACAGTACTAACACAATTTCATTTTCAAATTAAATGCAGATATCAAAAAAAGAAAATAAATAAAAATTAGAAAAACTTTTATTGTATTTTTGTAACTTTTGTAAAACAAGTTTTACACTTCTTCTGTCTTTAATGCTTTGTGTTTTTCTGTTTCATGATCTCACATTACTTTTTAATGAGTATGTTTAGTTATAATAGGCAATTTAGATGATGGCAATAGGTTTTGCTTTTTACGCATACTCTAGAAAATGTCCAAGCATCGAAGTAATGTTGAAATCTGAGCTGGATAACTTATTGCCATTATGCTAAAATAAAGCGGTTAATACTGCAATAACACTACAGTGTATCTGCCTTAATATTTTTCCCATCAATATGTGTAGACACACTTTTATTACCCACACACAGACAGACACACACACTTGCTTAACAAATGTGAAATGATGATGGTGAATTTTATTTTCTTTTGGCCAAAGTTTAGTAGGACTCGCCTTTGCTCTTGTCCATCACAGAATTGCTGCAGATTTCCATCTCCCACTGTATGACATTCCAAATGTGCTCTATAGGATTCTGATTTGGTGACTCGGGAGGCCATTAATGTGCGCTCACGATCTAAGTTTGAGATGATTTGTGACATGGTCCATTATCATGATTGAAGGATACATTACATTACAATATTGCCATGATGGAATGCAAGTGCTCAGTAGCAATACTCAGATAGGAAGTGATAGCGAAATGATGCTTGATTTCTATTAATGGGATCATTTGGATTTTTTCAAATTCACAAGTCTGAGTAAGTACATTACAAAAGATCTTGGTCATTACAAATGTTATTTTCCTACTCTGCAAACTGACTGTAAAGTTTGTCTAACTGTATACTTACCCAAAACTAGCCATACGGCTATTTCCAGAAAAAGAAAAAAGTTTACTAAACGATTTGTACTAAATACACCTTAAATTTTAAATTTATCAACTTGGTTGAAAACGAATGTATTTCTGCACGGAATAAGGGGTTGTGAAATTACTTACCAATACATACATGTTTATGCACTCATATGCACTTCAATTTTGATTTAAAACAGACTTTAAAAAAAAAAAAAAAAAAAAACTATCCCTTTAACGAGCCTAATGTGTGTGAAAGAAAAAACATTCTTCACTCCATTATACCATCACCAGCATATATTGTTCACACAAGGCATTTGGATTCATAGGAGTCATGGATTCATGGTCCATGGATTCATGCTCTTGACATGAAACTCTCGAAACTTAAAATTAATCAAAGCAGGCGACAATTTTCCAGTCTTTGAGTGTAGCATCAGATTCCTGTTTTTGGCTGACAGGAGTGGAACTCCTGGTCTTTTGTAGCCTGTCCACTTCAGAGATGCCTATCCACTGTGAGATGTTCTGAAATAAACTTTTTTTTCCTATCAGCTCATCCCAGAAACACGTAGTACACATACAGTATGTGACATTTCAGTGGACTATATAGTGAACTGGTTTCATAATTTGGGCATTGAGATGATGATGATGATGATGATGATGATGATGACGGTGTCATTGTAACTAAGCAAAGAAAAACTTAAAAACTAAAAAATGAGACTAGCATTTTCCAATCATTCTAAAACCCTATAGTGCAGAATTAAAGCTCTGATCTCTTATTTGGTGTGTATTAGTGGTTTGAGTGCCATGTACATAGTGGTGGAGATTAGTGAGTATGGAAAGATTTACGACTCACCCTCAGGTCCTGATATGGACACAAGCAGCCGAATAATGTCCAAATGTCCACTAGCGGCAGCATAGTGGATCAGTCCGGCTCCGTTTTCATCCCTAATGCTCAGGTGAGTCGGACTCTTCTTGCTCAGGTAATCCAAAGCTGAAACATCACCTTGAACAACCCACTAAGAGAAAAAAGTGGGACATTATAATCTGCCCAGTTCCTTATCTGTCTTATTTACAGTACGCTACACCTGTATACTGTATAATAAATCATACTCCTGCTGTCAAAAACGGATCACCATAAGATACAGGTGAAATCTGAGCATCGGGGTCTAACATACGCACAGGAACATGTTAGACTAAGACACACACTGATGTAATATCGACTGTGATGTTCATCAAATCTTTGTACGTATCTTCAGCTTGCTGTAAATACACACACACACACACACACACACACACACATCCAAAATGCAGGAAGATTTTCACAACTCACTTCAAAGACGTTGACGTTCGCCACGTTGGCTGGATCAGCCTCATCCATTACACAGCAATAGGACTTATTTTGCTTCATTGAGTTTTTCCTGATGGAATTATTTCACAGTGCAAACCTACAGTATGAGCAAAAATGAAAACAGCATAAATGCATCCTGATGAAATTCAGCAGAGATGTGACTTAAAAATTACACAGTGAACACCGTGAAAATATATTTGTTCAGACAAGATAGTTTTTGTCCATAAAGTTTTCTATAATTTATTTAGTATAAAGGCAATGGGGGTAATTTAACTAAAAGTTTTTCAGTATCTAGCTTGTGTTATTTTCTGACAGTGTATAAATAAATCCATTTTTACAAGAACAGTCATATGTAAAAGTTAGTGTCCCATCAAAAAATCATTTGATCATAGTGGGTCTTAGTATTAGGCCAATACAACCTCAGACAAACAACAACATTTAACTTTTTTCACGGCATCATTATTTACTTAACCCAAAAATTAATAAACGTCATGTGGGCAATACTAAGTACTTCCATGATTCAATAATAGTAATTGTTTCCTGTATGACTGTATCAGTCTCTCACATCATTTTGGCTCATTCTTCTTTACAACATTGCTTTTGCTCATGCACAGCTCTGTTAAGGTAAACCATTCCAAAACCATGATTCTATTATTTTTCAGCCATTCTGCTGTAGATTTACTGGTTTGCTTGGGATCATTGTCCTGTTGTATGACCCAGTTTCGATCACGCTTCATCTGTCGAACAGATAGCCTCACACTTGCTTCTGGAATACCCTGGTATACAGAGAAGTTCATGGTCGACTCAATGACTGCAGGGTTCCCAGGTCCAGTGGCTACAAAACATGCCCAAATCATCACCCCTCTGCAGTGGGTATGACATGTTTCTGCTGAAATACTCTTTGAAATGCTATTTTCACCAACCATGGCAGTTGGCATTAGGGCCAGACAACTCTACTTTGGTCTCTTTTGTCCATAGGATATTGTTCCAGAAATCTTGTGATTTGTGATTTGTGAAAACCTCAGTCATGCTTCCATGTTCTTTTTAGACAGAAGAGGTTTCTCCTGGCAACCCTTACAAGCAAACTGTACTTGTTCAGTCTTCTTCTAATTGTGCTCTCATGGACTTTAACATTTAACATTTGCAGTGAGACCTGAGATATGGGTCTAAGATGTAGCTCTTGTTTTATTTTATATTTCTCTGAGCATTGCAATGGTCAATGAGATGATACTCTTGGAGACAGTGACGTCATCGGTGCACTAGTTGATGTAGCTGGTCGCCGATGACGTGTACTCCTCCAAGTCGGTGAAGTCGCCGTAAGTTGCAGCCTCCCTAAACATGTTCCAGTCAGTGTTCTCAAAACAGTCCTGAAGAGCAGAGATGGCTCATGCTAGCCAGGTTTCTACATGCTTCAGAACTGGTTTTGAACGCCTGACGAGTGGTCTGTATGCTGGAATTAGCATACAATGAAGTGAATGTGCTGGGATTCTCACTCACTCACTCATCTTCTATACCGCTTTATCCTGTATTCAGGGTCGCGGGGGCCTGGAGCCAATCCCAGGAGACTTAGGGCACAAGGCCTGGAGACTATTCCAGGAGCACAAATTCGGGGTACACCCTGAACAGGGTGCCAATCCATCGCAGGGCACACACACTTACACACAGTCACACACTCATTCACACACTATGGGCAGTTTGGGAATGCCAATTAGCCTAATCTGCAGGTCTTTGGACTGTGGGAGGAAACCGGAGTACCTGGAGGAAACCCACCATGCATGGGGAGAACATGCAAACTCCATGCACTTCCGAGCCTGGCCGAGAATCGGGCCCAGACCCTGGAGGTGCAAGCGACAGTGCTAACCACTACAACACCATGCCACCCTGCGACGCCCACTCCTGGAAAAAAATTGGGAATTGTCTTCAATGCTTTTCTGTTTCTCACTGTACAATATTAACCTTTATAATTACACTTTATAAATAGCCGTTTCCAAATTAATGTTGAGAATTTTTTTCTTTTTGGCTTAATTTTTGTTAAATAAATAATGGCTCTATAAGAAAATATATATGTTGTTGCTTGTCTAAGGTTGTGTTTGCCTAATACTAAGACCCACTATGATCAGGTGATTTCTATTATGTGTTTAAAAAACAAACAAACAAACAAACAAACAGACAAAAACCCTTAGAATTAAAAAGACGTGGGGAGCTCTAACTTTTTAAAAACTAGTGTACATACAAAAATTGTGATGCTAAAACTGACACATAATTGATTTCTTTTCTTTCTCACAGTCTCAACAAAGACGTATGCAGACAGCATGCATTATGAAATTTGTGTCAGTCATATGTCATTGGTTTGCATTTTTTGTTGTTTGTTGGGTTTATTTTATGTGATTTGTCATTTACCTAATGGAAAATAATGTAAATGATTGTATTTAGGAAATTTATTTATTTTCAGGATTAAGCAGTAGCTCTAGTTGCTTAGCAATGAGCAAACACAAGTAATGAGATGACACACTACTGTACACACTCCACCCTGTATACAATTCAACACACACACACACACACAATCCAGCTGCTAGAACATGTTTGTAAGCTAACAGTGTACCTATGTAAATATATTATATGCATCCATGGGTTTATGAGACAGAGAACTAGAGTCTTATCCCATATTAATAAATGTAATGTTCCATGAGCCTGAGGTTCATCAAACAAAACAGAAATGAAAAATACATATACTTAGATGATGCAATATCATATGTTATGAAAATTCCTATTGAGATGTCTCAGATTTGTTTGAGCTGTGAGTCTCATCCCTTCCATTCAAATATATGATTAGATGGCAAGCTGATTTTTTTTTATACCTAAAGAAATGGATAATTAACTTGGTGTTCATGCAGACCATCATTAAAGCAAATAAAGCAGGCATAACAAATATAAAAAACCTCTGACAGTCATCACGATAGCACAAAGTATATTGTAGCAAGGCAATAATGTTGTATAATACAAAACTAACAATGACACAGTGTTCCAGTGGTTTCATTGATTTTTAATCTCAACAACGCAGATCAAATGTTCAGCAACTTTGTGCTTTCAAAGTCTTGTGCTAGTTGGCAGTAAAAGTAATAGGTTAATAGGTACTAGTTACTTTCTGAGTGAATGTAATATATTACTATTGCTTATTACTTTTTAATGACAGTAAAACACTTCCTAGAAAGAAAGAAAGAAAGAAAGAAAGAAAGAAACAAACAAACAAACAAATAAAAAAAAATCACCATTTCTGATGGGTCATATTATTGGGCTTCATCAAGCAAAGAAAACAACTAAGGAGGTTCGAAATTACTGGAACTTATTTAAGAACCCTTTGACACATTTTCAGTCTACTGAATCATTGTCAATGAAATGTGGTAAAAAAAAGAATCATAAGTGGTGATCACTTAAACACTTGGTGAAGTTGCATGATAAGAAATCAATAGTAAAACCACAGCTATGTTTAATAGTGAAAGGAAGAGGATTTCCACATGCACACAATGTGATGAGAACTCACTGTATTAGAACTAGACAGTTGTGTATTTATAAGGAAATTAGACAAATCAGAAAAAAACGCTCCAGTTTACCTATAAGCATAATGATTGAACTTTGGAATAATGGAAAAAGGCACATTACGCATTTTTGTTTCTTCCATTTTTGATTTGAGCTCAATATTGGAAATCGGAAAATAATTAATGTTATCTTA
>JAQMYG010000019.1:15820238-15839565 GCA_030014215.1 Clariallabes teugelsi | reverse complement strand
ATAATTTCTATCTGTTATCACCCAAATGAGGATGGGTTCCCTGTTGAGTCTGGTTCCTCTCAAGGTTTCTTCCTATTACATGGCAAGGAAAAACTCCTTTTCCAGTGGCAAGGAAAAGGAGTTTTTCCTTGCCACTGTCTCCATCGCCCTTGGCTTGCTCATCAGGTACAATCTTATCATTTTGATTCATACTCGTTCACATCTCATACAAACTTAAATAATTATTTTAATTGCGACAATGTCAATTGTTAAAAGCGCTATACAAATAAAATTGAATTGAATTGAATTACCCCGCCTAGTGCTCCGAGTTCCTTGGCATCGGCTCCGGAGCTCTTGTGCAATCTGTACAGGATAAGCGGGATTGAAAATGACTGCATAAGATTTCAGAGATGTCTGATGATTGGGAATTGGCCACGCGTGACAAAATGACAGTAGGTAGAAACCTACTGTAATAAAAAAAAAAACTGTATTTAGTTTCAATTACAAAAATAAAAACAGTTGCCACACCGAGAAAATAAGGGAAACCGAAATGAAGCAGCTCAACCGGTGAAATCATTATCTGATAAACTGTCCTTGAACATTTAGGAGAGCCTTTGCCTTAGCTTTTAAATTCTAGAATTGTAGAATTTCCTTAATCTACATTTTGAGCTAGAGTCTAAAGTCATATTCCAGTCAGAAGAGTCATATCATATTACAAGCCATTATCTTACATTATATTGCCTAAATGATAAATTATTTGAAAGAGGAAAAATAAGTGTTCTGATACTTTTATCTTTGTTATTCAATGTGCTTCCAATGCAAATTTAGATTTACATAACGTCTTTTGAGGATTTAATTAAAAACATGAGCACACAAGCATTTAAGTACCATTTCCAAACTTTTACTCATTTTGATTTACTCAAATTGCTAAATATCAAGTTAGGTTTAGGGTTAGGGTTCCTGTTCAGTCCTCATTGGCTGCATGCTTGTTCACTCTGTTCTGTTTTGTCATTATTATCCTTGAATATCAATTAAGGAACAGACAGCAGAATGAGAGCAATACTGCTGTATATAAAATGATAAAGCAGAAAATGATTAATAGTATTGTTTGCACCATGAGAATAAACACATTGTTCACTGGACACAAGAATGGGGTCGGCCTTTCCGCTGAAAACACAACACTTCTAGAAAATGGAGTTGTGATTTTATTATTTTATGGTCACAGAAGGCAGACCATAAATAAGGTAGACCCTATTTTTTATTTATTTATTTATGTGGATGCCTCAATTTTAATTACACAATAGAGAACAATGACCCCACATGCCCTCAGCATTTGTATAATTAAAAGCTGTGAGCGATGTTCGGAGGTCTTTTATCGAAGCTTAGTACACATGGGCACACAGATGCTACTATTTTCCGTCTCCTGCAAGGTTGAATAGGTTTTATATTATTTAAACATTTAAGTTGTTTTATTGGCCTTGTTGTTTTTTAGACCACAGCATGGTTTTATGCAGAGTAGGTTTGCCATCTATTAAACCAAAGAGTGTGTACTGGCATTTTAACACAGTTCTAATAGATGGCCAATGCTGTCAATATACTGTACAAATTACACAACTGTTGCACACAGTCAGGGTCATAAAGGAATTAATTCAGTCAAAGAAAAAAGTTTTTTTTAAAAAGGCACAGTCAGCTGGTGAAAAAAAAAGAGATTCACTTCCTCAGAGCTAAGAATAATCCAAAGCTCTGATTCCCAAACCTCCTACGGTTAAGGTACAGTACAAAGAATGCCAGTGAGATCATGCTTCCAGAATGTGGAAAGTAGCAAAAAGTTGTTTTTTATTACCTCGAAAAAAAGAGTGAGTGGAAACGTCTCCCACAACCTGCACTAAAAAAACCTGAAAACATTATAAAAGATTCATTTGAAATACAGAAATGAGCTGATTTTTTAAAAATATATGTCTATTTCTTTTTCTTTTAAATTTTTTTATGAAAGGCTTTACTGTATTTCTTGGAGTATAAGGAGAACCAGGATGACTGTCTAAACTTTTGAGCATGAACTTTAACAAAGCACCAAGCAGGTGTAGATGGTCCGGACTTTCCCAAAGAAAATTATAAACCTTTTTTTTTGTTTTTTTTTTAATTTGTAAGAAATTGAATAAAAGTATCGTTTGTTAGGATTTTAATAAGTCTGAATGAATATTTTGCTGATTGTTCAACTTCTTCAATAACAGCCATTATGAAACCATAAGCTGGCAGTCTGAAGTAAATAAATAAATAAATAATACCTGTACCCACACACACACACACACACACACACACACACACACACACACACACACACACACACACAGCATACCTCTCATTGACTTTATTGCACATGTTCAGCACTTTATACCTAGCTCATTATCTATGCCGATTCTCTTGTTTAGGCTCTGGAAAGCATGGTGTTTTTTCCAGGTGACTCGGGGCACGAGGGAGTGTACATCTGGATTTGGTGACAATCTATCGCAGGGCACACACACACACACACACACACACACACACACACACACACATACACACACATACACACATACACAATTGGGAAATGCCATTTAGTTTCTTTGCACTGTGGGAAGATAATGGAGTGCCCAGAGGAAGCTCACCAACATGTAAACTCCACAAGGGACAGGGTGCGGGGCCACAGTGCTAAGCACTATGCCACCATGCCGCCTCACATAATTTTAAAATAAGAAAATTATCAAGCCTCTCAAGCATAGATTAGATACAACTCTGGATTTATAAAGATATAAAAGGTACTGTATAGATTGGGCTAATAATTAAATATTAAATTTATGATGTGAGTAAGCTGGGCTTACAGTACAGTATGTTTCAATATGGAAGCACATCTTTCAGGAAATAATGTAAATCAAGGAAATCAAGTATTCACGCAAGCTGTGGTATAAATAACAATTGTGTAGAAGGCAATCGTTGAATGGATTTGGTGCATCTGATAAAATGTATAATATAATTTTTTATATAACAGGTAAAAAGCACATTTACAGTGTTTACAGAGCAAAATTACACCCTTTAATTAGAATAATGCTTAGAGCCCCAGTGAAATCAGCATTACTGCTGTGGATCTGATTCAGTTAAAAATCAGGCTTAACATAAAACTTGTAAATGAACTGAACTAAGTAAAATAGCTTTTGCAAAAAGAAAAAAAAAAAGGCAGGAACAGAAGCAAATTGTGATAAAAAGTTTGGGCTAAAGTTTTTTTTTTTTATGTGAACATCTGTGTTTATGAAGAAATAAATGGGGTGAAAGTGTTAAGTAAAATGTGAATGCTGTGTATTATTAATCAATCAGTCTTCATGTTTGTGCTCTAAAAATGGGTCTCAAGTTTGTACCATGAATTAAAAAATTTTCAAGTGATTTTCAACTTAATGCAAAAACAGAGCAATCACCCATCTCATCCATTCATATGCTAGTATGTTCCTCTTACCTTAATGCATGGAAGTGAGAGTTGCATAGCAGTCACGAGTCACGTGAATAAATACATTAATGTTGTCTGTGCCACATATTAGGATTTAGACCGCAGTGCGGTTCTGTACTCTGACCTGATCAGAATGTGCGCATTATTTTTATATAACATTACAGCACAGAAAATAGTTTTAATTTTTAACATGAACGATAAATACATATTCGAGTAGGTTGTTGTTTTTATAATCAACTCATACACAAGTACCACAGAAACTAAAAAAAAAAAAAAAAAGTGTTGACGTTTATTTAACATTTATGAAAGCGGTCCCATCTGTGAGTGGTTTGTTTTAGGCAAAAGTTTTCACCTCAGGAGGATATTCCACATCATTAACAATAAAATATTTAACATGTCATTCATTCAGTAGCACTTAAAACTCCATAACTAGCCATTATTTCTTTTGCAGTTTTTTTTTTTAATAAACATATATAGGGCTTAGGTATGTACAAGATGGAGACTATATGGACATATCCTTTTTTCACCACAACCTAGGCAATATGATCAACTTTATCAATTTTGTTTCATTTTAACCATATATACAAACATGACTGAGCAAAAAATTTAAACATAGGACCCATAGGCAAATAAGTAGCACAGTTGCACATGATCATGTGTATTTATGGTTGTTTTCCTTAATAAACAAAAAATAAATAAATAAATAAATAAATAAATAATAATAATAATAATAATTTGCTCATTTTAAAAGATTTCACATATTTGCAACGTCATTCCCATATACCGGCAGTGGTAAAATTTATGTGTTATTAAAATAATGATAACTTTCATTCTACCTGACATACTGTATCTGAATACTTAAAGACACAGTTTGATGTCTGCAGCCACCATGTCAAGGCTTCCATATAAGAACATCTGTTTTTTGTTATATGTATAAATAATCATTATACATACAAATATGGACAAAATTCATGCATAGAGACAAAACTGAGTCAAAACAGTATAAAACTATAATGAGGTAAGTGTATCAGTGATTTACAACAATCTAATATTTGTCCCTCACACCAGTTGAACATTACTTTCTTATAATAACTTGAGTTATTCCTTACACATTGCTAATATTACCTTTAAAAAGTGTCTTGAAACTTGTCACGTATTAGGAAATATACTGTGCATCAACAATCCCCAACATTTTATTTTACTATAGAGTTTATACTACATTTATGCAGCAATATAATAAAACAATCTAATAATTAGTTGTTCCACATCCCACTGCTTTTTTTTTTTTCCAAACTTTGAATGAAGTTTAGCAGTGTTGTAGTTGCAGAGCTGAAGCTCCACCTAGTGGACATCTGTATTAGAAGATACTGTAGTATGCTAGAGGATCAAATACTCCCTGATAAATTCTTTAATTTATTTAGAAAAGAAGGTTTGATGTGGTACTGAATGCCACTTTACTTTTTAGAGAGACTTTATTCTGATCAGTATTTTATGATATAAAAAATATGCACAACAAAACACAATTAAATGAATTTAAAACACAATTAAAAAGAATTTAAAAGTAAAACTTAATAGTAATATAAAAGTTTATTTTACATATTAAATTATATAGGCATATACATTTTCCCCCCGTGGTGTATTTAATTTTTTAAAAAGGGGTTAACATTGTGGCCTTGCACCACCAGGTCTAGGGTTCGAATGGGCCTGGAGATTGTATGTTCTCCTTGTGCTTGGTTGGTTTCCTCCAGGTACTCCAGTTTCATCCCACAGTCCAAAGACATACAGGGTATGTGAGTTGGTTTTTCCAAAATGCCTGTAATGTGTTTGTCTTAGTGTGTGAGTGGGTGTATGCTTGTGCCCTCCAATGGATTATTACCCAATCCAGTGCCCCGACTCCCGAGTCCACTTGGATAGGCTCCAAGCCCCCTGCAACCCTGCACAGGATAAGCAGTATAGAGAGTGATGAGCAACTGATCTGGCAATTTAATTTTAAAGCAAATGCAAATTTAAAAAAATTATCCGAAAATATCGATTCTCCCTAAAACCACGTCACAATCAAAATATAGTGAAAAACAAAAGGAAGAAAGCTGTATAACAGTTAAGTATAAAACTGTGTAAGTATAACATTATCTAAATGTTTATAATAAGCACTGAGTATTTAAACATAACTGTGGAAAAACAAAATGTGTGACTGATATAAAATTACTTACTTTACTCTGGGAATCCTGAATAGGTTGACACTGACATTATTTAATACACTGATCAATATACAATGGACATTTAAATATATTTCTCATGAATGAAGGTGTAAAACATTTACTGAAGACTTCAGGCACAGTACAGTGATGAGACTCTTAGCAGCAGTAAAACATTTGAATGGTGCAATCATACATCTGTCTGTAGGAACTGTCCACACAATCATTCACCAACACCACTTGTACATTACAGGAACTCGGCTGGGAGTTATTGCCGCATCCCCGTACAGTCCTGACCTCGCTCCAAGACATTTCCGTGTGTTCGGTTCAGTTAGGAGTTTCTGAGAGGCCAGAGTTTCAGATGTGTAGCAGACGTACTGAGAAAACTTTCTACCTTGATGGTGTCCAAACGCTTGTGAAACACTGGGATAAGTGCATTAGTGTAGCAGGGGATTATATAGAGAAATATAAAGAAGTTTTTATTCTCATAACGGTGTTCTCTTATTCGACACGCTCAAAAGAGCCGGGTTTAATTTGAAAGCTCCTCTCATTATACACACCACAGAAAATGTCACTTAATGTGATGCATTATACAGTATTATGTTATATTATAGTACATTTTGGTGCCACGGTGACTTAGTGGTTTGCACTTTCGCCTTGCACCTCCAGGTTTGTTTCCTGTGTCGCAGTGTGTGTGCATGGAGTTTGCATGTTCTCTCCGTGCTGGGTGGGTTTCCTCTGGATTCTCTGGTTTCCTCATACAGTCCAAAGACATGCAGATTAAGCTAGTTGGTGTTCCCAAATTGCCCGTAGTGTGTGAGTGAGTGCTGACTGAGGTCCTACCATGGTCTACCATTTACCTCCAGTGTCCCTAGTAGGACTACAGAGGTTCCTTGATGTCAGGATGGATATTATATTATGTTATGTTATGTTACTGTATGTTATGTTATGTTATGTTATGTTATATATGACAATTAACTAACTAGCATCTATGATCTTCAAAGTATGAACAATTAGTTTTAATCTTTCATAAACTGTATGTATTTAATAACACACACATATGTCCATGCTTGATTTTTGTATAAAATGTCCTTTTTTCTGTTCTAAGTAACAATATTTTATACTCTCATCACTGATGAAGGATTATTGATTTTTCACTGCCTTTATCTATGTATATGTGTGGCTGATACCATTCAGACTACAACTGCAATTTTTTCCATTTTTTTTTTAATCTTAGGTGACTTATCACTATGTATCACTTTTACGTAAAAAAAAATATCTAGTTCTTTAATAACTAATTAACAAACACCCTCACATGCTTCAAACCCCCATGACCCTCTTACTGCATCTGAACTCTATGAATTTAATTCAAAGTTAGTAGTTACAGTATAACAATATATATACTGATTAGCCACTCTTCTTCTGCCACTGGGGCAGCTCTGGCCTATGAATCTACAATACCTCTGGGGGAGTGCAGGGACATTTGGCCACTGGATGCTGTGGGTTGTGGGGTGGGGTCTCTGTAGTTCGGACTAGTTTGTTCTGCATATCCGGATTGGGATCTGGAAAATTCGGAGGCTGGTTCGCTGGCACAGCTGGCTGTGGTGCACTGAGTGTTCTGGTGCCTTTCTATTGTTCCCAGCGTTGAAATTGTGCTGAATTGGCTGTTTTGGAACCCGGATCCTGGATGTGCAATTCAACAGTGCAAACCACTAAACCACTGTGCCGCCTGCACAAAAACACTGCTAGTCAATTGTTTAATTTCGCATTTGAAAGGCGCTCAATTACAGTGATAATGATTTGAACTTCTCTGATTAATAAGAACATCTTCAACAAATTTTTCTTCCCAAAATTCCAAATTTTCAAAGTGCTAAATATTGCTTAATCAACATTCATCAATTAAATTACACTGTACATATTCCTGGGTTATATAGTACTTTCAAAGTTCATTGTATTCAAAATAAAGATACTTAAAAATATAAAGAGACTTAAATACCATCACACGGACGGTTTATATGCATGAACATGTGACAAGCATGCTTACTGTATGATGAGTGTGACAATCATCACAATGGCACTAAAGAGACCTCTGAGGATGTCGACACTTGAGGTACAGGATTTAACAACACACCGAGACTGCACGTTGCCCACTCTGTAAGTTAAGCCATCATTTGTCACATATACAGTACATTACTGCATGGTGAAATTCTTTCTACGTATATTCCAGCTCAGGGGCTGGGGTCAGAGCGCAGGGTCAGCCAGGATACAGCGCCCCTGGAGCAGACAGGGTTAAGGGCCCAACTGTGGCAGCTTGGTGGAGCTGGGGCTTGAACTGCTGACCTTCTGATCAGTAACACAGAGCCTTAACCCTGTGAGCTACAATACCACTGCACTCAAGTTAATCAATTCATCTTGAGGATTGAAGAATATTTCTTATTAAAAGCTCTTGCAGTCAGGGGAAAATCAGAAGATAAATGATCTCTACCCTGATATTTTATTATTTTTATTCATTTGCATAGCAACACATGGTGTACAGTACCTGGTATATGTGATCTGCCACAAAAAACCCAAACATTTCCCTTCATATTTCTTCCTCCACTTCCTGTCAGTCTTTCTCAAATGATATAAAATGCGTGATTGAACCTCATATTACTGTAGATGTTGCTCTTATTCATTCAAACAATGATTTATCTGATTTCTCAGAAAGCAAAAGACGCTGTGTGGTGTAAGCTCTTACAGGAGAGTATGCAGAGGTTAGGGTGAAGTGTCAAAGGTGAAGGTTGGTATGGGTGAAGCTCACACATGCTTTATCCAAGATTAGCCGCTTTATCTGGAATGCAAAGATATCCTGGTGAAGGCATTGAGAAATTAACGGTTATTTCAACTGGACTGCATATCGTTCCCACAAGAGCAACAAAAATTCTCATTTGGGATGAGAAGGTTCACTAAGGCATAAAAATCGACAGTGATATTAAAAGTCAGTTAATATCTGACTTTTATATAACAATATATAACCATTTATGCATTTTCATAAATGGTTAGTGAGTTCAAAGCAATTCTTCCAGAGAAGAGATTCTTTTTATTTCCTCCTAGATGTCCCCGCGACTTCGTTCGCATGGAATTTAATTGCACACTGATAAGCCATCTGTTGAATGATGGAATGATCATACCTGTTATGGTAAAGTGTGCAGAATGAGTGCTTTTCGGAAAGTAGCATTTCTTCTCTTCCCGTGGGCCGATTGCGATGAAACAAAGCCTGTATGTTACCTCAAGCTCGGACAAATGCACCTGTGAAAACCCCATTAAAATTCATTTAGTAGTTTTTAAGTGATGCGTGCACAAACAAACAGACTACAAAAATTTCAAAAACCATCAACTGTTACTCATTTTATGTCCCCCAAATAATTTTTTCGCAAATATTTTCAGTGTACAGACACGCCAACTTCACAGTTTTATTATTTGTATAGATTATATATTAAGCTGTGTTTTGCAGTATGCAAGTAATATTTCATGCCTGTGTTGTGAGATTTACATAAAGTGAAAGGCTGTTTATCACTTCTTCTAACCATTTATACTTAAAATTAACAAGACATGTTAGTTTCGATTCTCAGTAACAATACAGCACACAAATACAAACTCATTTGTCCCTAAGGGTTTTTCATGCTGTCACGAATTAATTTTATTATTTTATTATTATAATTATAATTATTACTAATAATTAATAATTTCATCCAGGATCAATAAAGTATCTATCTATCTATCTATCTATCTATCTATCTATCTATCTATCTATCATTATTATTATTACTACATTATGTGGAATATCTACCATATATGCCCCTGAGAATGAGAACGTTTGTTAATACAGTGTAAACAACTTTCAAAGTCATGCCGTTATAGAAAATTATAGTGAAATTTCATTCTTAAAATTATACAGTGGTATCAAGCGGTGCAATGTGATTTGTCCATACAGGTTTAGAAGTGTAATTGGTTTTCAAATTGCTTTCTCAGTTGGATTGAATGTATTGAAGAGCATCATCCACGATCTACAAAGAACAATTTCATTTACTCAGTAATGTACTGTAAGCTTACACTCTTCACACACTCATCACACCACGAGAGAAAGATGGAATCACTCAGAGGTGTATGTCCATGACCTCTGACTGACCTGTTGAGATTTATGAAGCCTTTAATCATATGACGCGCTCATGACGACACTTGAAATGTGGCACAAAAACAGAGATGCGATGTCTGTATATATAAGTGTACATATATTTAATTTGTTCATAATTAAACCAGAATAATTTTTTTTTAGGGCTGTGTTTTTATGTCTCAGCTGTAGGGATAAGAAGATAAATGTCCTTATGGCGAGACCTCGCTGGTGTTTTCTTTCCTTGAGTTTAAGATTATATTTATATCATTGGAAAGTCCTCAGAAAGAGACTAAGATGTAAGTGTGTGTGAGTAAATAAATTATGCAGCAACACAAAGAAGAAGCTCGGAAACTGACACGTCATTAGCGATAAGGTTGAATAACCAAAAAAGAAAATGTTACAGTCAATTAAATAAATTTATTCTTAATTTCCTGGGTGCCGTAGGTCGGCTTTAAGGGCATTATGGTGCGTCTGTGTATATTTTTCAATCCAAACAAATAAGCTTTGTTTACTTCATTATGCTTCCAGGAATATAGCTAATCAACTTAATTCAGTTCAATTACACTGAGTACATTTTAATTAAATGATTATTTTACTGTTCAGTTCTTTATTACAGTGTGTGTGTGTGTGTGTGTGTGTGTGTGTGTGTGTGTGTGTGTGTGTGTGTGTGCGCAACGTGTGTGAAGCGCATAATGTGATCCGTTCACACTTTGTTTTTTTAGATAATTTAATTAAGGGGTGTGTTATGGAGTTTTACTTCTCATATAATTTCTATTAATATGTCATATTAAGATGTGAAACTAAGACAGAACATTTGAATGATTGTAACTTCTTGAGAGCTGAACATTCGTTCTGCCAGATCCATAGTTTTTACATCCTTGTACAATCTTTATATGAGGATTGCTATATAGTATATGAGGGGTGTTCAATTCAAACTGGGACTTTTGATTGTGCAGAATAACAGAACACAGTTAATTTTCTCTGTATAATCGTTGCTACACTAACACACTTATCCCATCATTTCACTAGTGCTTGGATACCATCAAGAAAAAAAGACTAATCAGGTGTACCAAAGCCGTGATCATGCCTGCTCCACAGCTAAAAAGCTGGCCTCCCAGGAACTCCTTTATAGGCCCAAACATGTGGAAATGGCTTTAAGTGAGGTCAGGACTGTATGAGGAATCTGGTAATAACTCCCATCTGAGTTCCTTTAATGTGCAAGTGGTGTTGGTGAATGAATGTGTTGAGGTTCCACAGACAGATGCGTCTCTTCTGAAAGCTGGAGACAAGTTATCTGTGGATTTTCCTCCACTTGCTGAGTGTTTGAACAATCATTCACGGACATACGGCCTTCTTTAAAATGTTTGCACTGTTCAAATGTTGTACAGCCGATTTGAGACTCGTACCGTGCTTGATGTCCTAGGTAAATATCAATGGTTTTTTCACCTTTAGTCCCAGGTTGACGGTTGGCAGTACTGAGAAGAAATGAGCAGCCAAAATCAACATTCAAAACCAGTCACGGAAGCTCTTTCAGGAAGAAAACACGTCTGATAATTCTAAATATGTCACCTTGAACAACATTTTGTCTCAGTAATAATTGCTTGCTGTAGTGGTGGCTCAGTTGGTTAAGGCTGTGGAATACTGGGTTACTGATCGGAAGGTCAGGGGTTCAAGCCCCAGCACTACCCAGTGGGGACCAGTTGAGCCCTTGATCGAGGACCTTACCCCTATCTGCTCCAGGGGCACTGTATCCTGGCTGACCCCAGATTCCTAACTGGGATATGTGAAGAAAATTATTTTACTGTGTTGGAACGTACAGTACATGTTACAAATAATTGGATCTATCTATCTACGTAAGTTGTTCTGAATTGCCTTTTGTGTGGTTTTATTTACTAAACCGATCTGCAAAGAAATTATCTTCTAACACAACACTGAATCCCTAATCCCTCTATAACCCCGTAATCAGAGCAGTACATAGTGTGTTGGAAAAGTTGATTGTACAACCTTGTTCACTAGCTTTCCGGTTAACGTTATTTGGGATTTTAACTCCGGAACCTGGAACTGATATTCTAAAGTCTAAGATTTACAGGACTGTCCACCACCTTCATGGTTTATTTTACTCACATTTTATTTGGCTGCATAGTACTGGTAAGAATTTATAACTAATTTCACTTTTGTTAATTACACTAACTGTCTGTCACCAACTCTGCCAGGTGCGGAAAGATAAAAATGTGGATGGTGGATTTATAATCTGGCGATAATAAACAGTGTTCGCCGGACCTGTTGTATAAAAACAAAAAAGCAATATCACACTTGAGGTTGTGCTGTACTGCTAGATATAGTACAGCTGTGATGTCTATGGCACTTGAACTGTGCTCTCATGGCCTATGACCTCATCACACCAGTGCTGTACTGCTGGATATAGCAACCCCGTGATGCCTTTGACTACATCGAAGCCGTGCAGAAATCCAGCACAACAGCACTTTCTCTCATGTAATATTGCATAATTAACTCATTTAAGGTGTTATTTTTGTTGCTAGCTTTGTCTCACAGTAAAAGATATGGCACATACTGTTTGTAATTCCTTTCTTCTGTAAATTCTAAGGTACACACAAAACTGTCAACGCAACTCATTTTCCTTAATAATTTGGTTTGATAAACAGATGATTGTTTTTTTAACATATTGTAATTTAAACATTAAGTGGAAATCTATCAAAGCATCGATGTTAACATCGATTATATGAGTGCCCAGGTGTTTTACAACGCGAGTAGAAACACAAACCCTGATATTAAGTTTCAGGGAGTCGGAGAAGTGATTGCAAAGACCAGGTGCTGCCACCGAGGAGATAATAAGGGATCATTGTGAAGGACAGTGAAGTGTTCACTAACACCACTAAAGCTACAAACTGATGAATCGATAAACATCAGATATGTTATGATGACCTTAACCTTTATGAATTTCAGTTATACAGTACATAAATTATGGTTTGCCATGTTATTTCCAGTAATAATTCACAAATGTAATTCGATTCATATTTTCACAAATATCACACATAAATGTGAGTTAAATGTAATGTTTACCCCATGAATTTAAAGTAAATCAACTTTAACCACACAATGTACTGTACTTAAGGACATGTATCTTTACTTTGCAGTTTTATTAGAGGAAACTTTTTACTTTTACTTTACTCAAAAGTACAGCAAATATCTTTACTTTTACTTAACTACGTTTCTGCATGGCATTACGTTATACAGTATAAGGACAATGTTGTGTAGTATTTGAATTTTGCCACACACTGACTATTTTTAATATTATTTAATTGCATGACTTGATTTTGTTTTAAGACATGCCTAAGAACATAAAACCAGCGGAGCTGGTTGCCAATACTGTAGCAAGGAAAACTTTCCTGATGCAAGGCTCTCCATTGTTATCTGGGCTTGGGACCAGAACTAAGGGTGCCCTACAACCTCGGTGGTTGGATGTAGGACATTAGCTGGGAAGTGAACCCATATGTTCCACATGGCAGGTGAGAAGCCTGCCAATGCCCTACACGACTCATTAACATCGGTCTGAAAAAAAGCACTGAAGCTGTAAATGTATGTGGCTGTAAATTGGATTGTGGTTTAATGCATTACTTTTAATAACGCTATATTATTTTTTAATAGATAAGATGACCTCAGCCACTCACCTACATTTGGTTTTACTGCTCATCTAATAAAAATGAATAGTCATGCAATTCTTAATGTTTGGTAGTATATTAGGCACAAATTAATTTTAGTACGTGGAGAGTCAGAAGGACAGAATACAGTACATCATCACTTCCAAACACTGTGTTCCCTCTGTCACATCTTCTCTTAGATCACACCTTGACAGTAACACCTCCCACACACTGTGATTCACAGTGTGTGGGGGTTTAAGATTTTTTCCCCCTTATAGGTTTCAATAATGTACTAATGCTCACCCAAATATTAATGCTAACCCTGAAAAGTATAGCATGACTGTCAGTCAGAAAGCAAATAGAAATGCACAGGAGATTCTAGAGCAATGTGGAATCTAGAACAGTAAAAGGTATCCTAGAGGCATTGAGGATTGGATCTTTTACAATACTCACAGTACTCAGGAATGTACATTTGCATTAATTATCTGAAATTGAGCCTTTTCTAGAGCACAAGTGTTTAAACTATTCTGAAAATGCTCAGGACATTTAAACTGCTATATGAATTCTAGACTGAAAATGTCATAGCCCAACATTAAGGATTATCAACTACATTTATAAAATGAAAACCCATCAAGATGTAAACTCTAGAAAATTTCTAAAGCTACATCATAATCAGAACTCTAGAATTCAACTATAGACTGTATCGCTCCACTGAAGATAACTTACAGTACTCTGACAATCTTTACACTGAGCGATGCGGAAAATTACTGAGCAACGCAGACGACTCCAGAGTCATACTAAGTAATCAGGAGCCACATTGAGAATGAAAACAAACAAACAAACACTGATAGTTCAATGTGTAACTGGACTGATGATTCTACGATGATACTGAAATTCTAGAAGTGCGCTGAGGAATGTTGAACCACAATACAGTACAGGGGTCTGGAGTCCCACTGAGGTTTTTTAGAATGACATCACACAGAGAAACCTGAAGTCACACTGAGGATGCCTGACCTTGTAGCCTACTCTAGAACCAGAATGAGGATTCTACATTGCTGCTACAATTTCTAGAGGTACAATCAGGATTCTACAAGCACAATGATGGTTCTACAAAGACTCTACAATTTAAATGACTCTCTAATGACTGAATGATAAGCTTGAGTGATGATTCCACAATGACTACAATTTCTAGAGGTACAGTGAGAATTCTAAAAGCAGAATGAGGATTCTACGATGACTACAAATTCTAGAGGTACAATGAGGATTCTAGAAGCACAATGATGATTGTAAAACGACTAAACAATTTCTAAAGGTACAATGAGAATTCTTGAAGGACAATGAGGATTGCAAAATTTCCGAGGCATGATTATTTTTCCAGAAACACACCGATGATCCTGTAATGACACTGTTGAACCATAAACAGGGGTCTGGAGTCACACTGAGCTTTTTAGAATGACATCACACAGAGAAACCTGCAGCCACACAGAGGATGCCTGACCTTATAGCCTTCTCTAGAACCAGAATGATGATTCTACAATCATTATGAAGTTTCCACAATGACAGTGAGGATTCTAGAGCCACACAAGATGAATAATAAGCCACACCAAGTGTTCTTGAAAAGAGTCTACAGTCATACTCATGGTTTTACGATGACATCGAGTAGTCAGTGAGAGATATAGAGCTACACTGAGGATTCTAGAATGACACAGGGAGTAGCGGTAAAGCTAAACCAAAGATATTGCAAGCACCATGACAGTTCTACTGGAGCACCAAGAATTCAGGAGGTACAGTAAGCACAATGATGGTTTTACTGTGAGAGTGATTCTAGTATGAAAATGAGAATGCTAAATATGCTAAATAAACACTGAAAATGTTATATATGTACTAAGGTTTCTAATACAACACTAATGTTTGTATAGTAATACTGGGAATACACACATAGAGCCATGTAGTTTTGTAGAACCACAGCTGGGACTCTTCCATGGCATCCAGGCTAAACATTTCTCCTCCTGGTCACTAGAGGGCACCCTCACCTGATATCTGATCCACTTGTTTAGTTGCTTCTCTCATTTCCTGTCTGAATTATTTACATATTTAAACTGTAATAATTATATGTAAAGCTTTATATTTATATTTTTCCATGATTATCTCTGGGTTGATTTCTCTGTTTTAACACTGTTTTTGATGATTTTTTTTTTGGAGTTGCACTGAGAGTTCTAGAAAAGTTAAGCTTCTACATTGACAGTGAGAATTTTAGAGACTTATAGACGACTCTAGAGCCACATAAGTGGAGTGATAATTCATTCAGTAAGAATAATCCATTGAAAATAAGAATTCTAGGGGTGCACTTACAGTAGGATTCAGGAAACACAGGATTTAGGAAAATCTGAAAATTCTGAAGGTACACTGAGCATTCTAAAATCGGACTGAGAACTCTAGAGATGCCTTCAGGGTTCGAGAGCCAACCTGGTGATTCAAGAATGACACAGAATTCTTGAGGAGACTAGAAATCTAGAATAATAATGGCAGTTCTACAAAAAATATTCTAAAAGCATGCTTAGTAATCTATCAGCAAAATCAGTAAACACTGAAAATGTAAATAAACACTGCAAAACATGGTATTGGTGCTAAAAAATGTCTCACTTAGGTGCAAAAGTGAATTTTCAGCTTTTTCATAATACTTAATGCTTTTTATCTCCCGATCCATGCTTCATTTATTATAAATATGTATTCACATTTATATTTTTATGAGATAATAAGAAACATAATCGCTACAGTACAGTAAATGCATTCTCATGCCCTTTTATGTAGTGTCCGTAACTTTTTAAAATTTAAAAACGAGAATTGTTGTAAAATGAAAAATTGTTAGGAACTTGCAACATGAATTTAACAAGATTACGGACACTACAGATTTTTTGCATTTTAAGCTTTTACCAAAAACAGAATGCTTTAATTTAAGCAAAGATTTTTACTGGTCATATGCTTTTAGAAGCTTACACCAATTTAGCATCAATATAATTACTTAATAATAATAATAATAATAATAATATGTTTTTATTATTATATATTTATGTATTATAATATAGTTATTATATTATATTTGAAGCAAGACAGTATAATGTTAAAAAATGGCCATTTTTGGGGCACAAAAAATCATCTGTTCAAAACGGCTGAAGTTAGCAACTTTGTCAGGGAACAAGATTGGTCACGTTGCATAAACTTTAGAAGTAGCTTCTTTGGCAAGCACATTTTCTGTATTAAATATAACATAAGAAAAAAATGAAATCTGCACCAATACTGTGTTTTGGCCATATGGACTTACAATAAAGATTGTAAAACATAACTCATGAAGCTTCTACAATATGAACGATGTTCATAACATTGAGTGTTCTGCAAATTTGACTAGAATAAGGAATCTATAACTTTACTGTCAATTCTAGAATTGCAATGAAAGGATTCTGGAGGTTTTATTCTGCACGTAATTAAAGTATTAAACATAACAACAGATGCCATCCTAATATACATGCTGAGGATGTAAAAGCTGAAAGACGTGTCATGAGTAATAAATAAACCATACCACCGGAAAACCTCTCTCTCTCTCTCTCTCTCTCTCTCTCTCTCTCTCTCTCTCTCTCTCTCTTTCTGTCTCTGTCTTTTATACACACAAACACTTCAGGACTGTTCCTATTTTTAGCATCATTGATTGAGGTCTTATTATTATAATTTAGCAGAATTGGGGATCAGGTCCTGCCTCCTGCAGATGTTCACTTAAATTATAGTCCCTAGGTTGTAAATGTCTGACAGCACTACCAAAAACTGTTCACATTTTACTATATTTCTCAAAAAACTGTCCACATTTGCACGATACACACTACACTTGGACAACACACACATACACACAAGCATACTAATTTGCATTTTTTTATTTATTTTTAATGCTTCAAGGCATAACCAGTTTACTGGGCCAAAATATCACTTGTGTTACACTATGGTTCGTGTTTCTATGGCAACTGCCCACACAAACACACACACGCACATCAAAAACATAGCTTTCAAAAATGTTTCGTAGTCGAGGGAACACTGTGGTTCAGCACAAAGTTTATATTTACTTTTTTTTCGAATTAAAAGCTAAAACGTTCAAATTCAATTTTGGCACTGCATTCATACAAAATATTTTCTTAAAAGTAAAAGAATACATGCAAAAAATATTGTTAGTAATGCATACTGTAGTAATACACATACTATAGTAATACACAGAGATTCCTAATTTTAGCTTTTTAAAAAATTTATTATAATTTAATAGAATAGCATATCAGTTCCTTTCTCCTGCAGATATTCAGTTATAGCCAGTAAGGTGCAAAAGCCTAAATGCACAATCAGGATATATCTTTTTGATAGCAAATCAAAGAAAAGTTTCCATTACTGTGCCTTCCTAGAACAGACCTATTCAACGGTTACAGTTACGATTACGACTTTGTGAGATTTAACATTACATTCTACAATCTTGATCGGTGTAAGTAAGAATAATTGCTCTCAATGACGGTGCTATACAGTTATACAGTAATAATATTTCAATGTTAGTAAAAAGGACCAGAACAGTATCTAAGATGATGAATTTGTGACTGGTTTTTCATTAAGGCATGGTAGTGCCCTTAATCAAATGCCAAAGTTTTGCAGGGAATGGAAATAACAATCATGGTATGAGATGTGTTATCATTAAACCACACCAGAAGAGCTTCCACGGGCCAGCTGCTACTTTTAAATGTTTTAAAATCCAGCATGGCCAGCCCCAGCTGTTTTGCTTTTTTGTGATAACTGTTTTGTGATTCAAAAACCTGAATTGTTCAAGTGTCCAATGTTGCCTCTGTTCCAGGTCCTGCCTAAAAGTTTAAAAAGCTGTAAAGCTTCACTCCCTCTTATTTTTAAAAAGCAATCAGCCAACGTTAAAACCTTTAACATTAAAACCACCTAGGTTACCCTTGTGGCACTGGGGGCAGTTCTGGCCCCTTGGGGCATGACTCCACAAGACCTCTGGGGGTGTGTCATGGTGTCCGGCACCAGGACGTTGGCAGCAGATCCTTTGATTGCTATGGGTTGCAGGGTGGCCACCATTGATCGGACTTGTCTGTGCAGCACATTCCATGGTCGAATTGATCTGGAGAATTTGGAGGTCAGGTCAATAACCTTGAACTCTTTACCTGCTTAGCAAATGTGCGGCAAGCTGTGATGCACTGAGTGTTCTGGTGTCTTTCAATCATTACAGGCATTGACTTTTTTTGGCAGTTTGCGTGCATCGGCTTTTCTGTGGGATCAGACCAGACAGTCCTGCCTTTGGTCCCTGAGGTGTAAATATACATTCACATTATACATTGTTTGGCTGTGACCATACCTAACTGCCATCTCTCCTCCTCTTCTGCTCTCTCCTCTTCTCTCTCTTCTCCTCTCTCTCCCTCTCGCTCTTTCCCTCTACCTGTCTCTCCGTCGAGCTATGCATGTCGCTCCTGGGATGCGTGTGGTGACTGGGGATGGTTCCACCTTTCCACAAAGATGGTCCTGTCCTCGGCTGATGCAGATAGTTGTTCTCAGAGGACCTGAGACTTCAGTTGCTTGATAGTTCAGGACTGGAGTTTCCTTAGAGGACAGTTACGATGCGTCGTAGCTGGGACACGTGGAAGGTGGGATGAATGCGTCGCATGGACGAGGGAAGTAAAAGTCGGATGGCGCACGGATTGATTAACTTGTTTAAAGTTTAAAGATTAAATTGATTAAAGTGTCTTTAGGGGGATGTCCCTGGTGGCGAGCATGACTCTGTCTCCTACGTGATACCTGGGGGTCTTGGAGCGATGGCGGTCCGCCTGTCTCTTGT
>JAQMYG010000019.1:15739149-15753789 GCA_030014215.1 Clariallabes teugelsi | reverse complement strand
GTGAAAACTCTAGCACCTTCACAGTGGACATTTTTGTCATGTCACAGGATTGAAAAAGGAAAATCAGGACAGTGGCAGCCCATTAGAAATTTTACCATGGTAATTCTGTGGTACCTGTAACATGATACAGTATATACAGTACCATGGGACTTATTTGCCAATTATTTGGTACAACTGTACATGTACTATATCATGGTATAGCTCTTATGCAAAGAAAATATATTTCCCTATATATTAACTGGCAATATATTAAATAATTTAGTGTTCTGATCTACTGGTAAATTTTAAAGATTTTATAATGTTAATATTCCTCGTTGCTACACTAACTGATACTAACTAATAATTAGCAGAAAAAATATATATTCATATTCAAAAATATGTTCACAATAAACAGAATAATATATTGAAAAATACATAAGGAATTGCCACCTTTCATATATTGAGAAATGCATTAAAATATTTTCAGATGTATATCTTAATGTATGTAATTTTATATTTACCAATATACTTCATAATATATTGAATTTGAATGAATACATCTATTATTTAAATACTTTTTGTTTATTATTTATTATTTAAATATATTAATGTAGTTTGAACAAAATAGACTTTATATGCATTAATCAGAGCACACCGACAAAGTAAAAGTGTGTGTATAATTCTTAATCATGCATAAAGTTTCAATAATATTTCAATAAAGCAATGATAAGTATAGATATAATGGTTTTTGTCTTCATTGTCATATCCATACATGGTCCATTCATATATTGCAATACATTAATAAATATAAGCACTAGTTTCCTATATATGGAAATGTATTATTTAATACAGTATATTGCATTATATTTTACAATGTATTGCTTTTTCGGAAGGGAGGGTCCTGGGGTATGGTACTTTGGAAATCATATCTGGATATACATGTTTAGGTACCTTAATAGTAATATCTATATGGTATGGTACCATTATATATAATGTTAATAATGTTGAAACTCTTAATGCTGCATGCAATAATTTGGTGATTCTTGTACTATTCTGTACCAGTACGTAGTATGTAATAACATATGCACTCTAATATGGTACATTATGTGCAAACATAACATATTAGATGCCTGCTGGTAATAAGTACTATTGTACTAATACTTCCCTGGTACTCTATAAAGTCCTATAGTGTCTACCATGGTAATGTATGATGTTCCAAAGTAATACTAAGGCAGAGCTATTTATTTGAGAAAGAATTATGTGTCATGGAATGCGATAGCAGGCCTTCATTTCTGCTCTTCTGTCTAAAAAATGAAAATTAGTTGTCACAGGCAAATTATAACAGACATAAAAGGACATTGAACAAATACAGTATGGAAGAATCAGCTTGTAGAACAGGCTAATACAGTGTAGTGGTTAGCACTGTGGCCTTGCACGTTCCAGAGTTGATGCTTCCCGAATCTATCATGTTCTCTCCGTGTATGGTGGGTTTCCATCGGGTACTCCGGTTTCCTCCCACATTCCAAAGACATGCAGATTACAGTAGGTTAATTGGTGTTTCCAAATTGCCTCTAGTGTGTAAGTGCCCTATGTTGGATTGGCACCCCATGCAGGGTGTACCCCGCCTCATGCTCTAAGTCTTCTGGGATAGGCTCCAGGCCCCCCACGACCCTGTAAACAGGTTGTAGAAGAAGAATGAATGAATTTTGTAGAACGTTTTTGTCACCTATTTTTATTTACGTGGAACAGTTTTGGGCATTTTTATTCTTTAATTATGACAACAACTTTTTTCAAACGATTATGTACATACTTAAAGTGTTAAGGTTAATAGAAAATGGCGCTGTCATCAAAATACATGTTTTGTTTGTGGATATTAAATTTTTCCTAAGAAGTTCATATAATGGATGGAAATCTGGATGAACATCAGATTATTGTAAGATTGAATAAGATTTGAGTGTCATGGGCCATTCTGATCTAAAGTGGACAGGAAATGGTTAAACCAGCGCAACGTGCCCTCTTGTGTCAAACACCTGGGAAGAAGGAGGAAAAACACATATGCGCTTACATGAAATATCTATTAATCATGAGCTGTCCGGTTTGATGAATGAAACCGGGAAATGAAAGTTACTAAAAAAAGGTGACTGTTTAGCCTGAGCTCATTTCTCAGCTCTACAATGTCAAATTAATATTGCAAGAACAGGTGTGTAACAATACCGTAAAGCCTGGTATGATCCTAGTACCTGCTTCCAGCTTGTTTTTTTACTAATAGGATAAGACTGACTGGACTGTAGCTTAATGATGTACTGTAATATGTGGAAACTTTTAACCTTCATGTTGTGTTTGTTTGTGGCTCACATTCATAATGTTCCCGGAGCATTTTATTTCATTATAAATCCACAATAAAACATATTTTATCACATAATGTTGCTGTTTTTCTCACCATCAGCCGGTTTGTCTATGCTCCAGGCATAACTTGTTTTCACACCACATGCTGCCCATATCTTTATACCATACTTAGATGGTTTGTTTGACATATAATGCTTAAATGGACACCATCCTCTAAAACGACGAGATGATCATCAACAGTGATGTCAGGACCTGTTTTGTAAATGATTGGCAGGCGCTCCACCCACTTCTGCCAAACTTCCCAGCTTGTCTCGTTGCCTACAGGGTTAGGATTAGGTTCCTTTTTTTTTTTACCAAAAGAAGACCACAACTTCAGCTGGGTCTACTTCCTCATTAGTGTCAGAGTCTTCCTCCTTGGGTTATACTCTGTGTTATCCTCAAACTCTGACTCTTCCTCCTCCAAACCCTCCTCACTGTCAACCTGTTGTGTCTTCAAATGTCATGTGCAAACAAAGTCATCGAACCTCATGAGAAGTGGATAAAATTTACTGCACTTTTTTAAAGAGAGAACCTGTAAATCAACATGCGGGTTAAAATATTATTTAAAGTGAACACATTGTCAGAATAAAGATGAATGCTGTTTAAAATTATGAAAACAAAGCATTGTGCCAAATGACCAAAGCAAGGGAGGATGGTAGGCATGATTTCCCTGAATGTGAAGCATTTAGAGCGGATTAGTTTGATATGTGGAGGTGGAGTAATGTAGTTATTACCAGTGTATCGCCAGGGATTTTAGCCCTGCCTGATTCTGTCATGTCAATAATTTTTCCCAATGCAATCTTGTGCCTGGAAAGATTACGCCCTTTTCACCCTCTGTAAACTGACCAACCGAGAATAACCCCTGGCGATACACTGTATATCCCATTTGTATTGACATGCTGGTAAAGATTTTATTATTTTTTTGAAATAAGAGAGATTGTGCTTTTTTCATTGAGAATAATGGCAGGAAGCAGTCTTTTATCTTCTTTCAAGTATTGATTTCAGAACAATAAACATACAGTAGATGATTTCCTTGAAAATTTTCTTTACAGTTGAGTCAAGTCCCCAGGCTAGCTCGTCCCTTTCCGACAACGAAATGCATGACTATCAGGCATGGCAATACTACCTTTTTATTATTTTTTAAACAGCTGATCATGCTGATCATGGGGCAGCATAACACACTAAATGAACAGTGTGGCCAACCCCTTTGTGATGTCACATAGGTTTTCTGAAGAGCCGTTTGAAGCTCAACTGTGGGAGCTCACCGTCTTGGTAGGAGCTGACACCGCGGTAACACGATTAATACATAGAAGGGGAAATGGGTGGAACAAACAGCATTGGCCTGTCACTCAAATCAGCCACGCCCATAATTATGTATGGTTTTATGTCTGATTATAATTTTAACTGTTAAGTTAATTAAAAATGTGCCCCCCTGTACAGTTGTTATAAATGGGAAATCTAGCTTAGGAGATCAAAACCATTTTTGTACCAGGCTGCAAAAAGTTATTTCTGTTGTAAAGTTGGACATTTTAACACTGGGGTCAATGGGGATTGACTCATCTTTGGAGCCTAGTGGACATTTGTGGAACTGCACATTTTGGCACTTGGCTTCTTCTTTTTAGAACCATAAACCTAGACCCTTGGGAGAGAGGAACAACACGCCTTAGACACCTGTTCATGGATGACTTCTTCAGGAAGTAAGCTTGAAATCACGTGACAATAGCAACGCTTCTGTGGTCTTTATTTATTGAGTTACCTAGTACATGTATGTTTAATGCATATGTGATGGTCATGTGACCTATAGGAGTCTCAGGTAAGCTCTAGTTCTGTGAGTCAAGTTGATGAGCGATGGAAGTGGTAGATTGATGGGGAGCGGTAGAAGGAGGTGACTCCTCAGCAGCATGTTCGCATTAAAGGCCAAATGGCCACTCACAGTCCTTTGGTGGCGGCGGCAGGCGGGAGTTCAAAGAAACAGAGACAGTGTGGCTATTGTGATCTGGTAGCGGTGGCGGAAAGAGCATAGTTGCCGGTCCATGGCAGCGGTGATGGCATGTTCAGTATCCAAAGCAAAGAAGCTGACACGGCTGTCACACTCCAATGTCCGTGGTAGTTCCCGACTGGGGTCCTGGAAGTCGAGGAAGCAGCTGGTTTCTTTACCGGGGCTGAATCGTGGAGACTTGCCATAAGTGAAAGCAAAAGTGTCTGGGCAGCTAGTGGAGTCCCTTGGCGGCTGACCCTCAACATTAAAAGTCCATGGGGCATACAACATGGCCTTTAGAGCATGTAATTTTTATCCCAGCTCTCCACTAATTTTTCCTGACTTCTACCCCTGACTCTTTGCTCCTTTCCTGTTTTTATTAAAGCGGGAAAAAAGTTTATCATCTAACACTAGAAGTGTCATGTTTAGCGTCCCCGTCCCCTCATATTCCTGCTGATGTTGAGGCCGCATGCCAAATGAGCTTACATGCAAGGAAAAGGCAAAAAAGGTTTGGGCGTGAATTAGTCACTGGTGGAACAGTTCCAGAAATTAACATACAGTAGTAGCCACTAATGGACCTAGTGTATGATTGGCTAGTCATAAGATATTTCTACACATCAGCTCTGAATTATATGTCATATTTTATACTGTCGATTTAAATGTTAAATGAAAGATGCAAACAAATGCAAAGTAAGTGTTGACTTAGCTTGATAAACAATAGTCAAAGCTCAAGTTCTAATGGTTTATACAACAAAAGGGCAAAATCTGCTGCTGTTTGAATGCATTATACATTATACAGTACCTTTCTTATTATGGTTTATCATCATATCAATCGCACCAAATAATTGGATTCCTGTTATGCTCAAAACAGACACTTGTGCTGCTCCTTTGAGCTTCGAGCTTTTAATGTGTGTGAGTGGGCAACGTTTGAAGTGATAGCCACATTGCCCTTTTTCATGCCCTCTATTATCACACTCATCATTTCATTAAAGTGAGTATTCTTTGCACTTCTACAGTACTGTATATACACTCGCAATCCCGAAGACACTTAAGACTCTTACAGACACAAACACAAAACTAAAAAGTTTGCGGCGTGTCTCTTTCGAAATGGTGACGAAATGAAAGCTTAGTCAAAGGAAACAGAGACGCTAAGAGATGATAGGAAGACTGGGCGGATGTTTTCTCAAATTGAATCCAATGCTAATTAAAATTAAAACTGAAAGGAATCATGGAAAGCGAGCTTCCATTTAGTTTTTTTTTTTTTTTCCTCCAATTGTGGCCCCCACGCCCATTTTAATCACGTTATGGTAAATGTTTGACGATTATTGCCCTCTGGATGCATCACAGATTTCCAATAACCTCACAGTGCTTACTAAGTGGGGAATTAAAGTGTGTACTTAAAGCACATGCAGTATTGTCATGGCCTTAAACAAAAGTAAACGAAGCGTAGATTTTCAATTAGTCGGTTATTAAATGATCCCGTTATTATTCTGGATGTGATCATTGCACACGTAATGCTTTATGATTTGAGGGTACTGGGATTAGCAGAGTAGGCTTATTAGCATGGACACAACTCTCTTTCTCTCTCTCTCTCTCTCCTATTTCAATTATTTCTGGTTCTCAGAAGAACCTTGAATAGACACTAGAGAAGACAGTTATTAGTGACAAAGTGGGCTGTTTCCTTCCATCGTCAATTTACTGCATAGAAAAAAAGAATATTCTGTCTTAGTGCTTGGTACATTTCACACTGTGTGGTTCTGTATAATGGAAATACTAAGTGCACCAACTGGATACGGATAGCCTTGACGCATTCTCCAAGAAGTCCGAGCTGAACCGACCCGGGCAAAGAGGTGCTGGGTTCTGAAGTTGAATCAGCTTGACTGAAATCATCCATTTATTTATTATCTTCGTAACTACTTTATCATGAAGGATCCAGAACCTATCATGGGGTTTATTGGAATAGAGGTGGGAATACAGCCTGGATTGGATGCCAGTCCATTAAAGGGCACCATGCACACATGCATTCACACCTAGGGCTATGTGACGTAACCTGAGATCAGTATTGAATAAGAGGCGGCAACACCACCTACTGTACCATTGTGCTGCCAAGAAAAATCAAGGATAATTTACTCATTACTTTGACTCATTCTCTATACCGCTTACCTTGGACTTGGGGCACATGGCGGGGTACACCCTTGATGGGGTGCCAATCCATCCCAGGGCACAACCACATACACATACATACATACACACTACTAGCAATTTGGAAACGCCACCAACCATTACGCTATTATACAGTATTTGGCCCTAGGGTCAGTTTGTCATTCATTATCATGGAAAAAAAAATGTTAAAAGCAAAAAAGGCACACAGTGTTTGACCTACAGAAATTAGAAAGTGTGTATGAAAAATATGATTCCTGAAAATTTAGGCTGGAAAAATGAAAGTATTCATAAAAAATATCAATATTAATAATAATGATAATACCACCATGAGGGGTGTTCAAGTCAAACCGGGATATTCTCTATATAACACCCTGCTATACTAATACACTTATGCCAGGGTTTCACTAGTGCTTGGATACCATCAAGGTAGAAAGTTTTTTCAGTTTCCAGAGCCATGTTCAGACTGCTTGCTTTGTATCTGATACACCGGCCTCCCAGGAACTCCTTTAATGGCCCAAACATGCAGAAATGATTTAGGCTGTACGGGGATGGGGAAATAACTCCCAGCCGAGTCCCAGTAATGTGCAAATGGTTTCTCGTGAATAATTGTGGATACATTTCCCACAGACAGATGCTACTTTTCTGCAAGTTGAAGTCAACTTATCTGTCGATTTTCAAGGATCTGGCATTTCACCTCGGCCGGGATTCTCAATCTCGGACATATGGCCTTCTTTGACACATTTACACTATTAAAATGTTTTGCTGCGGCGGGTGTCATCACTGTACTGTGCTCAGAGTCTTCTGTAAATGTTGATCGGTTTTAGGAGAAATTTCATCACAAGTCCTGGTTTGACTTAAACCCCCCATTGTGGTAATAATGAAGTGCAACCTTTATTTGGCACATATACATTAATAAACAGTAAAATTCTTTCTTTGCATATCCCTGCATAGCTGGGGTCAGAGCGCAGGGTAAGCCATGAGACAGTGTCCCTGGAGCAGATATGGTAGGGTTAAGGGCCTTACTCAAGGGCCCAACAATGGCAACCTGGAAGAGCTGGAGCTTGAACCGCCAACCTTCCGATCAGTAATTCAGTGCCATAACCTTCCACGGGGTGCGGATCCTCAAATTAACAACCTAGAGCCTTAGCTGCCTGATAATAATAATAATAATAATAATAATATAAAAGTTGTTCTTGATGCTGAGATAACACGGTCTGCCTTTAAATCACTTCGAAACTGAAAGAAAATATATTTTTGAGCATCTGGTATCCAAGTGGCTTATAAAGTGTTAAGCAAAATTCTAATGTGCATTTGTTTTTCTCTCTCTCTCTCTCTCTCTCATCCTCCCTGAAACTGCACATGTCTCTGTTATGTAACCGTGGGTTTTTGCAGAATGAATATTTAATTAGAGCCCTTAATGTGGAGAAAGCATGCAAATGAAAAGGCTGGGTGTGGGAGTGGAGCAGCCAGCAGATCCTCCGGCCAGAAAATCTCCTCTCCGGGAAAATAATGTAGCAGTGTACAAAAGAAAGAACGAAAAATATGGAAATCCAGCCTCTGTGTTCGTCTTCTCGTGTCATATGTGTGTGGTATTATTCATTTATTTTTATGTCGTCTTGTCGTTTTATGTTTCACTTCGCACATCAGAAAACCAGGAAGCAAAAAAAAGGGAGAGGAAAAAAAAGCATCCCTTAGAATTGAATATTGTACAGTATGTACATGATAGATGTGATAAAAATGTGGGTGTTAAAAAAAAAAAAAAACGCGAACACGTCAAGTCAAAAACTGTATTGTCACTTCCGGTATTATTCAAGTGCGAAGTCCTAGTAAATGTCTGTGAGTGGTCACAGTCAAAGTGTGACATTAGTCATTATTTATTATTAACAATGATAAAAATACTGCTATGTGTTTTGATCTTTTATATAAAAGCCCTAATGTACTTGTGAGTAAGATTGCAGTGATGAAGATTACAGTAGTAAAGCCAAAAGTCTATAAAAAGTTCACATCACGATTTCAATAAAAGTAATATTTCATTTTCCCCAATCGATTTAGTGAATCATAAAGATCAAGACACCCTAATCTTGGCACTCGTAAGATCTTCATTTAAATGATGCATGAGCGATATTTATTCACAGCATTAACATAGCAACGGGAAGTGAGAGCACAGCAACTGATCATCTATAGAAAATACTGTAAATCCATTTACACCAAATTTGTGGTTACATAATAATCTTACTGTACTGACTTCACTATATACAGTATATATCACGCTTTATAGTTTCTAATACGAAGGCAAAAACATGTATGTCTCTAAAGTGATGTTTCAAATCAAAGTAAATTAAAAACATCTCATCAGTTGCAAGTATGTGAAAAGAATCGGGTTGATAACTGACCTTGAAGTAAACTTCACCACCTGCAGTACGTGGCCCATCTCCAGATCTCAGACGTCCTTAAAGACTGTCGCAACCTGTTTTAGACATCAGCAGAAAAGTGCTGATTCGGTATTTACCCTTTCTCAGAACCCTGAGCAAAGCCATTTGCTTGCAATTGTACAGGTCTGATTTCTCAAAGCTGCTCTGTGAGTGCAGGAAATCAGTACAGCAATTGCTGGATCGCAGAAAAAAAAAAAACTTCCTGATGGTTTTGAGGAACATAAGAAAAGGTTTTATTTATTTATTTATTTATTTATTTATTTTTAGCAGATATTGTGCTTTTTTTTTTTTTTTTTTTTTTTTTTTACAGATTGTTGCGCGGGTGAAAATTAGCGTATTGCAAAGCAGCATGTCCCAATAGCACACCGGCAGCTGTTACTAAAATGTAGTAAGTACCAATAAGACAAAGTGTGAAGTAATAGCATGCCATGAATACAGACACTGCAGCGTAGTATCATGATGTGCTTGAGGACACAGGCTGTAAAATTACCAATATATGGCTTCAGTCAAAGCCTGCAGCAGTAGTAATATGCAGTGGAGGATGAAACCTGTGAGACTACTAATATGCAGCGGAGGAATAACCATGTAGGAGAAAGGATATGTGGCATGCAGGAGCACTTACTGTACGGGCAGATGAGGGCAATACCTATAGGAGCGCTATGTTGTAGGGTGTAGAAGTGCTAATACTGTATGTAGGTTAGTGTTAAGCCTATATCAGTACTAATATGTGGTTTAAAAGAAATCTTGTAGCAATACTAATATAATAATAGTATATGGTTTGGAACAAAGCCTGTAGGAGTAGTAATATACAGTAGTATGTGGAGCAGAATAAAGCATGCAGCAGTATTATTAGGTGGTTTGGAACAAAGCCTGTAGATGTAGCAATATGTGGTTTAGACTAAAACATGTAGAAGTACTAATATGTGGTTTGGAACAAAGTCAGTAGGCATATTAATATGTGATTTGGAACAAAGCCCACGGGAACACTAATATGTGGTTTGGAACAAAGCCGGTAGGAGTAGTAATATGGGGTTTCGAGCAAAGCCAGTGGGAATAGAAATAAGTGGATTAGAACAAAGCCTGGAAGAATAGAAATATGTGGGGGTATAATAAAGCATGTAGGAGTGGAAGCCCTGTACTGACATAAAATACTCCTACAAGCTTTGTTCCAAACCATATACAGTATTAGTACTCCTACAGGCTTCGTTCTAAATCACTAATATGTGGGTTGGAACAAAGCCTTTATGAGTATTAATACTTTGTGTGGTTTAGATTAAAGATTGTATGGGTAGTAATATACTGTATGGTTTGGAGTACTAGTATGTGGTTTATAAGAAACCATGAAGGAGTAGTGATATGTGGATCATACTAAAGCCTTTATTTATTTATTTATTTATTTATTTATTTATTTATTTATTAGGTGGATTGGGACAAATCCAGTAGATTAATTAATATGGGGTTAAGACCAAGCCTGTTGGAGTAGAAATAAGTGGATTAGAATAAAGCATGAAGGAGTAGACATACAGTACAGTATACTAAAGCATGTAAGAGTATTTGGTGGTTCGGAACAAAGCCTATTGGAGTATTAATATGTAGATCAGGCTAAAGCCCTAAGCAGTATTATTAGGTGATTTGGGACAAAGCCTGTAGTTTTATTAATGTGGGATGTTTTGCAAGAGCAATGAAAAAGCCTGTGGGGCTCAATGTGTGATTTGGAACATGGCATATTAAAGTACTAATATGTGGTTTAGACTAAAGTCTGTAGGAGTATTTACACTTTATGTGGCTTAGATCAAAGCATGTAGGAGTATTAATATATGGTTAATGAGAAAGCATGAAGGAATAGTAATTTGATCAGACTAAAACCTGTACGAGTATTATTAGGTGGTTTGGGGCGGGGGGGGGCTGTAGGAGTAGTAATATGGGGTTTAGAACAAAGCCTGTGGGAATAGAAATGAAACAAATAGTGAGTAGAAATATATGGGAAGCATGTAAGAGTATTAATATGAGGCTTAGAACAAAAAGCCTATATGAGTATTAATACCATCTATGGTTTAGAACAAAGTCTGAAAGAGTACTATTATGTGATTTGAAACAAAGCCTGCAGGAGTATTAATATGTGGATATGACTAAAAACTGTAAGAGTGTTTACTATACATGTACAGTAGACAAGAACAAAGTTTATAGGAGTATTAATACTTTATGTGGCTTAGATTAAAGCCTACAGTACTGTATATGAGTATTAATATGTAGTTTATGAGAAAGCATGAAGGAGTAATACGTGGATTAAACTCAAGCCTGTTGGAGTTTTATTAGATGATTTGAACAAAGCCTTAAATGTAATAATCTAGGGTTAAGAGCAAAGGCTGAAAAAAACTTAAAGGAGTAGAAATATGTGTTATACTAAAACGTGTAGGAGTTTTAATATGTGATATGGAGCAAAGCTTGTGTGAGTATTGTGTAATACTGCGTGTGGTTAGCCTGTAGGAGTACTATTATGGGATTTATGGGATTATATTTATAGGGGCAGTAATACGTGGTGTGGAACAAAATCTATAGGAGTATTGATATGTGATTTGGAGCAAAGTCTATATAAGTAATAATACTGTATGTGATTGAGATTAAAGCCTGTAGAAGTACTGATATGCAATTTAGAATGATGCTTGTAGGAGTTGTAGTTCAAAACAAAACCAATAGGAATACTTTTATATCCACAGCCTGTACTAGTATACAGTATGGTTTAAGACAACGCATTTAGTAATCCAACTATGCACTTGAACATGAAGCCTGTGGGTACTTGCTTACCAGCTGTCTTGAGCTGTATGTTAATTGTCATTGCCGGTAGTTTACATACTGTAGGGTAATTGCACAAATGACATAAGATGGAAAGTAAGGGGATGGAACAATATTTAAATGAGGGATTTGTATGTCTTTGTTTGTTCTCAGCTGTGGCAATTACAGCAGATCTCAAAGGCACTCTTCAAAGATGAAAACTTAAGCTTGTCAAATATGTATGTAGTTGTGTATTCATTATAATGCTGATTATTCAGGTGTAGATTTCCCTCTTTCTCACAGCTAATTTTTTATTTATTTATTTTAAATCCATGAAATCACCAAATCACTTTTTTACAACATGGGACTCTTTAAATTATGCATGTCTCAGCAAAATAACTTGAACGTCCACTGTGACTCAATGGAAAGATCCTAGCTGTGAAAATTATACAAATTCAACCATTTCCTCTAATTACCATAATGTAGCATACAGTAGATGTGTCCTTGAGCTTCACCCCAACTGGTTTATGTTGTATCGACTTACAAAGATCTGCAAGTGAAGTTACAGTACACTAGCACTCAAAAGTTTGGACACACCGTCTAATTCCATGGTCTTTCCTGACTTTTATTTCTATCTACATTGTAAAACAATGCTGAAGGCATGGAAAATATGCAATCATTTTCATTTGAACCATTGATATTGAGATGTGTTTGCTACTTATGCTCTGTAAACCCTTTATAATGACCTTACATTCCTGGGATGGTCTTCATGAGAGCCAGGTTCATCATGGTGCTGGATGGACACTTGACGATACAGTTCTTGCAAGAACCATTTCAGAACAGCTGACCTACATATCTTAAAATAACATCAGACTGTCTTAATTAATTACCTAATGCCATATGTGTTATTTCATATTTTTGAAATTTCCAGTATTGTTCTAGAATGTGGAAAATTAAACAAAAGCAAAATCATGAAGCGATTAAGCTGAATATAAGCCAGCTTCTAAGTGCTAATCTTTTGCAGTGGTTAAGAAAGACATTTCACCAGCATCAGCATGAAAATACGAAATGTGAGCAGATGTGATGGTTCTGAAGTGTGAAAAGCTGCTCTACTTGTATTTCACTCCTCTGATGAGCAGATTTTCCCCTCAGTGCCACTAATTACACCACACAGATATGTGTATTTGAGTGCATGGTAGCTGGTGACAGCAGGACTGATGGCATGCGCTAACGAGCAAAGTTAACTTTACACCCCTGTTGTGTTCGCTACCGGCCAATGACGTCCCAGTGACCTGAAAACGGGAAAAAAAAAAAAACTGGAAGGATTTTGTCCCAAACTACTTCATATTCACGTCAGCGGTGCACTATTTTAAACAATGCTGTAATGAAGGTGGACTGATAATGGTGAGATGTACAGTATGCTTGTGATAGTGTTTCTATAACTTCCTGTATATACAGGTAGTGAGTGATCTGGGACACCTCCAAAGCAAACTGTGATGTCTGTGATGGTGTCCACTATATCCACCCGATTGCATAGAGTGAACAAGCTGTGTGATTTGGGACACTTCTTTAGTGGATTGGGACTTTTATGAGGGAGTGTGTATGGTCTATACTGTAGGTTCGAATATATCGACGCTGGATACATCCAGAGTGGTATGTGGATTGGGACATTTCTAAAGTGGTTTGAGGTGTGTGTAATGGTGTTTATGTCCGTATTGTGCATAGGCTGTGTGGTTTGGGGCACATCATTACTGGACTAATATTGGTGAAATATGTCATGGATAGGCTATGCGATTTGGGACACGTCCACAGTGAAAGACATTTAAGTGGGGTTTTATTTGACTTCTGTAACTTATGGAGTGTGCAGAGAGAGTGGGCCGTAGAGAACAGAGATTTATGTGGCCTGTCCAGAGAAGGAACTGTATGGACTTGACACACCCATACTTGACTAAAAATGGTCAGATATTTAAAACGGTGCTAACATGACCTACTGTTTATAGTGAATAGGCTTTGTGGTTTCGGACACGTCCGCAGGGAATAAACATTTACTGTAAGCGTCATTATTTGGCCTATATAGTGCATAAAGTGTGTCGTTTGGGATATATCCAATGGAGTGGAAAGAGATGAAGATGTGTTTATACGGCCAGTGTAGTGAATAAGGTGCGTGGATACACAGTGGACAGATGATAGAGAGCCATGTTTGTCAGCGTTTAGTGATCATTGTGTGTGGTTTGGGTCTTGTCACCGGTGGACTGATAATGATGAATCATAAGTTATGATATTTATGCAGCCTGTATAGAGAAAAGGGTCTGCAGTTTGGGACACGTCCACAGTGGACTAATGATGGTGAGACATTTATGTTTATGTAAAAGAATAATAAACAGACTGTAGTGAAGTATATCCAAAACTGAGTGTTCCTTGTACTGTTCCCAGGATTAAAGGACTACATAATGCTAATGATCTTCCACTGGAGAAATCAGAGACTAGTGACTTTGTGTGAATTGTATTAATTTTCTAAGCCCATTCTACTTGTTTATTTTTTTTTTTAGATCTAGATTTATCATTTAAGTCCAACATAACATCCGAACAGTTTGCCAGTAACAAAAAAAAAAAAAAAAAAATGATTGACTTGTTTTCTTTCCTGAAGTGTGCTATTCTTTTTATAGCATGACAGCGCAAATTGTGTTATTCCTAGAGCAAAGAAAAACCTCCATCAAGACACATGCTAGTCATGTTTACATGGGCAGTATTTCTTCAATCAAAATGAAATATATTTTTTAAAAATTTCATTTTTTCCCCCATGAATCCTCTCGGGCCCTACATGGTTCTGTCCATTTTGTGGAATTTAATCTGACAGAAACATAACAAAAGTTTTGTTTTTCCGTTCAACTTTAAAGTGGAATATTCTTGAATCTAGCCAAAACTGTGTAT
>JAQMYG010000019.1:15688525-15700989 GCA_030014215.1 Clariallabes teugelsi | reverse complement strand
TATATTTCTAGGAAAAACAAATAGAAATAGGTTTTATGGCTTTTATATTTGGGTGGAATGGTGTCTTAATGGTCATTCGGCATTGCATCTAGTGTGTGTGTGTGTGTGGAGTTTGCCTGTGCTCCACCGTGCTTGGTGGGTTTCCTCCAGGTATTCATGTTTCATCCCACAGTCCAAAGACATGCAGTGTACGCTGATTGGCATTTCCAAATTGCCCATAGTTTATGAAAGGGTGTGTGAGTGTGTTTCTGTGTGCTTGTGCTCTGTGATAGGGTGGCACTCCATTCAAGGTGTAACCTGCCTTGTGCCCTGAGTTTCCTTGGATAGCCTTCAGGGTACCTGTAACCCTAAACAGGATAAGTGGCATAAACTATAAATTTTAAATTTTAAACTGTAATTTTTGCAGTGTTGTAATAAGTATGTTGTAGTTCTTTGGAAGAGAGGTGGCTCTGTGTGTTAAGGCTCTGAGTTACTGATCGGAAGGTCGGCGGTTTGAGCCCCTGCTTTGCCAGGTTGCTGCTGTTGGGCCCTTAAACAAGGCCCTTAACCCTGTGCTCTAACCCCAGGCTACTAACAAGAAGCTCGGATATGTGAAGAATAAAATTTTTTACTGTGCAGCGATGAATAAATGCTGAACTTTTTAAATGTAAACATGATTTAATATGCAGCTTGTCAATGTTTGTGAGAAACTGTTTAAGAAACTGAACTAACACTTTCTGACCGAGCAGATGTGTGAATTTAACAGCGATGTGGAATAAAATCATCGAATAAATTTAAAGCATAATTGTGAGGGTGCATGTTTCAGAGATCTATTGCTACTAAGCTGAGTTTAGCTCTCTGGTTTTATGGTGTTAGTATTACAGCATGTGGTCCTCTGAGATAAGTTTCTGTGTATTAATTCACAATCAGGAAGCAGACAGAGCAGACAGGTATAGTAAATTATTATGTCATCCTCTGAATATCATGCTGACTTCAGCAAAGGCTTTAGCCTTCACACGTATATCATACTTCACTTCTGTTTCGGAGGATTCTGCACTGTAAGTTTGACATTTATAGGAGATGATGCATCTACAAGGACGCGTGATTAATGTGACGACAAGACGAAGAAAAATGAAAAGCGAGTGAAAGGAAAGATCAAGAAAGGGAGAGAGTGCACTCTAGTGACAAAATGTAAAACATACAATCGGGATAGATACTGGATACATACTGTACTGTACATAACCGATAATCCACTACTTTTCCATTTTTTTGACTGCATGACACAATTGGTGCAGTGTTGTCCCACACACAGCAGCTTGCAGTCTTCCACTGTATACTGCCTACTTGTCTTCAGTGTTTATTATGACAGCACTAGGTTTTTGAAGGTGAAAAGAGACAGAGAAAGAGCTGAGAAAGCTGGATGAGTAGGTGTCAATTTGTTTTATTTATTTATTTTTTTTGGCCACACAGACGTAGGTGGTGATTATAAATGGTGCGTCACATTTTTAACATACATAACCGGGGAAAGTGGAAGAGGAAGTAGAGATAATATTGAAGTAGACGTATTCAGCCAAAAAATATGCTCAAGTCAAAAAAGCTGTGAAAGGTAATAAGTAGTGCAGGCAATCGATTAAAATTTTTAATCTAGTTAATCACAGTTATCATTTTAAAATCCTTTTTTTTTTTATTTACTTGTATTATAAATGTGTAATATAGGAAGAACTGGTTAGAGGAAACACATTATGCAGTTTTAGAATATCTCAAACGTTAACATTTAACAAATGTTAAATTAAAATCTCTCAACTGGGTGGGTAGTATGAGGTGTGGCAACCCATCGACGGCAGGGCTCGAACCTGGACCCTCAGATTGAAAATCCAACAACCTTAGCATCCTTAACATCCTTAGCCGCCGGAGCCACCACTCCCAAGTCTTACGTTTAATGTATTCTTGTAAGAATAGTTCCCCTTGAAGGTAGCTCGAGCACACAGTTTTGTTTTTCTCCAAACTTCCATCTAGTAGCTTTTTATAATGAGACTTGCCGTTCAGCACACCTCGCGTTTCCTCAGTCATCTTATGATCCGTGTTAAATGTGCCATTATCACACACTGCCAGGTAACCGCACTATGATTATGGAAAGGCATTAGATTCAAATTTGTTCACATGATTTATTTGTGTTTAAAAATAACATAATAATTTAATAACATAATAATAATAATTTGTGTTTAAACTCTTAACAGACTACCTTGTGTGGCAGAAGAAATGTATTTTAAAGATAAAATTATTTAAAAATTAGGGCATCCTATGGACAATAGAATGGCTTAAATGTAAACGTTCATATACAAATACAAATTTTGGTTATTGCAATGCAGACAGTGGATTCAATCAGCTAATCAGAGTAAAATAATATAACTATATGTTTTCCTATCTGCATATAAAAGACACAAATTGTCTAATAGAGCTCAAATTACCTAGGTGTCAAGAAACAATAATACAGCTATAGTGTTGGTTTTTTAAACTAATTTGCCATTAAAATTATTTAGCAAAAATAAGTGATAGGTTGTTTTCATTATGGACCTAATGCATTTGGTGTTTATTGTGTCTGTGCGTTATTAGCTCATTTATATGTATTTTGACATCTTTACAGTCCAGTCATGCACAGATTTAAAATTTTCAGGCTGAGATGTCATGACAACGGGTTGCTTGGTTGCATTCTACAGATAAATGAATTGCATTATCCTGACAATAATGGTTAGAGTAATTATGCAACTAAATTCACATTTACTGTATTTAGAAGCATAAAAACAGCACATGTGAACATAACACACACCTGCAAGCAACAGTCCTGTAAAGCCAGCTATTAAGATTTTTTTTATTGGCATGCACACACAAGGACAAGCGAAATAGCCTGATCCACACCACCCACTGTCTGTCAACCTTGAGTGAATATTGATTGTGTATAAATTAGAGTGAGAAATGAAGTCGAATTGATATTGATTAGTCATGCACTTGCACTCTTAAGTCACCCAATATAGCATCGTCACCTGTGCCAGAGATAATTAGATTTTTTTTTATTTTTTAGCTGATGTATCAATATTATATGTATTTGTGTGTTATGTGGTAATTGACAAAATACATCATTACCTTGGAACCACTCCCACTCGCCATTATCATCTATACCACTTCATCCTGTACACAGGGTCGCAGAGGCCCTGGAGCCTATCCCAGGAGACTTAATGCACTGGACAGGGTGCCAATCCTCCGCAAGGCACACATACACACACACCTTTATATTGTATATTATTTATACCATAGTCTTGTACATGCTTATTATTTTATTATTATTATTATTACATTTTTTTTTTTTTTTTGTAATAATCTCAGCAGTCTGGAGTTCTTGAATCTTGAATCAACCACTCATTCACACACTACAGGCATTCTGGCAATGCCATTTAGTCTAATCTGCATGTCTTTGGACTCTGGGAGGAAACCCACCAAGCATGGGGAGAACATGCAAACTCAGAGGAAAGAATCAAACCTGGAGGGGATTCCAACCCGACCCTGGAGGTGCTAGGCGACAAAGAAGAAAAGGGTTGAGTTTTGTTGCACACAAAACTTTTTAATTACAAAGATTGTTGACGGTCACGAGCAACATGAAATGTTACAAAAACTTTAGTTAACAACTGTCTACCTCTTTAGCTGCTTTAGTACTGTAGCATTATCTGTCTGCTTAATATTCTTATGTAAATATTGCTTTTATATATTGTATAAAAAGTGCATAATGGCTTCCAAAAGTAAGCGCTTATGGTACTTCAAAGCTTCTACGAAAAGAATATATAGCAATTTTCAACATAAACGTTTTCATATAGACAACCACATCTTTCTGCGGATAAATAACTTGCCAAAATGGGGGCAAGTCTAAAATGGTCTTTATCTCGTTTTGCTGTCAAAAATGCCTTTTATTATTTTAAAAACGCCTTACAGTACCTGTTGGGTGAGAAAAACTATATAACATTGCAGCGTTTTATATCAGACTGTATTCAATAACAAGATCACTCATGACACCTTTTTCCCGAATGGGACCGTTGAACGCATTGTTTGCCAATGGTATAAAATACACAGATATAAAATGTGCCAACAAATCATAATCTTAACACAGAGAAGCGTGACACATGAGACTTTCTGGCAAAGGTAGTGTGAAATCATTCTCTTTTTCTAAACTTGTAGCTAAACACAGTCATGTAACATATATCAATAGAAAATTAATAAGTTTATATAAACATCAAAAATTAGACTGCTGCAGTCTTCATGAAACTAAAATCATGGCTACAATCCCCCTTTCCATTTCAACGTCTTTCCTTTCATGGAGAGTTCCATCGCAAAACCATTATTCTAAAATTCTTATTACAGTACATGCACTTCCTTTTACTCACCATGCAGCCTGATTTCTTTAACTCTCCTTTACAGTAAGGCTCTGATCACACTTGACATATTTGACCTGGTGTTTGATGTATGTGAACACATTTCCCACAAGTTCTAACTTAACCACCCTGGTACAATGTTGTTACAGGATGGAATTATATGATATATAATTTTTGTCCCATGACTCAATAATAATGTATCTTCATTTTTAGCAAAAATATCCTACACACTACAACTTCAATGAAAAAATGAAAAATCTTTATTTCTCAGATCCTATAGTGCTTTTTCATGGTGACCTTTCTTTTCTCTTGGATTTGGCCTTCAAAGCAAATAGCTAGCCAGTGATCCATAAAACATCGAACCCAGAAAGACCAACACATACGAGTAGGCAAGCCTCATATCAGTCTTAACTTAGAAATATTACAGTGCTTCACTAAAGGGAAAAAACTGTTTGCAATGGAGTAATTCCCAAAGATTTTGACATGTGAGGTGGTGACTCCTGGTTGTTATGCTTGGAGTTTAATATGCACTTTAATGAGGATTTTTCAAATGGGTATGAACAACATGGCATAATTGTGGTGAAAATGGCAGTAGATGTGGCATGAATATGGCAAGGTTATGTGGAGACATGTGACACAACCAAGTGTGAATGGCCGTTAAAAACAAGATGGTCCAAAGGCGTGACTGATTCTTTCAAAGATGGACAATTTTGATGAGTATCTGGAAGTTGAGTCATGTCAACTGGACTTCTACTTAGTTTTGTCTTAAACTAAGAACAGGTCCAGTTGGCATGACTTAACCTGGATGACTGATGAGCAGAGATCAGCAGTACTGAAGCACTTGTATATACAGTATTAGGCAAGATCTAAGCATGAGACGGTAGTTTTGGTTCCACTCTACCTTCGACGCTGAAGACTTAGGTGGCATGTTAACTCATTAGTATGCTTCTTATGAGGGAAATGTTACTTATTGTAAGGACATGTGTTACATCAGGGATGTGATTGTGTAACAACCTCAGATTGTTGGGGCTTCACACACTTTCTCGCTCACAAGACAGCTGGATGAGCTTGGATGCTTTCAAATTCTCATGTCATTTACATGGTTCACGTATACCAATGAATAAAGTGGCACAAGTCATTTTTGTTTATCCTTCCTCACTTTTGTTACCAGGATATGCCCCAACAAAAATAGGCTAAAAGGGAAATGGGTAATAGCTTCAGAAGTATTGATTAGTCTAGCAGGCTCACAATGACAGCAGTAATTAACACTTCAATGCAATTGTTTCTCTCATGATCAGTAGTTACATAGCAGTAGCATTAGCATACCTAATGTTGGGGAGAGATTTTTCTCTTATTTTCTGTTGACCAACAGACAACTTTAAAATGGTTTGTCTTATCCTCTTTGCAGTGAATCAATTACATTGAATCGAGGAAGACAACAACTTTTTTCTCGTTTTATAACAGTTAGTCATTGTAATTCATCATTATGATATGATATATTTCTGGGGTATTACTGGCAAAGTTTTGATTATTGTAGGGTTTCACTCGCCCTCCAACTTCCTATAAAGTATACCTATGAGTATTCTATTAATTTACTAGGTTTCATTCAGGAAGGAAATGTCCTGTGTGATTTTTTAAATAGAAAGTTGCTTAAATGTTTCCTGTTCTAATCTGATTTCATGTTTAATTGATGACAATGATGTGTGGGCAAGTTTTTTTTTTTTTTTTTTACTTTTCTTTAATTAACTCTTTTTATTACTTTTGGGAACTCAATTACGGTAACTTTTTAAACTCCATATAATTTGTAATTAATTTGTTAATTAAACCATAATTACTTAAACTTTTTTTCCTTCTTTTACTTTTATAACCTTTTAACAAGTCCTTTTTTTATTGGTTGCTTATTTCAATTATTAAAAAAAAAAAAAAAATTTTGTTATGTTTTAATTTCATTATTAATGTATTTCTGACCTAAGTGTAACGTCTATAACCTTCTTTCTCAGCATGGTCATATTATTTCTCTGTTGCGGCTGGGTCTGAATCCTAATGCACTTTCGTATAGCTTCTCACCCACTAAAATCATGATACATCCTACTGTTCTTGCACTTAGAGGTTCTCTTAAACCACATTCCTGCAGGAACGAAGACCCACCGTGCGTATGGTCTAATGCTAATACTAACAGGTTTAGTCTAAGTAGCACTCACCACTGCTCTGTGCAGCACCCACTCGTGCCTAATGAAATGCGAAGATCTTTGTAAAGAAATTATGCACATTATCTCCACTGAAAGGATTTACTTTGGAGAGGATTGTGGTTGTACAGTAAGAGGCATCTGCTTGCTTTTCAGCATTTTTTTTTTTTGTGCATGCTGATATTATTGAGAAACTTGTAACAGGTGGAAATACGAAATCATTGAATATGTTTATTTTAAACCTGGAAAGAACATGGAGAAAACTTCCAAGACTAAGGTTTGACAGTGATGCGGAGGATAGCATTGCGAGCACAGTGTTTCTGCATCACAGCTCTGGCTCAGGATACAGTCTGTGTGGAGTTTCTGTGCATCTTCTCCTCGAGTCCCTATGGGTTTCCTCTGGGTTCTTTAACATCTTAGAACCATGGGAGTTGGTGGACTGGCTGTGATAACTCGCAGCAGGTGTGAGTGAATGAGCGTGCGCATGCTGCCTCACACCCAGTGCCCTCAAACTCCAGATCCAGGGTAAAGCAGTTGCTCAGGAATAATGATTGCATTAATATATTTTAAGGGTGCTGCATGAATATCGACCAGACTAAGACTGAAAGGTGTTTTTTTGCACTTGGTTCCATTTGGAGTCTATTTTTGCCACGAGCGATGTGCCACAGCGTGACTCACCGCTCATGAGAAAACAAAACAATGGAGGAATGTCCCACTTTGCTGGTTGTGTCTCACTGCCTCAAAGGTTAAAACACCCGGAACTTTTTGAGTTGCAGGAGAGTGAGTCAGTCTTATTATGGGGGTTACAACAAGCTCTACCTCCAATAATTATTAGGCTGTAGAAATGAATGGACTCTAAATGGACTTTTGTTCCCGAGGTCCTAAAAAAGGTCCTTCATTGGAAACACATCTTACATGAAACTATTCTTGCAATGGAAACTTACTCGCATAGCACAAATCAGTCTCTCTCTCTCCCTCCCCCCCCCTCTCTCTCTCTGTCTCTCTCTCTCTCTCTCTATTGTCATATCTTTTTATATATATTGGTGGCAAAACATTATAATGTCAGTTTAGCATGGTATTCTTGTAATATTGTAAAGGAGCCTTTGCAATATCTCTCTCACCATAAAAATTAATTTCAGAAAAACTGACAGGCGTGTGTTATTTTCTTATATTGAGATACCTCTAATGTACACAATATGAGCAAAACTTTTTGGACAACCTTCCAACCATTACACCCCATATGTGTTTCTTTTCCCAAAATGTTAGGACAAAGTCGCAAGCACACAATAGTATATGATGTCTCTATATGCTTTTTTCCTTTACTGGAACTAAGAAGCCCATTCCAGCACTGTTATAGTCACGTGACTATCAGGACGACAGTCAATTGATCTATCAGATCTATAAGATTGATAGCTTGTTGTGGTGGACTTCTTAACTCATTCCAAAAAAACAAGAGTATGAAGATGCAAGTAATGCGTTTAATCAGTGGTTAGAGAGGAATTTAGGATTCAGCCTTGTGTTAGATGAAAGTGCTTCTGTGTCTTTTTTTGGATGTGGATTTTGGCACTGGCATCCCATAAGTAACGTCCCTTTTGCTATCCAGACATGGGCAAAACCATTGTGCCATCACATTCAAAAGGTCAATACAAAAACAAAAGGCATACAGATAAGACAGACATTATATATCTTTAGAAGTTTAAACAAAAAGTTTTGCATTTAAGCAAAATGTTTTTCTGTGGCTTAAAAAAGAGATGTCTGCATAATGGCTGCATGTTTCTTTAAACCCTGTGGCAGTTTTAATTGTTCGATCAGAGTTTTACAAATTTGTAATGGTAATGGTACTCCGGTGCATGAGACTTTTATGGACCAAAAGCAAATAATCGCAGGACAGGATGTAATAATAAACAATACTAGGGCACATGGGAATGCAAAACTTCATACCACCTAAAATTGATATACTTTTCTTTCTCTTTTTCTCTCCTCAGATCCTGGCTATCATTTCCATCCTCTTTATCGTCCTCTCCACCATCGCCTTGTCCCTGAACACGCTTCCTGAGCTCCAGGTGTCAGATGAGTTTGGTCAGGCGAGCGATAACCCTCAGCTGGCCCATATCGAGGCAGTTTGCATCGCCTGGTTCACTATGGAGTACCTGCTGCGCTTCCTGTCTTCACCCAACAAGTGGAAATTCTTTAAAGGACCTCTAAATGTAATTGACTTGTTAGCCATTTTACCTTACTATGTCACTATATTCCTGACAGAGTCGAACAAGAGCGTGCTGCAGTTCCAGAACGTGCGGCGCGTGGTGCAGATTTTCCGTATCATGAGAATCTTAAGGATCCTTAAGCTGGCGAGACATTCAACTGGACTCCAATCACTTGGCTTTACTCTCAGGCGGAGCTATAATGAGCTTGGCCTGCTCATATTGTTCTTAGCAATGGGAATTATGATATTCTCCAGCTTGGTGTTTTTTGCAGAGAAAGATGAAGATGCGACAAAATTTACAAGCATACCAGCTTCATTTTGGTGGGCCACTATCACCATGACGACCGTTGGATATGGAGATATCTACCCACAGACACTGCTTGGTAAAATAGTCGGTGGACTTTGCTGCATCGCTGGCGTGTTGGTGATCGCGTTACCAATTCCCATCATCGTCAACAACTTCTCCGAGTTCTACAAGGAGCAAAAGCGTCAGGAGAAAGCCATCAAGAGACGTGAGGCCTTGGAGCGAGCAAAGAGGAATGGCAGCATTGTCTCAATGAACCTGAAAGATGCCTTTGCTAGGAGCATGGAGTTAATGGATGTTGTGGTGGAGAAAAGTGAAGACAAACCTTCATTTGATAATCATCTGTCTCCAAGCAGGTGGGGAACTCCAAAGCGTGCTTCCTCGGATGCTAGTTTAAGACCATTCGATAGAAAGATCGGATCACGGGAATGTTTTAAAAGCTCAAGTCCGCAGCATCTTAATGTCCAGAAACTAGAAGAAATGTACAACCAGATGAGCAAGGCGCGATCCTTATCAGACCTTGACAAAAATCAGACTGCTGCTGCGCGAAAGCAGGAAGCACAGAATGCTAAATCTGGCTGGCAACGGAAGAGACCTGTTTCAGATGTACCACACGTGGCGAGTGTTGACAGCTTTTCCAGCTGCAATGCTGAACTCAGAGAAGCCAACAAGTCAATCCCTAAAACAGCAGCTCAGCTTGAGCAAAGTCAAACAAAAGTGCCTCCACACTGGGACAAGAACTCATCAGACACACTCAAACTGAGTCCAGAAGAGGACGAAGAGTTTGATTACAGGTCTGAAAACGAAGTTAGCCAGGTAGCATCCAATGATGATGATGATGATGATGATGATGAGTGCTTTGTGGAGAACAGCACAAGTTTGGTGGAAAGTGGTCATCTTGTTGAGACAACATTGGACACGTTCCAAGTTAGTCCTGATGAGGAAAGCCAATTTGATCACGTGCCTAGTGGCCAAGGAACATATATGGGAGATGAAGAGCCTATGGTGGATGACACGACATGTTTAATTCAAAGCATTTGCCCAGGCATGACTGTAAATTTTTTAGAAACTACAGATGACACTCCGCTGACGCCTCCAAGCACTTCCTCTGCTCAGGAACTCAGCATCAGTCTTGCACAAGACAACGACTCACCAGAGCAAGAGAGCTCACCACTTTTTCCCAGATCAGTAGTGCTAGCTAGAATCCCAGAACAAGGACTAATCCTTTCGCCAAAGCTTCCAATCAGTGATTTCCATCCAAACAAGACTTTATCACTCCTCGATGAACATGAGCGAATGTCCATGGAGGAGGACATGGCTGGGACTTCTGTTCCTTCACCCATATATACTGCACAAAACTGCACTCAGGATGGAGTAGTTGAGAGCGCAGAGGGAAAAACTGAAAGCAACCAAAGTGGACACAAAGTAGAGAACCACATGTTTACGCCAGAGATTCATCTCATGCCGGGAGATGGGGATATTTCGCAAACTAGCATGTGAAATGCTGGAAGATGAGGAAAAAAAAGAGGCATGGAGGTGTAGCGAAAGATATTTTTGCATGGCATGAAAATGAAAAGGTCATTATATTTGTGGCATTGACTGCAGGAAGTAAGCCAGTCTTCACAGAAAAAGAAGGAATTTATCTTAAAAAACAAAACAAAAAAAAAACACGATCCTGCTGTTTCATACGAACTCGACGAATGAGAAAGTATAGAGGGACAAAAAGAGCATGCATTTAAAACTTATGTTTACGGTGCTTAGTTTGCTGAAAGAGCTTCACTGTACATAAACTGAGGACTGAATGATGCACATAATCACACAGGACAGAAGAAATTCAAATCCAACTTATTTATTTAAATACCGTGCTTCAAAGACTGAAAAGTTGCAAAACAGCAACATACTGAAACATATCATTACGCAGTAATGCAATGTGTACCATGACAGAGCTGTCTTTTTTTTTTTTTTATTTATAGTTTAGTCGGTGATGTCAAAAGAATTTTGAACGGTAATTTGCGCTTTCAGATTTAATGACCAGAAATTAACCATCACACTGGTCCATAAACACTTATCCGAGCATTTCCTTACTTAGCCCAGCTAGCTAGTTTTGGATAGATAATGAATGTTATGCTAGCATACCTAGGCAGCTAGCTTAAGTCAGGTTTTAAATGTGTGTAATAGTAATGTTTGACAGATTTTTTTAACGGAAAACACTAAACATATCACTTTATCACGGTAAAGTGTCAGTGTAGCTCCGAGTCTGAACATCTCACATGTACTCATTTTCCATTCTGTTACTCTACATAGCAAACCCATTTAGAGCATTTCTAGCCATAGCAACTAGCATAACACTGAGCAGCTAGTAGAAACTCTTAGATAGACAGATGGCTACCTTTTTTAATCAGTTTTATTAATCGATCCTTTATATAATGACAAGAAGGTCTGAGACTAATCTGGCTCTGTGTCCACTTTATTAGGAATACCTGCACATACATGCAATTATCAGCAGCACAATGCATAAAACCATGCAGGTTCAGGTCACAAGTGTCAGTTAACAAAAATTCGGGAAAATGTGATCTTAGTGATTTTGAATGTGGCATGGTTGGTGGTGCCTGTGAGCAGCAGTTCAATCCATTGTTGATTAGAGAGATCAGACTAGAATGACCAGACTGGTTTGAACTGACAGAAAGTCTATACAGTGGGTCAAATAGCCACTCTATATAACTGGATGACCAGAAAAGCAGGCCTTGAGTTGAACACAGGTTCTCACCAGTCCTCAGCTGTTTTATATGGGTGAATCTGTGCATACTGTAGCCTTATGGCGTTTTTACACTAGGGTCCAATAGTTTCCAAGATGATCAATGCCCTGGTCCAAGTCCGTTGGAAAAGGTGGTCTCGAGAACAATACGGTGATGCCCCTGAAATCAGAAGTGGACACGACATCAACAGGAAGGCATGCAAGAGCATTGCTCTTAACATTTTTTTTTTTTTTTCGAAATATCAATAGTGTTAGGCGTAGCACAAAGATCGACTTCCTCATTCTTTTCTTTTCTTCACAAATGGTGGCTCGCAAAGCAATGGGATGCATACTGCCATCTGCTGTATCGGACCGTGAAAAATGCACAAGGGTACCCACGTACAGAGAAAAATAATAATGTGAATGCTGTCCAGCATTATTATTATTATTATTATTATTATTATTATGATGTTTAACATTATTATGTAACAGCAATGCACTGCAGCAGCATGATTAGATAATTGCATGAATATGCAGGTATATGGGTGTTCCTATTAAAGTCTGTTAGCATATGTTCTGGTCATTAAATCTTCTTTTTATTTTAGCATAATAATAATAATAATAATAATAATAATAATAA
>JAQMYG010000019.1:15639476-15669514 GCA_030014215.1 Clariallabes teugelsi | reverse complement strand
TCCACAGTTACCCCAAGATTGCGGGCAGTGGCTGAAGGAGTGATTTGGTTGTTGTCCAGGGATATCACAAGGTCTTGGTGATGTGAATAACTTTGATTATCTCACTGGCACCTGTCAAGGGATGGGATATATTAGGCAGCAAGTGAACAATCAGTTCTTGAAGTTGATCTTTAAAGCTCTAACATGGGAAAGTGTAAGGATCTGAATGACTTTGACATAACCCAAGGTATGATGGCTAGAACGCTCAGTAACTCTCCAAAATGAAAGGTATTTTGATTCATTCCAAGTATGCAGTTGTTAGAACCTATCAAAAGTGGTCCAAGGAAGGATATCCACTAAACAAGCAACAGGGTGCCCACGCTAACCCACGTCTACCGCCAAAAGCACCTACAGTATAATGAGCTGGTGAGAATCAGAAGTAGACCATGGTAGGCCTGGTTTGATGAATCGCATTTTCTTTTACATCATGGAAACAGCCAGGTGCATGTGTTGCTTGCCTTGGGAACATACGTTACCAGGATGCACTGTGGATCCGAAGACAAGCCAGTGGAGGAAATGTGATGGCCTGAGCAATGTTCTGCTGGGAAACTTTGGATCCTGGCATCATGTAGACGTTACTTTGGCACGTACTGTTCACCTCTTCATTTAAAAGGTGCTCCCTGATGGCAGTGGGCTCTTTCAGCAGGATAATGCGTCCTATACCACTGCAAAAATTTATCAGCAATAGTCTGATGAACATAAAGTGTTCAAGCTGTTGACTTGGCCTCCAAATTTCCACTGTATATTATAAATGGGCCTCCCTTGGGGCTCTCAAAACAGAATTAATTCTTCGGAGCATGGATTTTGGTCTATGGTTGACATGATTGCATCATTCAAACACAATAAAAGATACGTTTCAGTCAGGAAAAATAATACTAGCTCCTTCTCTGCAAAATTAATCTCACATCACAGGACCATTATTTGGACCATGGACAACAGTGACATTGGTCTAAGAGTACATGTTCCCATGGCCGAATCGTTCTCAGGACCTCACACTGCTCACAGAAACATGATATCCACAAGTGTGACCATCAGATTTAATATCAGAATGGGAAATCTGTAACCAGCAATTAACACAGCTGACACACACACACACACACACACACACACACACACACTACATTTGGCTAGAACAAGCTTTCCAGGAGTTCATTACTTAAACAGTCTAGCAGACAAACAGCACAAGAATGAATGACAGAACTAAGATAGGAGCTGAAGCAATGTGACTGATTGTTACTGTCGTTACTACATAGGTACTTTAGAATGATTTCTAAGATTTCACTTGATCTGTAATGTTTAATCTCTATTTATACAATATTCATAAAACACTTCACTAGCAGTCAGACTCACTGCTAACTTTTTATGTATTATGATGTATTACGTTCATCTCTTGTTAATACATAAGAACAGCATGATGAGACGTACAGTATTGTAAATAAAAAGTGAGGATAGCTGATTGACCCTTCATAATTTAATGCAGATTATCATCAACAGATGATATGTGAAGGGTGCCTATAGCATTAGCATTAATTTTACATAAAAATCCAAGCAGGATTCTGGTCCAAGGAACATAAATAAAATTATCAAATTGTCTGGTCAAACAGGTACGCAAAATAGTCAGTGTTGGCTGTTGATAAGTGTGTGTTTTGATTGTTCAAAAAATTATAATTTAATTAAAAGCGATCAGCAAAACTAGAAAAATGGTCACATCCATACTTCATCCTTTTAATTTCCAAATAAAAAATGTGAAAAATATAAAGTAAAATACTGTACCATGATATAGGTACCATAATAATCTAACTTTACCATAGTTTATAGTTCCATGATATCGTACATGTACCACACTTTGGTACAACAGTACATGTGTATATAAAATTGTACAAGGTTTTGCCATGTACCGAACTGTAGTATGGGACTATGGAACACGTACCAGGATCCTATCAAAAGTACCTTATACATGTTTATACCATAATGATAATATCCAGTATATGTACTGTAGTAACCCCTGCAGTGCCATTTTAGCTGTTACCATTTTAGCTGGGTCCCTTCAAAGGATAATACAGTACATTATACTGTACATTGTTGAATACCCACAACGTATTGGGTACCACAGTGGCTACCAAAGTTCAACAGTCTTATTTATCTAATATGGTAGTGCCAGTACCGGTAGTATGTACTTAAATATCTGATATGGTCAAGTATCTTACTCAATAAGTACCATAGCACCATAGCACTAACACAGTTCCCAATGAAGTGGCACAGTGCCTTCCATGGTGTTTACCAATGTATTATTGTACACGCCATAGTACTACCACGGTATCCACTGAAGTGCCATAGTATCTATTCTGGTGGTCTATAAAGTCATATGGCACCTACCATGGTAATGCCTGAAGTATCATAGTAGGCCTAATAATATGATACTGTATACAGTATTATGGTCTGTACTATAGTTTAGCATAATATTTTTTATTTTTTTATATTAAATACCACAATAAACCTTTTTTTCGTTCACTAGTTTTATTAAATTATGTATATTAAAATAAAAGAGCAAAACGTTTAAGAAGAAAAAGTATAAAGTATAAGTGATTGTGATACCATCAAGGTTTTTTCTTGTGCAGATGAGTTTGGGGAAAATCACATTAGTTTACAAAAATGGATCAAATGTATAATATATACATATTATACAATATATATACCCTTTATGCATTCTGAATCAGTTTTTCCATTGGGTTACTCATATCTGTGCTATAGCTAGGATTTTTTTGTTTTTTTCAGCAAAAAAAAAAAGAGTATAGAAAATGCCACGGCTAAACAGTAGATGTTGTCCATTACCATTGACCATTTCATCCTTGAAAATTGCAGAAAAATTTGTCACCAACTTGCAGAAGATATGAGCCTGTCTCTGGAACTGTACACACAATCATTCACAAAAACCACTTGCACATTACAGGAACTTAATGGGGAGTTCCCTGACGAGTGTCTGTAATGTGTAAGTGGCGCTGACGAACCTCACTTCAAACCGTTTCTAAATGTTTGGGCCATTAAAGGAGTTCCTGGGAGGCTAGTGTTTCAGAGGTCAGATCTCTGGCTTACTGAGAAAGCTTAATACTGTACCGTAATGATATCCAAGCGCTAGTAAACACTGGGATAAGTACATTAGTGTAGCAGGGGATCATATAGAGGAATAAATACTTTTTACTCTCATAACTGTTTTTTTTTTAAAGATTTTTTCCACTTTTTTCTTGTGCTACAATGTGGCTTTTCATAACATAGTAATATCCAAAAGCGGACAAAAAAAATGCCATCATTCATGTCTATATCTATCTCACTGCCTGCTTTTTTCATGATTCTGTCCATATTGGCTGTATAGTGGCACACTTTACAGTCATGTTTGATGGTTGTTCTCCACTTTGTTCCCAGTATTTCTGATCCCTCCGTGTAGAGTACGGAGCAAACGGCGACAGCTGTGTCCAATGCACACCGGCCGTGTGTGGAAATGTTCAAAACTCAAGAGAAACTTGATATCTCTGTGAACTGACCGGCGGATTACTGACTTTTCATACAACTTTCAGACAGTTCCATTACCTAATAGAAGATTTTAAGAAAGAATCTGATTGCAAGAATGTTCTTTTTATTTCGTCAAGTGTCAAAAACAAGCTGTGAGTGAATTGTAAGTGAGTAGTAAGTGAAAGGGTTGTATGTGAACACCAATAAAGATATGAATATGAGGGACATTATTTATGAATTTATTAATAATAAAACATTTTTTAAAGGTTGCCCGGTTCACATGGTATCTGGTTGGAACTAAAAGTGTGTTTTAAGGTCTTTCATTTCATACGGATGTGAATGTGCAGATTTTTTTGCCTGGTCAAGGTTATGATAGATTTTTGTGGTAGGAATTTGTGTATGTAAAGCATACCTCACAATTCAGGGTTTAAATCTCAGTAAAGATACTGATGTTTGGAGCATTTCATGCTAATCTGTCCAATAATTTTGATTCATACACATTCACATTTTATGCAAACTTCCATAATTTCTTTTGATTGTGTAAAGCTGGGCGTGGTGTAGTGGTTAGCACTGTTGCCTTGCACCTCCAGTGTCTGGGTTCGATTCCATGCCAGGCTCAATTCCCGTCTCTGTGTGCATGGGGTTTGCATGTTCTCCCTGTGCTTGGTGGGTTTCCTCCGGGTATTCCGGTTTTCCTCCCACAGTCCAAAGACTTGCAGATTAGGATACTTGAAGTTCCCAGATTGCCCATAGTGTGTTAATGTGTGTGTGTCCTGCGATGTATTTGCACCATGTCCAGGGTGTACCCGGCTTCGTGCCCTAAGCCCCCTGGGATAGGCTCCAGGTCCCCGCAATCCCAAATACAGATTAAAGCGGTATAGACGATGAGTGAGTGAGAGTGAGTGTGTAAAGCTGCTTTGTGACAATGTAATGTAATTGACAATTAAAGATTAGTGGCATTATATTACATTGCTGATGTGTCTCATAAAATGTATAAAAAAGTAAAAGATTTAGATTGCAAGTATAATTATCAGAAATGAAAAAAATAAATAAAAAAATTTGAAAGCACATCTTCTTCCTGAGTGTGAAGTAAGACAAAACTGAGGAATGTAAAAATGGCTGCTAATGTTATTCTTAGCTCTGTAATCTTTTAATCCATTTTTTAATTGCCCACTTAACCCTTTAATCCATTTTATTTGTTAAATAACACAAAAAAGTCCAATTGTGATACTGAACTCAGTTTGAAATGATTAAGCAACTATTTAGACAATTTCCAAAGTGTTAAAACACTCCTGACTTATTAGCAATATTAGCTTTCTGTATAACCTTTGTGCTAAGGCAGATAATGTTGTGCAGACTGCGTCTCATTTTATGATGGACCTTCTATTCTTTTAAAGTTTGGATTCTTTAAGCTGAAGAGAATGTGAGAATAGTGTTTGATACAATCTAATGACACATTCTTCGCTCATGAGGAATCATGAAACTGAAGAGTAAACAATAAAACGAAAGCTGAAACATACATAAGCTAACCCCTCCCCCTTTGCCGGCTTGAAGAAAACTGCTGAAAAAAAGGGGTGTGTGAAGAAGCGGAAAAAAAAAAAAAGAAATCCAGTGTGTGAGGACAGTGTGTCTCACAATTTAAATGACTGGAAACAGAGAAGGGAGGACGTCTTATCTGAAGAGAACACTCAACCAAAAGAAAGTATGTGGGCTTTTTTAGTTTTGTGTTTTTTGCATTCATATTAGCATATTAGCATGTTTTTAGCTACATTAAAATATATAATTACGTGATTTTGTTTTCTCTGTTTGTAGATTATATTTGCTGTCCCGTGTAATTCTATCTACATAAAGAGCACTGGAATTTCACCAAATCCTTTACTAGGAAATCTATATACTTATATATCGTACTATAGACACAATAATGTCCACCGGATCGCTGAGTGACGCGGATGATGCACCAGAAACATCGTTCACGCGCCTTGATTGTCACTCTGAAGATGACTTTAATGACGACGAAGGACTCAACACCAAACCCAAACGAGCTAATATGCAAAAGCGTGCAAAAAGCCCGAAAGATGGAAGACAGTCGGGGCGTCATGCGGCGAACGCACGTGAAAGAGCGAGGATGAGAGTCTTAGCAAAAGCATTCTCACGTCTGAAGACAAGTTTACCCTGGGTTCCAGCAGACACCAAACTGTCCAAACTGGACACACTGCGACTGGCCTCGAGTTACATCAACCATCTGAGACAACTGCTGCATGAAGACAAATATGAAAAGACCCTCGTTCATCCAGTAAATTTGGTATGGGTCCATTTTTTAGCATGTTTATCATTACAGATATGGTAGCTTCATTTTGCAATTTAAATCATTTGATATTTTTTTTACCATTGTTCCTGAGTGGTTTATAAGTGTTTAAATGATTTCACATGATCGCTAACATTCTGTTTAAACCAGGATGCTAGCTCTTATGCTATTTTAGCTATAATAATCTCCTGCCAAATCATCAACAACAGGTTGATTGGGCACATTTATTATAAACAAAAGAAAATCATCAGTGATAATTGACCCTTCACAGTTTAATGCAGACTGAATACCTAGCGTTAGCGTTAGCTTTAGCTATTACCTGCTGTTTTCCCCCCATATTTTCAAAATACAAAATATTGTATTAACCTGATAGTTACTAACAGTAGAATAAGAATGTTTTATTAATTAAGGAAAAAAAAGCAAGACACTGTCCATTTGTATAGTGAATTTTATGCAGTTGTATAAGTTAAGTGTAGAGCTTATGATGTAGAGATGTCAATTCAATTATTCCCTGATTTTCATTTGCGTTGGCACCCAATTCACTATCAAATAGCTGTGGTTGGGTTTTCCTATTTTGGATTATTGCTAGTTGCCAGTGTAGCATCAAGACATCAGCATGCCTATTATTTAATAGGGGTAAGGGTCAATGTTGTTATCCAGCTAATATAGTCATAGAGTTCTAGCTGACATGATAGCTAATGCTGATTTCCAGTATCTCTAAACCTAAGGCTAACCCCAAACATTTAAATGTGAAGCCTATACCTAAACCTAAACTCCAAACCTCCAAACCTCTAAACCTCAAAATTTAAAAGCCAACTACAAACCTCTAAATTGAAAAATTAATCTAAGCCTCTAAATGTAAACCTTAAAGACAAACCTCTAAACCTAAACCCCAACCCAGAACCTCTAAAGTCCCACCCCAAGCCTCTAAACCTTAACCCAAATCTCTAAACTAAAATTCTAATCTTAATCCTTTAAACCTACCTCTAACCTTAAACCTCTAAATTTCCAACCTCAAACTTATGGGTTTAAACACACGCCTCTAAACCTCAATCACATACACCTCTAACCTCAATCCTCTAATCGCAAATCTCTCAATCCAAACCTTAACCTTAATTTCTAAATCTAAACTCTAAACCCAACTTAACCCAAACTCTTACCTCAAACCTCTAAACCTAAACCCCAAACTCCAAATCTATAATCTCTGAATTTATCTCCAACTTCTAAATCTACATTCCAAAACTCTAAACCTTAACCCTAATTCCCAAAGTTCAGTTGTCCTCTTTTAACCACCTTTCCCCAAAATAGGCTAATAATATAAAATAAATCTTGCGGACCTATGATGCATCACCATTAAGACAAATTATCTCGAGCTTACAGGACAGAAAGTAATAATACTAATGCTTGGTCTTTAGGGATTTCTTTAGGATTAGAATGGCACTGATGTGTTATTATATTTTTAATCCGCAATTAATCATTAATTCCTGGAAATATGCAAATATACTGTATAAATTTGAAACTCTGAAAGATTCAACAACTCTGTTATTTGCAACTTAATACCTGTTTATTTTAAGAATGTGCATATTAATCATGTATTAATGAACATAATACTTAGCTGATGCTTTTATCCAAAGCAGCTCACAGGCATGGTTATCTGAGTGAACTGTCCTTGGTTTAATTCCATGTAAGCGCAATATAACACAATCTGCATGTCATAATAAACCATAACAACTATGACTTTTTAATCATTCTTCTAGCTCATAAATACTTAAACATAACTCAAACCCAAAGTGGATGCCACTTTTCTGTTTTCCAGGTACAGATGAAACAGAGGAATGGAATTTTAATGTACATTTTTCTGTTGCATTTTTCTTTACAGTCATGGCCTTTCGTGGTTTCAGGAAGACCAGAAGACACAAAAGACATTTCACCTTTCAGACTGTGTGGAGCTACAGCTTAGATATTCATCACTCTCTGTTTGTTTGTTTTTTTCTTCTCAACTTGAAATATGTTGTATTTTTATTAGAATGAAATATACATATATCAGATGTTTACTGCCAAAGACGAGGTGTTTCTCTTACAGCTCACTCTTTCTTTGCAGTATTTCTTTCTCAACATTCATCCCATATCGAGTATATCCCTTTTTCTTAAGAGTTTAAGGAAATTTAATGTCCATAATGTAACAATTTCCCTTCAACTCCTTCCAGGAACTCCATGAAGCAGGAAGTCTGATCATGGCTCTGGTGTACTAAGAAAACGTTCTACCTTAATGGTATCCAAGCACTAGTGAAACACTGGGATAAGTGCATTAATGTAGCAGGGGATTATACAGACACGCCTTTTCATCCTTTTTTCATCCTTGTGTCTTTCGCAGTCTTACTCTTATTCTTAAATCCTTTCAATGCAGTTTTGATATTGCCTGCAATCTAGGACTTTGGTATTTTTGTTGTTTTGGTTTTAAGACAGAATCTATGTATGTATTTTTTTTTTTATATCCCATTAGCACAAGGCGTGTATTAAGTACACTACATAAATATCTAAATTTATACTTTGTTTCATAGTTAAGCCGTATAAATGCATCACTGCACATTTGTCAACACTGTTCATGAATTACTGTGTGAAATCTTATATACTTTAACTTTTTCTTTTTAATGTTTGCATTGTTTCCATTTGATATGCATGATTTTCACTGTTTATTTAATTTTTTTTTTTTAAAGTTTTGATATGTCAGATATGACAATCACTTTGGACTCTATTTTTCTAATAAAGCAAATGATAATCTTTAACTGTACTTTTATTATTTTAAGGTATTTATGTACCACATAATGCATGATATAATAATGATCAATAAGTATCTTTAAAACCTAAAACCCGGAACATTCTTTTAATTAGAGCAGGTTTGTGACTATTCCTCCAGCATGACATTCTTTTAAAAAGCTTTCATCAGTTTATCACTTACGCTGTATCTAAAAAGTAAATTTAAAGCACTTAATGAACAAACTTGCATCAGGTGTTGATTTGATTTCAACAGGTCTCCAGTAGAGTGCCTAACTAGCTAAATGTGACCAAGACCAGTACTAGTGAAGGCTTGTTTTTAGCTGGTAATAATAATCATAAAGATAAATGAAATCATAATGATTTATAAGGATGCAATGGGGTACTGGAGCATGTCCATAAAGTGACTGATGCCAAAAAGCATCTCAATACTTTCTGATTTAGATTTTCTGCTACACTACCATTTAAAAGTTAATTTCATGGTCTTTCCTTATGTTTACTGTAATTTTTCTACATTGTACAGAAAATACAGAAGTCGTCCAAAATATGCAATAATCTCATTTGAACAGTTGATATTGAGATGTGTCTGCTACTCATGCTCCGTAAAGCCTTCATAACGGCTCTAATCTTAGGTGCTGTTTGTTAATTGGTGATTTCTGAGGCTGGTAACGTGCAGCATAGGTAAATTTTGGTCTTGCTTTCCTGGGAAGTTCTTCATGAAAGTCAGTTACATCATGGTGCTTGATGGGTTTTGCAAATGCACTTGACAATATTGTTCTTGCAAGAACTGTTTCAAAACATCTGACCTCCATGTCTTCAAATAACAACTGACTGTTGCTGTTGTTACTGGCACTTAATTGCCTGATTCCAAATTCTTAATTGCCTAATATGTTATTTCATAATTTCGAAATCTCTAGTAATCACAGAACAAAAAATATTGAATTAGAAGGCGTGTCCATATTTTTGTCTGTTATTGTACATAATACACTTGCTCTGAGACAGTGACTTAATCTATTGGTTTTGTAATTTCTAATATTTTTCTACATTACTTGTGCAGGATAAAAAAGAACAATACTGACTAATGAATACTGACTGCACTGAAGGCACTGTCGCCTTGAACCTCCTGGGTCCAGGTTCGATTCCCACCTCTGTGTGCATGGAGTTTGCATAATCTCCCTGTACTTGGTAGGTTGGAAATGGAAAAATATTTTCAGCACAATATTTTCAGCAAACATTGAAGCATATAATAGTTACTTCTTATGCTATAAATTGAACAACAATAAAAATAAAAACATTATTACAGTATGGCACTGTGCAAAAGTTTGGGCACCCTAAGAGTTTCAGAGTCTCTGATTCTTTTTACAAGGTTTCAGCTCGTTAGATCTGATGCATGGCAACAGCTGTCATTAATAAATGCCAATTTCAAAGCTATACAAATACTTAGACTCTTCAAACCTTGTGCACACACTTGCGGACACTCAACAACTATGGGTTCCTCTAAGCAGCTGTGTAAGACTCTGAAAATGAAAGTTATTGAGGCCCACAATGCAGAAGAAGACTACAAGAAGATAGCAAAGTGTTGTCACCTTGCAGTTTCCACAGTGGAGGTCAAGATGAGATCTGGAAGACTAAGAAAACTCTCAGAGAGAACTTCTCGTATGCTGGTCAGAAAGACAAATCAAAAGCCCCATTTGACTGCAAAAAACCTGCAGGAAGATTTACAGTAGCAGACTCACGAGTGGTGCTGCACCATTCCACAAGACCTTCATGGAAGAGTAAGCAGAAGAAAACCTTACCTGCATCCCCATCATAAAATCCAACGTCAGAAGTATGCAACAGAACATCTACAGAAGCCAGATGCATTTTGGAAACAAGTTCTGTGGACAGATGAAGTTAAAATAGAACTCTTTGGCCACAATCAGCAAAAGTATGTTTGGAGAAAAAAAGGAGCAGCATTTCATGAAAGCACTTACCAACTATTAAGCATGGCGGCGGATCTATCATGCTTTGTGGTTGTGTTGCAGCCAGTGGCACAGGAAACATTGCATGGGTGGAGGGAAGAATGGATTCCACTGAATACCAGCAAATTCTAGAAGCAAACATCACACCATCTGTAAAAAAGCTGAAACTGAAAAGAGGATGGCTTCTACAACAGGACAATGATCCTAAACATACCTCGAAATCCACTAACTTGAGGAATACCTCAAGAGACGCATGCTGAGGACTGGTTATGCAGGGTGCCAAAACTTTTGCACAGTGCCACAATAATGTTTTTATTTTTTACATTTGTTCAATTTATGACATAAAAAGTAGCCATGCATCAATGTTTGCTGAAAATATTGTGCATTTTTTCCATTTCCATTAACCGTGTTAACATCTTTACTGTGTTAAAATCACCAAAATCTGTTATTTATCAAGGGGTGCCTAAACTTTTGTATAAGACTGTACTGTATATGTGTGTGCACTAAGTCTCCTGGGATCAGCTCCAGGCCCCCGTGACCTTGTGTACAGGATTAAGCAGGTACAGTATAGACTATGATCTTGTACTTATGCTGATTGCATGTGAATAAGCTGAATATATTAAAAGACTCTTGGACTTGGGACTGAGTCCTATGGAGCTACAGTTAGACTTTCCAGTTCCGAGTTAAACTATGATAACAATATTGATAGAAGGAATATAATCAAGGGAAGATGATGGCTCAGGGGTTGGCCCGGCTCGCTCACATCTCCAATATTAGGGGTTTGAAATTTGCCTCCAGTCTGTTTGGGTGGAGTTTGCATGTTCTTACTGGACACTGTGGGTTTACTCTGTGTACTCTGATTTTCCTCCAAACTCATGCTTTGTAGCCTGACATGCAAATGCCCATAGTGAGTAAGTCAGTTGGCAAACGTTCTGTCAGGTGGCTTCAACCACCAACATATCAACAAATTCTAAACAGTAAATCAACAGCATATATGTTCTAATACTGTAGTTAGTTCATTATGTATAGACAATTACAGAGAGTCCAGCATATTATTTAAGCTACTATTATACAAATAACTCATTTTACACCAAGAAATATGTAATGCCAACAAGTGTTAGATGACATACAGTGTTACAAAAGCAAATACAACTCACATATTCAAGTGAAGTAGTTGCAGAACATGAACAATTTGCCGCACCGTGTCCTTGACAGAGCGTTTCATCTCGTGTGATCCGTTCTCTTGGGATCAGTCCGACTTTGTGGGAAAATAACTGTGGAACAGCTGCAATCCTTTGCAGACGTGATGAAAAGTCAAATTCCCTCCTCAAACCGCAAACGTTTTAATTATCGCTGTGAAATTTTCCCAAGCATTTTTACCCATAAAAATATAAAAATTAAAGGATGCTTTGTTAAAGGTTTTACCATCAAAGAATTCAGCACAAAGAACAGGCAACCAGCAAATATATTTCATTATTTTTGTATATTTTTTTCAATTGTTGCTGTATTGCAAAATTGTAACATACTGTGGATAAAATGCATTGTGTATTTACTGTAGGTAAATTTTAACGAGTGAGTAATTTATAGTTACTGTATTGTTAAACAGTGATGATGATTATGTAATTAGTCATAGTCTGAAAAATCTCAGTTTTTTTAAATTAATTTTCAAATCTGTTGCTGTCATAGCATACAATACTGTGCAAAAGTCTTCAGCCATTCCTAATTTCCTCATATTTTGCTTCCAAATAGCCAGACCTACTGATCCCTAAGGGACCTTTTTGGTATGAATCAGTTAGAAACAGGTGCAGATGATGACAGATGATCAGGCTGGTGATTAGTATACTGGTGATGCTGAATGCTAAGTGGTTGGAACAGACAAGAGGGGAAATGAGATTGCTACTGATGTTCTTACATAAACATCCAATTTTTAAATAAGATCTTTAGGCAACTGGCCCTCGAGTGACGCGGTAGTAAAGTGCTCGCCCTATCATCCGGAGATCTCTAGTTTGATTCTCGGGTGATGCTGTAGGCTCCTGCAGCTGGGGGCCTGGAGAAAGCTGATTGGCCGAGCGCTCTCACATCAATCACGGCTCTACAGCCAATCAGGGGCGTCTGTGAGCTCACGCAAGCGGAAGGGGCGGATAGCGCTGTCCTCCGAGTGTGTTACACCGTCCCCAACGGTGCGTGAGCGAGCAGTTCGAAAAGATGCGGTCGGCTGGTGTCACGTGGTTCGGAGGAAACACATGATAGTCTTCAGACCCTCCCTGACTGGTTGTAGGAGTCTTTATGTGGGATCCCCCTAGTGGCCAATGGGAATTGGACACGACTCAAATTAGGGACAATATCAGAATTGGGAAAAAAAATCTTTAGGCACTTTGCGGCCTGTTGCGGTAAAAATTCAATTAACATCACTTCATTTTATTTAATATAAGGAAATGGTGGGGGCATCAAGGCATCTGTACAGTACTGTAGTTCAAAGAATAATAATGCTGTTATTTTTATTTTAAAAGACCATTTTTTAAAATCAATATTTAACAGTATGATTTAAACACATTTGGTCTTCTTTATAATGAAGTCAAAATAATAATAATAATAATAATAATAATAATAATAATAATAATAGACAGTATGGTGGGCTAGTGGTTACTACTGTTACTTTGCACCTCCAGGGTTGGGGGTTCAAATCTCTGTCCTGTTTATGTGTATAGTTTGCATGTTTACAAATTGCTTTCAGTGTGTGGATGTGTGTCCAGGCTCCCCACGACCCTACACATGATGAGTGCTATTGTCAACAACAACCATATTAATAATAACAATAATAGGACACTGGCATAGTGGTTAGCACTGTTGCCTTGCACTTCCAGGGTGGGTTCGATTCCAACCTCAGATCTGTGTACATGGAGTTTGCATGTTCTCCCCGTGCTTGGTGGGTTTCCTCCTTGTACTTTGGTTTCCTCCTACAGTCCAAAGACATGCAGAGGAGGCAAATTGGCATTTTCAAATTGCCTGTAGTCAAATTGATGAGTGATTGTGGGTGTGCTTGTGTGCCATGTGATGGATTGGCACCCCATCCAGAAATACAGTAAGTGAGTGTAAGCGAGGGGAAGTAATAATAATAATAATAATAATAATATAAAATAATAATGATAATAATAATAATAATAATAATAATAATAATGCTATGTGTCTGAGCATGTGATGTTGAGTGTCTGGAATTCGTTTGTGGTGTGAGTCTATTATTTAATGTACATAAATTGTGAAGTCTGTTATGCTGTCTTCAATCTGTGATCATTTACTGTATGTGTTGTGTCTGTGATGTTCATAATGAGTTAACAGAGGGTCAAATCAAATTTGATCTGCACTACCCTCTAGTGGCCAAATATATGTATTACACTTACATATTAACCTGACAAGAGGAAATTAATCAATGTCTTCAATGTCTTCTGTTGGGAGACAGTTTCATGTCAAATTCAGGTCTCAAAATGTTAAGTAAGTTTCCTGTTTATTAGGTACATCTTCCTTGTATCTAGACTAATTAGCTTTTTTTTTTTAAATCAACTGCAGTTCACAGTACCGTGTACGTACTTTTTTTTTTTTTTTTTTTTTTTTTTTACCACAGCACCATGGAAGGCTTGACATTTTTGTTGGCCTGACACAGTCTGACAGACTGTTTCCAACCCTACAGTGTTTTATATTTGTCAAACTTGCCCTTTTACACACAGTAATTCAGGAAACAGTTGTGTTTGGCTTCCCTGTGGATCCATTTTCCACCAGACACACTCTCACAATCTGTTACAAGCAACACACATGGCAACCGAATAATGCAGAATAAACACCAGGACACAGAATTTGGTTGGTATTTTTGGTCCGTTACCGTGCCATCCTGCACAACGGGCGATGGAAACTCTCCATGCTGGAGATATATCTGTCATTTCTAGTGGGGTCATGTTGCCAGCTCAAAGCCTGATTGTCATGCACACACTACGGGCAACTTGAGAACGACAATAAGTCTAATCTGCATGTTTTTGGACAGTGGGAGGAAACCGGAGTACCCGGAGGAAACCCACCAAGCATGGGGAGAACATGCACACAGAACATGCACACATGGAACTCCATGCACACAGACCCGAGGCGGGAATCGAAGGTGTAAGTGCTAACTAAGCACTAAGTCACTGTGGCTCCAGGGACACATAAACAAGCACTATGAAGAAGGTGAGTTTACAGAAAGACTAAAGTATTTAGGATTGATTTACAGTATGTTCAAAATGTGCTTTAAACAGTTCATACAAATGAGATGTTAAAAAAAGGTTATTAAGAAAAGAGGTAAGAGAAAAAATAATGTTTTTTATCAAATATATTTAAGAGAAAAAATAATGTTTTTTATCAAATATATTTAAAAAAGAATTGTGTCAAGCAGCAGAGGGCAGTCTTGTATTACTGTAAAAAGAAAAGCAGTTTTCCTCTTGCAGTCTCTTATGTGTGCAATGATGGGACACATTTCTGGTATGATAACCTCCAACCCGATATGACAGTTTGCAAAACTTAACACAGCTTAAATACTTAAACTCTTAAATACATTAATACAGCTTCCTATTTTTTAAGAACAATTTGCAATGACAGACAATTCAGTTATACAGAAACACAAAAACCTACATGTAAATATTTCAGATTTGCTTGTCACATTTTGTCCAAATAAACAACCTAATTATATGCCATCATAAGGTGCATTTACATGGGCTATAATTTCCCACTAATAATTAGAATAATAGCCCAATCAGACCAAGAGTGCGTCACGTAAACACGTCAATCGGAACAGTCTGACCTGATCCGTCCTGAATGGAAGGAATGTGGAAAAGAAAATTCTGAATAAATGATTTGAGCATGTAAAGCCAAGCTCATCACATCAGCATCCAATCAGATTAGATAAATATTGTCTGTACAACCGTAGTATATATACAGTATATAAAAACAGGACAGCTAGCTTCATTATTTAAAAAAAAAAAAAACTTTGAAAATGAAGACGTGTACTGCTTCTCTCAGGGAAAAAAAAAAAGAAAAGTATAAATGTGAAATCCTGTTTTGAGGAAATTTAAATGAAAGTTCTATGATTTAGTAAAAGGGCGAGAGCACTCGGGATTATTTTGACACCAGAATTTCCTTGCTCCCCCTAAAAATAACTTCACCATCAGTGCAGCTTTATAGTGAAAAAATCCATGTGTTTCTATCAGAACTGGAGTAACCAGCTGGGACAGTGTTCATTAAAGTGCTTTTAAACAAAGTTTAGGATTAAAACTATTCATTCTGATTAGGAAGATAAGCTCGTCGTCATCCCGTATACAGGGTCATGGGGGACGAGGTGGGGTACACCATAAATAGGATGCCAATCCATCACAGGACACACACACATACACACTCACACACTCATTTACACACTACGGATTTGGGAATTTGGGAACACCAATAAGCCTAATTTGCATGTCTTTGGACTTTGGGAGGAAACCGGAGTACCTGGAGGAAACCCACCAAGCATATGAGGTATCCGTGTAGGGTTTTTGGTTCTTGGGCTTTTTGGTGTTTTAAAGTTCATTAGCTTAAATATATCACAAAAATGACCTAATGCCATTGGTCAAAGCAAATATCTGTTAACTGTCTAATATTAGTCGCACTATTCACACTCTTAATCTAATACCTTATCTAATTAGCTATTAGGGAGGATGAAAAAAAAATACAGTATATATATATATATATATATATATTTAGGTTACTTTTTTAATAAGATCCTACGGTGCATGTCATACTTTACACTATCACCAAAATCTAAACCTAAACCTTAAGACACCAAATGATAAATTATTTAAATGTAATACAAAGCAGTCGATCCTTAGAAAAAGAAGCCTTGGTTTGTTACATATACATTACAGCACAGTAAAAAACCTTTTTACTCCTATATACTCCGTATCCCCTTGATGGAAAGCTGGGTTCAGAGATTTCAATAGTGCGCAACATTGAGAGCTTGGAAGTACTGTTTTTTGAACCCTTGACCTTCTCATCAGTAACCCCAGAGGCTTGACTGCTCCAGCTTTCATGATGACCATGTAAGCAGCATAGGTGATTTAATATGGGTGACCCCAGCCACTGTAGCAGTATCTCTGACGTCGGGGGGATTAGCATAACCCAGCTCACCAGAGCAAGCTTAAAAGATGGGAGCTAAGTTGTATTGCTGTATAAAACAACTGTGCGAGATTGATTTGCCAAAATGCAATGGATATTTTGGGCAGTCATTCATATTCATACATACATTCATTAGGTTCCCTGTTGAGTCTGGTTCCTCTCAAGGTTTCCTACTTTTCTTATCTCAGTGAGTTCTTCCTTGCCACTGTGATCATTTTGACTTATACATATTTTCTCTATTGTGAAAATGACCGATGTTAAAAGCGATACAGATACAATTTTATAAGTTTAGTTTACTAAACTTATTATACTAGTTTTGTGCATTTTTCATTCTGAGTGTCATTCAAAGCTTTACAGACAATCATTTGGAATCCTTTTGATTGTTTTTAATTTATCCTTGTATATATTTATATTGAAATAGTATTAAACAAGTTGAGGACCAATACTTTGATAAACTATGTCTCATAATATGGCTTTTGTCATGCAGCTTCTGTAAAGTTGTGGGCAAAAGTATTGAGACAAATGTTAAATTCAGTGTTTTAATGACATTCTCCTTAAAATTAATGACCCAGGCCATGGCTCCACAAGCTGAACACCTACTTTACTTTACTTTTTTTCAGTTAATTAGCACAACCCTCCAGTTAGAAAGGCTAGAACTAATTAGTGGTATTACCTGGAGAACTACTGTATACTACATGGCATATATTGTCTTAATACTTTTGGCCACCATTTTTTTTTAAATACAAATTTAGTTTGAACCAATGAGGAATTACAACACTTAATACTGTACATGTTATTTCTTCACAGAATGCCGTTTTAGCTCAATGTCTTCTCACTTTGTCTTTAACTAATTAAATCAATTATACCTTTCATTATTTTTTATTTAAGCATATTATTATTTTTTATTTTGTATTTTAACAACTTACTGTATGTTGGATTATTAATTCACAATTCTCACTCACAAGTGTGTGGTTATCTGGTTGTTTTGATCTTAATGTAGCATTATTGTAGCGTAATATTTAGGACCCCACTATTTATCAACAAACCTAATGTATTGAATTGTAGTTTATGAGCCTTATTACGTATGCTGTCCCCCAGTTAAACGAGATATCGATTGTATTAATAGACTTACCTGAATTGTGATCAGATATGGTCAAGATTTAAGATTTTTGACTCGTAACAGTTCTATTGTATTATTACTGTTTTGTTCTAGTTATGGGAAGTGTAGACACCATTCGAGATTTCAATTAAGCATGAGGCAAGAAAAATAGTCTCTCTCACTCTCTCTCACTCGCTCTCTCTCTCTCTCTGACGCACACACACAAAGAGACTGATACAAGTATTAAAAAGCATGTTTAATGAAAATGAAACAGGCCACAATTGGATGACTTGCATAAACCACCAGCAATAAGATGCAATTACACTGAAATGACTGTATATCAGAAGGAGATAGAGCTTTCTTGGTTGAGACACACTCAATCTGTATAAACATAAAGATATTTTTATGCAGTGAACATACAGCAAGAGTTTAGGCATGTCTAAAACATTACGTCTCACTTATTTACTCACTCACTCACATACACTTTCTCTATGTGAATTTCTGACTTCCACATCCATACACTTACTCCCTCGCCATCTTCTCTCAGTCTATACTTCAACTTTCCTCTGGCACTGGATCATACTTAAAACAGGTCTGTAAATTTATGACCTTTCTCTCCCCCCCACACACACACCTGTACTGTATAAAAGCATCCATACTCACTCCTTTCCTTTCCTTTCATTTCATCATGAAGAAGAAACTCTGTGGCTGATGGCATTCCAGATCGTACGCATACAAAAGAATACCTGTTGGTTCGATTTGCTCTGATTCAGTGGAGCATGCACACACCGAGCGCAGATAAACCACACTGGCTTCGGGCCACGTCTCATTCCCACTGATAGGGAAGGGGAATTCAGACATCGCTTATTTAAGAGTGAGGAAGATGAACCAGCTCAGCTAATAAAGCTGACATTTGACATTAAATACAATTAAACCTTTCACTTAGACACAATCGGGTCATTGAGTAATTAATAATAACATTAAGAAAGTAATGAATCACTCATAAAACATATACTGTGTAAACATCACTCATCTACTAATAAGATAAGCATGCTAATATTTTTCTTTTTTTTTTTCTTTTTTTTTATGCAGACCTAGTCTGAAAAAACAACAGCAAAATCTGGCTTAACCATAAGTATTTTGGGTGTCAGCTGTTGTATTTTTATTATCATAATATTTCCTTAAATTAAATTTTTTTACTTTTAGCATTTTGCTATTATTTTATATTTTACTAACCCTTATATTTTACTAACCCTTAAGTGATCAAACCAATCAATGTAAACGCACACACAAAAAAACAACTACCCAAACAAAAATACACAAAAACAACCGAACTAACAAAAAACCCCTCACAACAAAACACAAACAAAAATGCACTAAATATGATCAGACACAAACAAAACATTAAAGTTAACCTCATGCTTTTGTTACTATAAAAATAAGAAAATGGCAAAAATACACAGAAATGAAAATTACAAGTTGCTGTTAATACGGTGTTAATACGCTTTCTTATAATGCTAGCTTAGATCTAATGCTAACATGACATACTAATATAACTCATAAAAAACTCGAATAGTGTACCTTTCTAGGTTATGTTCATTGAAACAGAAAAGAGAATGTTTAAAAAAAAATCATATAAGAAACAAGTTAATAAGTGGCAGGGATAGTTTAGTGGTTAAGGCATTGGACTACTGATCGGAAGATCACAGTTTTAAACCCCAGCACCACCAAGTTGCCACTGAAGGGCCCTTGAGCCAGGCCCTTAACCCTCACCTGCTCAAATGTATAATGAGACATAATGTAAGTTGCTATGGATAAGGCCGTCTGCCAAATGCCGTAAATGTAATGCTGTTAACCCCTACTTGTTTGTGTTAAGTCTAACAAGATGAGCGGGAACATCTCAATAACCAGTATGGCTAATAAGATGGTGATGAAGACCAGCACAATACTATAGTGTGTGTTATATTTCATGGGCTAAGGCACTGAGTTACTGATCAGAAGATTGGCGGTTCGATCTCCAGCCAGGTTGACATTGTTGGGCCCTTGAGCAAGGCCCTTAACCCTATTTTCTACAGAGGCGCTGTATCATGGCTGACCCTGTGCTCTGATCCCAGTTACGCTGAGATATGCGAAGAAGGAATTTCACTGTGCTGTAATCTACTGTATATGTGACAAATAAAGGCTTAACTTAATTATATGAAAATTGTAATTGTTTACATTTCTATCTCTACCTTCTCACATTAAATTGTGTCTGTCCTTTTGAATGTAACAAATAAAAACCCACTTTATGAAGCATCCATAGATAAATCATCTTTGATTAACTGCTTACCCGACGCTCACAGCACAGCTTGAATCCTGGGCTGTGTGCGAGTTGCTCGTCTGTTGTTCCTGATGGATGTTCGGGGTCAGCAGTTCAGCTGTGGGGTTCAAACTCGCAAGCCTTTAGCTTACACACCAAAAACATGCTCTCAGCTGGGAAAACTCGTAACTCGCCCTCTGTGCTCAATCAGAGTTAACACTTTCATTCCTCACCTGGCCCTCAAATATCCTCAGCGCATAGGGGCACATAAATCAGCGTAGGGTTAACATGACACCTTGGCTTCATTTAGAAACGCCATTACTGGAGCTGACACTGTCTCCAGTGGTAAATAATGACCTTTATGGACAATTTGCGCTGTTGAGTGCAGTAGGAAAGCTAGAAGTGGTCACTTAACATCATGTGGTTTACTTTATCTTTATAACTGATATAATATACAGGTATGGAAGATCACATGACATACAATATGCATACATTTAAAATATGCTATTGGGTTATTTAGGGGCTGGTAAAGTAACTTTTACAGGCATAATTCATTTTTTATACTTTAATTTCAAGTTTCCTAAAATTTGACACAAAATCAGATAAAACTCCCACAAAATACTACCTAGGTGACATGATGGAAAATTACCCACAAAACTCTAGCTAGGTAATGTCAGAGAACCTTTTTACAAACACAAGCAAGGTAGCATATTCAAAATACTAGCTACCCACCCGCCATCCCCCCCCCCCCCCTGCCCCCCCTATCATGAACCTTTCCCTGGTGTAAAATACTAGCTAGCTAACATCAACAGCCACAAAATACTAGCTAGCCAACATAAGTGAACATTCTCATAGAGAATCATGCTGGAAATATCTCCTTTAGTATAAGAACTTTACAAAAGTCTATAAGTTAGCTAATGGTAATTAGTTATTTATGGTAATTCATGGTAATATTCCCCTTCCATCCGCTATTCCATCTTTAAACAAAGGAAGCAAGCTCATTTATCTAAACAACCACAACAAATTCATGGCTAATATATTTTTCTTATTTGATCTCAGTAAATGAACTGCTAGCTTATTAGGATTCGAAAAGTACAGAGCTGACAAGTTACTCAGGAAATGAATTACTCTTGTGTTTTATTTGGGTGAATTAACTACACTCTATCTTAACAAATTTGGTTTATTAAAAAAAATGGTTGAATGGCACAGGTAGTAGTTTACCATCTTAGACAGAAGTAAAGCCAGTTAGGCAAACTACATGCAACTTCCATACACAGACCAAACACACATTTCAGAGGATCAGGGAGCGAAAGAAATATCCTATCATCTCCCCTCGGACAGATGGAGGCATGCCGATATCTGCCCACAGCAATGTTGCCAAAATTATGCCTGGATCGTCTACCAATTAAGATATCAAAAGATCTCACTGTAGCTTACTGACAGCTGCTTGAATTGTTTGCACCTGGTGTGTTAGCGTTACACTAAACGTGTCTGGAGCGGATTATTCCGACTCGTGCTGGCCACAATTCACCTTTCCTACGAAAGATTTATTCCAGGCGATCGTCCTGTGGCAGATGGGACTTCTGACACGGGAATGTGTGTCAGCTAATTGCGCTGTTAGGCTATTCTCTCGTCTCTCTCATGCTTTGTGCTGTGGAAATATTCATGTTAACTAAAATAGACATTGCCTTCTGTCAGAACACAGTAACTCTGTCACAGCTTTATAGAAGTGGTTAATGGGTGTCAGGTATAGAATGTTATTATGCTCCAAAATGATTCCTTTTTTTTTCTTCTTGTTTTTACAGGTAAAAATGGCAGTAGATGCAATTACAAATTAGAAATAATAAATGCTAAAAGAAAATCGAAGACCAATAAAAAATAGGAAAAAAGACTGCAGGAGCAATAAAGCAATTGGGCAGTGGTAGCTCAGTGGGGTAAGGCGCTGGGTTACTGATCAGAAGGTTGCCATTTTGAACCCCAGCTCCACCAAGCTGCCACTGTTGGGCATTTAAGCAAAGTACTTAACCCTATCTGCTCCGTGGGCACTGTATCATGGCTCTGACCACAGCAAGCTGGGATATGTGAACGAAAGAATTTCACTGTGCAGATTTTTATATGTGACGAATAAAGGCTTAAACTTAAAACAATATATTATTATTTAATTTTTGTATCTACATAAAGTTCAGTACTCTGCTTTCAAATTGAACATTATTACTAAACTAAATGTTCCTTTTCATGTCAACCAGGTGATTTTACACAATGCATTAGTTATTAGTTATAATTCTGAATTATACATATCTGTATCAATTACTGTACCATCATGGCCTTGTAACTGCAAACAAGTATTACATATGCATTAAAATTACTGACCGATAGTAAGTGACTAATATTAGCTGAACGATTCACATGACCCCCACCTTAATTAATAAAACCTCACTTCAAGTTATTACAGTTTAAGTTAGTATGCAAACGGACACATCTTAATATTTAGTCAGGCTCACTTACAAAAATCAGGAGGGTCACCAGACCATGACAGACAATGCTTTAGCCCTTTATTGTCAAATAGCTAAATGCAAGAGAGAAAATTATGAATGATACCATGTACCACAGTATAGAACATACTATTGGACACTGGTACCATGCCAGTGTATATAATGGTACCGTATGTACAAACATACCATATTACACTAAGTAACTGTTGAACATTGGTACCATGTACCCAAGTACCATGGTATTCATTAAGGTATTGTGGTACACGCCACAGTACCATCTGAAGTGCCACAGTAGCTACTCTGGTACACCTATTGTGCCTACTGTACCATGGTAATGTCTGAAGTACCATGATAATACTATGGTATATTATGGGATGTACTATAGTTTACAGCTAGGGACTTTACAGGGTGGGTTGCATGGCTAATTAAAAGAACAAGGTACCAACAAACACATGAGGCTTTATCATTGCTAGCCAAAGTTGCGCTTATATAAGTGTAGTGTAAGTAGTGTGGGTGTGTGGATGAATTAATTACAAGAAAAGAACTTGACTATTGTGCAAACACAAAGTTACATTTGCAAATAGTTGTAAAATATAAAAATCACAAGTTATGTTTTTTGTGTTGATATCTATCAATAGCAGTTTTCTCAAAGCATGAAGTAAGGTGTGAATGAATTGGGGAAGGCTAAAGCAATCGTCATGTCGACATTTTGTACGACATGAGACAAAAGAGACTATACAGTAAGTTACAATGAAGTAATGAAGGGGAAAAGAATGCAGAATAGTGAAAACCACTCTACATTTTTGGTTTATTAGTTAGCATGAAGGCTAATCATGTTTAATGTGACTTACTTGCTTAATACAACTTATACCCTCCTAAATAAAAACCTATATTACTTCAACTATATTTTGCTTTCAGGTCGAGCTAAAGATTCACACCTTGCAGCACTTCCTCTTAGCAAGGAAACTCTGTGTGTAAATTCCACCAGATCCGGTGAGAGTGCAGGCCCCTCCGAGCAGAAAGCGAGGAGGCAAGGTGGATGAATCCCAGGGGTCTTTTTTTACCTTTGTGATTGACTTTTCAGCACACTCTGCCGAGGATCTTGATAAGCCTGTGAAAGCTGAACTCTGCGAGCGAGATGAAGAGGCTTATTGTCCTCGTTTCGTCCGCTCGATCCGTCTGGTTCCCGGATGGAGGGAGAAGAAACAAAGTAGCCCTAATAGAGCAATCCAAAGCCCGGCAACAACAAACCTGTTATTCTCTTGCTCTTTTCACAGAAACACACACACACACACAGCATTAAAGAAGTCAAGCCAGGTTTAGCCGGTCACACAGTTATTCAGCAAAATCAAAAAAAAAAAATCCAGCCAGCGTTTCAGTTTCCTTGTTGAAGAAGAAAAGAAAAAAAAAAGATAAATTATAATTAATTTACGCTCGTCTGTCTTTTTGGAAACATATGGAGTATTCTAAGCGCTCTTAAATTTCCTCCCAGCGTGTCATGAGTGTGTTGATGATTGTCTGTGTATACGTGTGGACAGGTGGTGTGCATCACATCTCTTTTGCCTTAAAGCATCTGTTCATCTCCAGCTGGCCAAAGCACCTGGATTTGGGACTCTGAACAGAGATCAGTGTCCATCTTTCTCACACTCTCACACTCAGGAGCTGCAGACCAGACACCAGCATCTGGTCTCCTTCTGTCTGAGTGTGTGTGTGTGTGTGTGAGCGTGCATATGTGTGGAAGGGGATTCGTTCAGAAAGGTTACCAACTCATTTTTAACATCAGCAACTTCTTCGTACATCTTACATTTACAGAGTGACAGACGACCTGGGGTCAACGAGGGTGGAGTGTAAGTTGTATTTCAATCGTCCAATCAGAAATTTGATTGTGCGAGATCACTAGTTTTCTTATAATGAGCTTGGTGTGACCCTAAGAATTTATGGCAAATTATGAAATTCTCGTAGAGAAGCGGAATAACTTAAGGTAAAGAAAGTTTAAATCCTGAAGTTGCCATAGCCATGAAATCTAATTGGCCATGTTTTCTGGGTGAGAGACATGAAATGGTCTTTCTCTTCCTAGTCAATCACAGTGATTCTAGCGAATTGTCAGTATCTTTAAACTTTAAGTATGTGGAAGAGGACAGATAGGACAAAGTTCAATTTTATTTTATTTGTATAGCGCAGGGGTCAGCAACCGTAAACACTCAAAGAGCCATTTGGACCCGTTTCCCAAAGAAAAGAAAACATCAGGAGCCACGAAACCCTTTTGACATGACATGACAAAATGAAGATAACACTGCATATATCGTTTTTTACCTTTATGCTATGTATACAAAAACTATGGTGTGTTGCATTTATGAAGAACTGCTACAGAGAAAACAAATTTTTATTTCTACTGTACATGCAAGAAAAAAAAAATTAACCCTGAAAAAAAGATGATGGGTTGAAGGTTACTTTCAAACAAAATACTCAATGTCTATTTAAGTCCTCCTCATATTTATGAAATAAAAAGCCGAACTTAAATTATCCACCTGCAGCAAACCAAAAATGCCATCTGCTTCTGTGTGCCGTCATCCTGTTATCGCATGTACTGAAGCATGCAGTCAGCTGTCAACCTGAAAAAAAGGACTGTTTATATAAATCGTGTCCCGGCGGTTGTGACGCATACTTTGAGCAACACAATATTAAACAAGTTCTATTTTTATGTTACAAGATCACCATAATCTTCAAATTTAGAATAGTAAATAAAATTATTTTTAATGAAATACTCATTATTTATTTTCCAGTCACAGGGAGGCGCAGCAGGGGGATGAAAGGCTCCAGAGCCGTGGGTTGCAGACCCCTGGTATAGTGCTTTTAACAACGGTCATTGTCGCAGAGTCAGAGTCAGAAAATTATGGAACTGTATATGAAATGTGTGAGAAAATATGTATTAATTAAATTAGTGTGTGATTGTGTGTGCCCTGCAATCGATTGGCATCCTGTCTAGGGTGTACCCTGCCTAGTGCCCAAAGTCTCCTTTGATAGGCTTCAGGCTTCCTGTGACCCTGTATAGGAATGAGTGACATACCGTAAAAGATGAAAGAAAGACTTGCATGATAGCCAGACATTTAATAGAGAAACCTACTTCAAGTATAACCAAGTAAACAAACCAAAGACCAAGAAAAAAAGGAGATTTTGGATGAGGTCCTTATGTTATAAAGAGAAGAGATTTTACAAAAGAACTAAAAGATGTGCCTGCTGTCAAGGCAATGAGATGTACAGTAAGTAACTCCCTCATCTTTGCTCGCACTTCTCTGGATTGGGCTCGATGTGTCGCTCATTCCGGCTCCTACTTACTGTGCTGTGATTGGCCAGCTGAGCTATCAATCAGACCGAAGCTTTGTCTCATTCTTTTGTGTAACTGTAAACCCAGATTAAAGTATTAGTGATGTTGCTCATAGCTGTTGTTTTATTCTATCCCACACAGAGATGAATGAAAATGCACATACAGATAAACTAAAAATTAAATAACTGATGAAAAAAAACCAAAAAAACTACAGATTAAAAAAAAAACTACAAAAGACTACTGTACATAAAAAAAATATTATTTCTAATTGTTTCTTTACAAAGTAAAGAAACAATTAGCTACACAAGACATTTAACCATTTAACGACTCCTGGCTGCACACAAAGGGTTTTTGCCAGCGATTTTCAGTTCCCTTAGTTATGACCATGTATCTATGTTGCTTGATCTATTTATTGTTTAATCTATTTGAGCAATCATAAACCAACAAACCACAGGCAGTTTGAAAGCAAGTAATTGTGCTTACTATGTAGAAAATCCTGACCTCCAGTAGCAACAAAGCTGACATTACTTCATGTGCAAAAAACCTATTGTTAATCAGAAATAATTTTATTGAATTCAGGAAACATTTGTACATGTTTGTACAATACAGCTCAAATACAGTACATCAGATCATGCTCAGGAAGCACAGGTAGGCATGAAGAATGTCAAATATGGTGGGGAATGCAACAGTCAGTTTCAGAAAACAAGTTAGTATAGAGTCAATCTAATATTAACTTATTTATATAATTGCAACTTAATGTCAGCTAGCTACTAATAGACATGAAAACATAAGCTAGGTTATTTAAAACAAATGAGTTATCTAGATGCCTAAAACTAGTGCGTGGCTGTGGTTAGACAACCAGTCATTGATGGAAGAAGGCCAGTATGGTCGGCAGTACTGGAAAGAGGGGAGAACAGCTGCCTGTCAAAATCCTCATTAAAAAAAAGAAATCCAGAAGAAAACACATCTGATAACATTATGTCACCTTAAACAACACTTTGTCTCCTTAGTAATTGTTTATTAGTTGAACCAAATGGCCTCCAAATCCATGGGCATTATGTCCCAAATAACCCTCTCTAACCAATGAACAAGGCACTACTTGGGATGTCGGAATCAACGACAGAAACATCAGTCAGCTCAAGACGAATAAGTGGAGAAATGAAGAGAAAATTAGGAGATTTCAGCACTGTGTCCCACCGAGCAAATTCAGGACATGCACCTTATTACTGTGTGTGTGTGTGTGTGTGTGTGTGTGTGTGTGTGTGTTTTCTGACCTGAAATAGGGCCAGGAGTCAGAAGTGCAGCTTCCTGAGACTGATAGCTTCCTGCAGGCAACTTATACCTGTGAGCAGGTAAAACCACAGCAGGTCCAAAAGTCAGAAAGACCAAGAGCAGAGGAGCGAGGAAAAGAAGAAAGAGAAAAGGGAAACAATGTAGCCGAGACGGAAAAAAATGGCAAGGAGGGAAAAGTAGGGACAAAGGACGAGATAGAGATGGGGGTGCAGTGAGAGGGTGAGATGGAAAGAGATAAAGAGCAAGAGGCATAAGGGAAAGACGGGGAGATAGAGAGGTGCTGTCAGTGGCAGTGTGAGTGTTTAGCTCATTGTTAGCAATGCTGATTTGAAACTCTATCTGCCCCTCTGACACAGTGCAGCTTTTCCCATGTGGCCCAGCTCAGGAGCAGCCTGTGTAAACACTGACACTAATCTGGGAAATAGATTCAGTTCAGATATTTCACACAAAAACGAATCAGATTTTTGTTTCAGACATTATGCAAGAGGCCACTAATGAAAGATAGAGCACCATGAAAAAGAAATGCAAGTTTACAAATAAGTGTTTGATTTATATGTATCCTATATTTTATATCTATTGCCTTTACTTTATCAATTTCTCTTGATGGCACCTACAGGCTTGCTCCGAACTTGTACAATGAGAATTTTCTTATCTTATCTTATCTTATCTTATCTTATCTTATCCCAAGAAAAATCTGGTCCCTTAATATGTGCTTCATGGTGCCTATAGATATTTAACAATATCACACATACTGTATGTGTAATGGTCCTGGACAACCCATTGGCTGTCTTAAAAATAAATAAATAAAAGTTTGTTTTTTTCTGGTGTACAAACTTTGTTATGCATGTTTATTTTATTACTTTATTATTATTATTATTATTAAGTCAGTACAAAAAATCTTATTTCCAAACATTAGTATTCCAGCAAAAAAAATAATAATAATAAATAAATAAATTTTGTAAGCCAGAAAAGAAAGCAGATTATGTTGAAGACCATTTTTCAGACAAAAAAAAGAAAAGAAAACATCTGGGTTTTGCAGGCATGAAAAAAGAAGCAGGTGCAGTTCAGCAGGTTCAGTAAAACTAAACAGCTAATTCCTTCATAAAACTGCACAAAATGTATCTGGGACTATATTTTAAACAAAAGGTAAGCAAACCAATTATTGACTTTGTTTCATTAATTACTGTTTTCTGGGGGATTTATTTTACTAGTTTTTTTTTAAATATATTTTTTATGTAGAAACAGTTTTTGAAGACATCCCTGCTTTACTGTAGATTACATAAGATTACATAAGACTTTTGCACAGTACCGTAGGTCTTTTCCAGAGCGTATCTGTTAATGAAGTACATGAGAAATGCATTTTTTCATCTTCATCTGTTTTATAGATCTTCCAAATTTTCTATTTCAACAAATTTGAGACAGCAAGCCAGAGTTCACATCAAGGGAAAGAAAACTAATTGGTTGTTCTAACTGTTTGAACCTGGCCAATACAAAAATGGAGAAAAGACAAAGCTGAAACTATATTCATTCTTCTGTTTTTGTTTGTTTGCTTTTTCATTTAGCGGCACAATGGTGTAGTGGTTAGCGCTGTCACCTTGCACCTCCAGGGTCCGGGTTCGATTTCCGGCCAGGCTCAATTCCTGTCCCTATGTGCATGGAGTTTGCACGTCCTCCCAGTGCTTGGTGGGTTTCCTCAGGGTCCTCCGGTTTCCTCCCACCGTCCAAAGATATGCAGGTTAGGCTAATTGGCGTTTCCAAATTGCCCGTAGAGTGTATGTATGTGTGTGTGTGCCCTTATGGAAACATGATTATCAAAATCATATGTGAATTGGATGAACACTCCGCAGATAAGATGGAAGCACAACATTTTATAGAATTTACAATTTCATAATATTTTCCTTTAGTGGAACTAAAACAGGGCTGTGGTGGAGGTTTACCCATCTCTGACTAACATTCACCCCTCTGACTAGTGTTTACCACATCTGACTAGCGGTTACAACCACTTTTACCACCTCTGACTTGTGTCTACCATATTTGACCAGTGTTTAACATCTCTGTTAATATAAAATATCTGACTAGCGTTCCCCATCTCTGCCTGGCGTTTAAAACTACTAGCATTTCCCATCTCTGACTAGAGTTTACTGACCTCTAACTAGCAGTTAGCACCTCTGAATAGAGTTAACCACCTCTGAGGGGAGGTTTACACACTTCTGATTAGCGTCTATCACTGCAAACTAGTGATTATTCACCTCTGATTAGCATTTACTTACGTTTGACTAGGAGTTACAATGCCTGACTAACTTTCACCACCTCTGACTAGTGTATACACAAGTCTGCCTAGTGTCTACCATCTCTGACTAGCATTTAACATCTCTGACTAGCATTTACTGACATCTGACTAGCATTTCCCACCTCTGACTGGCATTAAAAACCACTGATTAGCGTTTCCCACATCTGACTTGTACTGTATTTAACATCACTAACTAATGATTCCCACCTCTGCCTAGCATTTACCACCTCTAACTAGTGTTTACCACCTCTGGCTAGTGTTTACTGACCTTTAACACTAGAAGTCCCAGAGAGTAGTCATTTGGCATTTCTACCTATAAAACCCGCCGGAGAGCCGAATGGCTGGAAGGCTTTTAGCTAATATCCTTAATCACCTGTGAACCGATGCTTTTGTTATGTAAATAAGGTGGGGCCATGCTGAGCCACTTCAAGGAAACTTGTGTTTCACTTTGCCATCTTAGGGAGAAATCAACACACATGGGT
>JAQMYG010000019.1:15568866-15600433 GCA_030014215.1 Clariallabes teugelsi | reverse complement strand
CTCTCTTTCTCTCTAACTTTTGAACTTGCTGCCAGAGAGCCGTGCTCCCAACGGAAGGTGAGATTCCCCCCCCCTCCTCCCCCCCACCCACCCCCACCCCCATTTAGACTGAATGTCTCGTTTGAGGCACAAAATTAAAAATACCAGCTTGTTTGCGTCCAGCAGGAGATTTCAGAGGAAGTTATTTAATCCCTGCCTGACTCGGTTCAACTTTAGACAAGAGCAGGACATGGCTTTATGGAAATTTTCATTGGTTTTAATAGCCATGCCTTTTGTTATTTATGCTAAGGTCATTGAAAACGATGGCTATTCTACATTTCTGAAGCAAAGAAATGTAGTCCTTGTTTTATAAGTTATATTGCTTTTCTAAATGGTGAGTTATGAAAGTGCACAAGCTGCTATACAGGTTCAACATTATACTTATAAATATACTGCTTTATAAAAATATCTAAAGGTACATACTTACATTAATTAAGCTAATTTATCTTATTATTATTATTATTATTAATTTCCAAGAACTAAATATTCTTATATTGAATAAGTCCTACACTGAAGTTAGATCTTAATCTTGTGAATATCTGATGTACACTCGTTACTATGGAAACAATGAATGATTTAAGTAATCACATACAATGGATGAAATTGAAAAATGTTATTGTGTAACTAAAGTCACCATTTTATTCTGAACACTACATCATTGCCAAAATAGAAAAAATACACAATGGTGCTGTCAGATAATTTACTTTGTGATTGGCTGATTAAATTGAACATAAGCTCCACTCATGTTTGCTGACCCCAGGATGTCTGTCGCTCCGCAAAATGAGAACGTGCATAAACACACTGAGCCTCTGTTCCAGACACTCTTTTTTTCATCCTGGAGCTTAGGCATTAAAAAAAAGACAAAGTTCAGACCACCTGAATCAGGTTTGCCCTCACCTTTACCTGTATTAAAGATGCAGGAAATGTTCCAACTATCAGAGCCTCAGGCTCTGAAGAGAGAATGCAGTGTCTGAGAAACCACAAAAATGCCAGGCTTATTTCCGAAATGTGCCACCTTCACCTTGTGAGGAAAATTTGATAACTCGTAGAGCTTTGGCTCGGTCTGTGTAGCTCGGAGTCACAAGGCCATTGTTCCTTTTTTTCTTTTGAAGCCTGGGAAGAAGGGGAGAATATCAAAGTGTTGGAGGCTGACAAAGCTTTGAACACTTAGGTGCTGGCCTGAAGACAAAGAGAGCATGACAGAAAGAGAGAGAGAGAGAGAGAGAGAGAGAGAGAGAGAGAACGAGAGAGAGAAAGTGTGTGTGTGTGTGTTTTTCCTGCATCTCTCCAGTTTCAGGCCTGGACTTGTTTTTTTCCTCCCCTTCTTCAGGTTGTGTGAACGCTGTGCTCTTAGAAATGAGAAGAAGAAGAAGAAGAAGAAGAAGAAGGGAAAAAAAGCACCCAACCTGCAACAGGACAAGAAGTTTGACAAGCACGCCTCCATTTACACTCCGTCAGGAAGTGGATGAAACGACGCGAGTCGAAGTTTCTGGCTCGTTACAGCGAGATGCATTGACTGAAATCCCAGTCTCACTTTCTCTCACTTTGCATCATTTCTAATGTGCAGCGCATATTTTCTTAATATATCAAGCAAATATACATTTTTCCTACCTTACTGACCAAGGATGAACTCTAATACCCAAAATAAGCAGAGAAACAAGATCCCTAAATAAACACATGATATACTGTACACTGTCTGACACTGTATCACTTCTCTGCTGTGTTTAACGAACATACACACAATATGGCAACCTTTACAACCGTGCACATCCTCGGCTACGTTTCAAACATACACAATACACAACATACTCACAAACATGCTGTACACATTATATCCTAACAAGATAAGAAAGTACGTTTGATCATAAGGAGTACAGTACGGGTACAGTAGTAGTATTTCCACTTTAATACACTTTAATAGGAATACCTGTACCCCTAGCTCATGCATTTATTTATCAAGAGATGTGGATGTTTTGTTTGTTTCTCACATCATTGTGAGAAATCTACAGACTGTTATACGTACATGAAAATGCCAAGAAATTTTGGATGTTTATGAAATACTCAAATCAAGCCATCTGGCATCAATAATCACGCCATAGTTAAACTCATATGAGATGAGTGAGATCATATTTGTTCCTGCGATCAGATGTGTGACATGAACATTAACTGAAGAATAACCTGTATCTGCTGATTTTATGAACTGCACAGCTGTAACAGGTGTTTCTATTAAAGTGGTCAATTAATGTACAACGATAGATAGATACTGTAGATAGATAGATAGATAGATAGAGTAGATAGATAGATAGATAGATAGATAGATAGATAGATAGATAGATAGATAGATAGATACTAAGGTTATCATTAGGTACAAGCATTTTTTTGTTTGTTTGTTTTATTTTCTTACTTATAAAGTTAAACGAGTTCAGATTGTCTACACCACCAGACAGTCAGACAGACAGACAGACAGAAAGACAGATAGTGAGCATTATTTGGCTTCCTTATCTGAAGGAAATGTAAAATACTTTTAGATTTTTTTTTAAGTCGAGTGTACAGATGTACTGAAAGACAGATTTATGTTTTATTACTGTACAGTAAGAATGATGCAATGACCGTAAATATAAAGATTGGTGTAACCTTGAAGGATTAAAACGGCAAGAATAACAGAGAGCATACAGCACATTAGTAGATTCAAAGCTCTGGAATCAGTGATCATGCAGAATAAACTAAAAGCCCATTCACACCTTGCCAGAAATGCTCACTCTCATAGCCCAAGGCCTTTTCAACTCTGAGAGAAAGGTGAGAGGAAGGTAGTAGGAGACTGTGTGTGTGTGCGTGTGTGCGTGTGGGTGCGTGTGTGTGTGTGTGTGTGTGTCCAGGCTCCATGACAACAGCAGCCAGGTCCCATCCTCTTTCTCTAATTGTCTCTGACCTCGTAATTCGATCTGCACTCTCGAGGCAGGAGGCTTTTCTTCTCGCACAGCAATCACTCCTGAATTTGTCCCCTACATCTCCTCTAAAAAACAACCACCTCTGTGATTAAGCCTTATGTCGACTAAAAGTGGCAAAGGAGTACATTACCTTCATGCCTTCAACTTCATTTTGCCAAAGAACAGACATTTCGAAATAGTTTTGCTATTACAGAGAAAAACCTTAGGTCATCCTGAGCCTTATTTTAACACAAGGTGTGTGTGTGTGTGTGTGTGTGTGTGTGTGTGTGTGTGTGTGTGTGAAGTCTGTATGGTGCTGTTTGACAGTGTCTTTGTTTCCTCGAATGTCTATGGGCCTTGTGAGAGCTTTTTGAGTATAATTTTCCTTTCTTGTTGTTTAGCATGCGATTGTTACTATTGTTTGGCTAGCCAACATTGCTAAATTCTTTATTAGCAGTAGCTAATACTTATTTAAGATTTTTGTTTAATATATACTAAGAATTGTATTTATTATTGTTAATTAAATTCAATTAAGTGCCACAGGAACAATTTTTCGATTAGCTCAAAGCTGAAATTGTACAAAAGTTCGTTTGGTGTTTAGTCTAGCTGCATGTAATAATGCACTAGCTCTGCTAGCAGAACCATTAGCTAGCTAGTTTAACTATCTACATTTTCTTGAGGCTAATTTTTATGTCAAGTATCTTGCAGTTAGGCAACTACCTAGCTACAGTAAGTAGCAGTTTTATTAGCCTCATTTTCATTCAAAAATGTGATTTAACATGATCTTGTTACAACACTTGGTTGAAAACAAGATCAATGATAAAAAGGTATAGCTTGCTGCTAAGATGTTCACACTGTTTTCAGAAATAAGTTCTTTGTCTGGCAGTTTCTGGATTCTTCCCAAAATATCCCATATGTTTTAAAAAGGTGGTCTTAATGCACTTCAGCTGAACAAGTGTAAACTCACTCCTAAATGCTACAACTTGCAGTTTGTATACATCTACTATAGCATGTTCGCGTATGATAGTGAGTCAAATATCACATCACGTTAACAAGTGTGCTTATGTAAGTTGTGTGGAAAGCTTGTTTCTTGAAACATTTTTAATGTCACTGTCTTGGATACTTTTTTAGTCAGTTAAAGCTATATATCTTAACATTAACATTACTGTTTGTTGTGGAATTCAGTCAAATCCTTGTCCTGTTTTGAAAATGCAAACGTTTCGTATGCCATTTAAGATGCTTTTGTAATATATTTTTACTAGGTTTAGATAATTTCATTTTTAAAATAGATTACAATCCACAAAAGAAAGCAGGACATGTTACATACTCATGCTTACTTATAGTTCTAAAATGTAGAGTTAAGTATGTATAGCTCAGACATCGTGTCATAATTACTGGAAAATTTTAGCACAGCTCAGGTGAGTGTACTGTCTTCAATACTTTATTTCTTGTTGAGAGTAGGGGTGTGCACTGGGAATGGAATTCCACAGGATGCAACAAAAATGATGTAAAAACTTAAATAAATTTTATTTTACACCTTATTATATAAGTAAGAAACTTACTTACAAAAAGTACATTTTCATTTATGAATAGAATGTGAACAATTATTTTGTTATGCTTTTGTTTTAGGTATCAGAACTATGTAATGGCTTTACTGTGATCCAAAATATATATATTTTTTGTACAAATTGGCCTTTATTAGATATTAATAAAGCCATTGCTTTGTAGCTTAAATAATACATCCAAGCTTATCAAATCCTATTTGGAAATTTTCATCATTATTACCTTCATTAAAAAAAAATCATAAAGAAGAAATATATTGTAATGAAATGCATATTTAAGGACCCCGTTTTGACCCCAGCTTCTGATTAGTGAACTTTTCTTCTGAACTCTTATCTTCTGGAACTTTACAAACTGAAGAACAATGTGATAGCATGTTATTAGGTAGCGATTGGTATCAACTGTAAACAACAGTTCCTTGATTGTGGAAAAAGATAGTTCCCTAAGTAACTCAATGAGGTTAGAGTGAAAGCTGTCCAGAAAGTTTGATGCAAATTATGAAGTTGATGAAGTTTATTGCTGTAACGCATAATACTCATGTTATACCAATTGCTATTGTTTGCTTGTAAATGAAAAAAAAAAAAAAAAAAAGGTGGGCTCACAAAAAAAAAAAAACTGTTTTAACCAAGCCCACTTCCATGAGATATCTTTACACTAACATGGATGAGTATTTTAAGCATAATACATACACAGAAACAAATTACAACTTGCATTACACAAGAAGAAAAGAAATATGTGTTCATCTATAATTAGTTGCAAATTTAGAATGCCGATGTTAGTAGCATCCTGTTCCTTGTTTGTATTGAAACAGAAATAGATTAGAGGTTTTATAATAAACGTTACAGAATAGCATATATTTGCTATGAAATCTGAAAAGCCGGCTAGTGCAATGAGATGGAACCTTGCTAAGCACTACAGGAGGGTTAATCTAACTGGGTGAGGATTTTTTTTTTCACGGTGTTTAGAAGGGTAAAATTAAATCCTCATCACAATCTCTCTCTTTTCTCCCACCACTCTCTCTCCTCCCCTCTCTTTCACTCCAGCATGTACCTACCCATTTAGGATAATTACAGTGTTGGCCAGAAAACAAAAAGTGCTTTGATGGATGACATAGCAGGTGGAATGGGATTAACATTTTTTAAATCTCATTCCTCAGACCTTCCAGTTTGTTTATTTATTTATGTATTTTTAATTCGTTTATTCATTTATTTATTTGAAGCGGGCATATCATTCTAAAAATTAGAGGCTGCCCAGTTTTGCAAGTTGAAGTGTTTGATTAAATCAGGAATTCATTCAAATAGTGAATTCATTAATAATGACTGTCTTTCAAGTATTCAATTAAAAAATTTGAACATTTTAAACTCCATCTTTATTGTTCATGTATTTGCACTGCAACACAGTACACGTCAGTTCTTGGTATTAATCTGTCCTGTTCAACTTATTTTCACAAAACTGTAACCAAAGTTAATTTCTGTTGAATGAAAATGTCATTCTGTAATGTCTCATCTTAAAAAAAATAATAATAAATAAAAAATTCAGTGAATAAAACACCAGACGCCCTTCCTGTCAGAAACCTCTCATTTTAACCTGGCTTGGGATCAGAACTGGATGCCGTGGCTAGCTTGTAATGGGGCATAGAGTTAAGGGTCTTACCCAAGGATCCAACAGTGGCGACCCAGTTGAAGCACCACTGCTCCCATGTTGCCATTATATACAATGGGTAAATTGTGATTTCTTCAAGCATATTAACATAGTTGTTTTGCCACTGGGCAAAAAATTAATATTTAAGTCTAAAAAAATTTTTTCAAGTCCCTATCATTTAGAGCACTGTTAGTCCCAGAGTTTGCATTCACATAACTTCCAATAACACATGAAATCAGTATGTATGATGCACTACTGCTTACAGTCCATAAGAGCTCCCTGTTTACAACCCTAAAAATGATCATCCTGAAATCTTGTTGTATTAGTTATTTGTTACGATGTATAAACATTTGCCATGGCTTGTATTGATATTTCTGTTGCTTTAAGGCAGTTTTAATGCTTCCTGTCACACACAGTGCTATTAAGGCTGAACCTCTTCTCTCTCTAAAGGCCGCAGCAGCTGTTTCACTCCTGAATAATTAGATTTTGCGTTTTACGGTGGAAGAGAAAACCCTCCTTTTTGCTCGGCTGAGACAGGCTTTCGGCGCTGCTCTGAGAGACTTTACATGACATTAACACATTTTTAGAGAGCATTACCATTCAGCAGAGATTTGTCTAGACAAAGGCATGGTTTATTTGGAGTTAAGGCTTCATTTCCTCTCCCTCCCTGTCTCTCCATCTTTTCTCATTGTCCATCCGTTTATCCACCCACCCAGGCAGTGAAACTCCACAATAGCTGGCTGGCTGACAGGTAAGAGGATTTCAATTAGTTTACACACCCGGGGAAAAAAAACGTGATAAACGAGTGCAATTAGTCTCTGTCATGTCTTCCCTCTCTGTTCACTAAATCACAGCTGCGTTCTTCTCTCCGACGCCGAGAGCGCATTACATCACTCCGTCTTTACAAGGTTTTATGAGATTGAGGCCTCTCTGGAAAACAGTTAAAAGCTAGAAAAACGAATTGAAGACTCCGAAATTCTCCTCCATTACGTGTCAAAAGCCATTTTGAGGTTAAAATACGACATTAAAATGCAAAAACTAGCTTCTTTGAAGATGTGATTTAGTGCTCTGAAAGCATGCTGTAACTTCATAAGAACTTCGCCTCACACGAATACCGTACATAATCACTGATTAGTGTTTATAAGTTTTAGAAACGAATTAGTTCTCTTTTGACATGAGGGAAATCAGGGGCTTCAAAATACATTCATATGAAATGAATAATGTTTAAAAATAAATTCATAGAGAAAAAAAATGACATGATGCTGATCATGTGACTCAGAAGTCGTGGCATATTAATAGACAGCTAGTATTTCTATAATGTGTCCGGTGTACACATCTTTTAGCTTTGTATCTCTCACTTTGGAGTCAATTAATATACTTCAGCCAGGAGATATTGGATGTTTGCTCCATTTTATAATGCTGTTATAAAGCATCAGAACATCATAACCCCATCATCCCCATCATTTTTATGAAAGTTTGCCGGAAAGAATAGCCCCGGATGTGTGAAAGATTCAGAGCAACCATTATCTCATCTTCCAAGCATTTGATATGATTTAGTTGTTCCTTAGCAGTCTTTCAATTTTACTTTTGCTTTTATGAAGCTCATCCATCCTAAAAAATGCAAGCTTATAGCTGTACCTTATAGCTGTACCTCTGACTGTTGAAACTATGATACTGGAGCCCCCTTTAAAAAAGCTAAATAAACAGAATATAGCTAATATAAAAATTAAACATTTAAATTAATAGAAGAAAAAAGGTAGCAACAAAAAGAAAGACACTAAAGGGCACTTAGATTTCACACACTAAGATTTAACATGCTAAGATTTCTTTGACCTGTTTTATCTGTGATTATGGTGCAAAATGTGATGGCCAATTCATATGTAAAAATTATTCCTCATGTTTTCAGAACCACTTTTTCTCAGTTTCAGCCCTGGAATATGTTTGTGCCATCAGGGATGGGTAAAATGCATTGATGAACCTGGTCGTTCAGTACATTCAGGTAGTTAGGTATTCATTTTATAGTCTAGACCTGACCAAATATCGATGATTGGTGCAGCTAAAAGTAAGCTTTCTGATCACATGGTATCTCTGGATGGCTTTGTGTTTCATGTGCAGCAGTTAAAGATATTGGAGTAATTATTGATCCCAGTTTTTTGGCTGAAGTTCATGTAGATAATATTACTAGGATAGCCTTCTTTCATCTCAGCAATATTGTCATGATAAGAAATATAATTTTACAACATGATACAGAAAAACTAGTTAAAGATTTTGTTACCTCTGGATTGGACTCCTGCATGCCTCACTGTCTGGATGTTCTCCTAGGTACATAAACTAGCTCTAGTTAGTCCTACATTATGCACACTGCACTGGCTCAAAGAAAATTTTCACACTGATTTAAAATACTACTATTTATGTTATGTTTGATCTATAAAACATTTATTGTTCTTGCATCATGTCATCTGAGTGAACTGCAAGTATTCCTTGATCCACCATGCCTACTTTGATCTAAAGGTGCAGGGTGCTTGTTGTTACTTTTTATAATGAAAACTATTGCAGGGAATGAGTGTATGTGTGTGTGCCCTGCGATGGGTTGGCACCCTGTCCAGGGTGTACCCTGCCTCGTGCCCTAAGTCTCCTGGGATAGGCTCCAGGTCCCCGCGACCCGAAATACAGGATAAAGCGGTACAGAAAATGAATGAATGAATGAATGAACTATTGCAGGGGCAGATGCTTTTCTTTCAAAGACAGAAAGTTATGGTAGAGCCTTCCAGTTAATGTTTGGGATTCAGGCACAGTCTGGTTGTTTAGGTCAAGGCTAAAACCTTATTTATTTAGCCAAGCGTTTTGTGAATACGTACATTTGTTCTTAGGTAAAAGTGCAGATATGGGGGACTCATGGGCATGAGGTTTTATGATGAACTGGTATGTTTGTATGCTCTCTTCTCCCGCGCTCACAGATCACTCAGGTTTGTTGAAGGGGAAACAACTGGTTTCTTTATGTCCCAGGGAACCCTCATGTCTGTGTTTCCTCTCCCCTTTAGTTATGCTGTCATAGTCATAGCTGGTCCTATTAGAGTCCCTGATTGCACTCTGCACAAAATATACATTGACCTTATCCTCTCTCTCCAGCTTCTGGCTGCCATAGAGAATGGTACGAGTGGTGAGGAAGGACGTGTGGTGACTGAGGCTGGTTCCACTCAAAGACTATGGCTTGTAATTCATTCTATTCAATTCAGTCATTCTATAGTTTGAGTACTGAAATGAACAGGCCACGAACAGTTTTGGACCTTGCCACCATCACATCTGGTTGGCTGATCAATGACAAATTTATAGTTATAATTTGAATAAAACTGTGAATTTTTATGGCCAGGCAATGTACTGTATGTAAACATACTCCTTTGCTCTGTTATGTTTGTCCAGTCTGGAATCATGTGACTGCCTTTACTAAGAAGGAACCAACCAACTCCATCCACAAATTATACCATAAGGATAAGCTCAGAGGAAAGCCACATTCCGAATGCTGCTGATTTTATCAACGGAGTGTGCAAATACAACTCAAATAGTGTTTTGCCAAATGGAGGTTAGAAGATGGTTAATGTTACAATGATTGTTAGCCATTTCTAATCTCTGAAGTCTAATATTTAAAGCACAGAAATAATATCAGTTTCAGCAATAGTGTACACGGCTTGATACATAAAATGTAATGTACTTAGAGTAGGTCATACAGTATATTCAATACACTCACTCACTCACTCATCTTCTATACCGCTTTATCCAGTCTCCAGGGTCACAGGGACCTGGAGCCTATCCCAGGAGGCTTACGGCACGAGGTGGGGTACACCCTGGACAGGGTGCCAATACATCGCAGGGCACACACACACACACTCACACACACACACACACTCATTCTGTGGGTATAACTGTGGGAGGAGAACATTCAAACTCCATGCATCGAGCCTGGCTGGGAATCGAACCCGGACCCTGGAGGTGCAAGGCGACAGTGTTAATCACTATACCACCGTGCATATTAAATACACATGCATCATTATTATCTTAATATTATATTTATTATAAGGCCTTATGTAGATAGTTTCAACATCATGTATCAATATCTATTACTTAGACTGAGGCTAAAAATGCAATGTTTCCAGGTCATGGTAGAGTTACACATTCTAATTTAATTAGCGTATATGAGTGTGTGTGAGTGTGTGGTGAGTGTTTTCAATATAGGCATGTTTGATTCGTTGCCACGGTGTAAAACAACGTGTTTGTTGTCAGACTTTTAAAACAGTGGGGAGCCACAAACCGTGGCCTGATTACTCCATCATGCACACACACACACACACACACACACACTAAACATAGCACAAGTGTATGATCATGGCTCATGTTTTGAAATGACTCAAGATTTCTAGAAACGTTCCTCAAACTCAAATTGCATGAAAGTCCAACAAAAAAATTTCCAAAAACAAAAAAGACAAACCACACTGTCATTTCTGAGAATAGAAATGGGAAATAAATGCAATTCACTAAACTTTGTTTCACATTAGAGGCAGGGTGGCATAGTGGTTAGCACTACGGTCTCACTCCTCCAGGCCTGAGGGTTCAATTCCTGACTGCTGAATCTGTGTGCATGTTTTCGTGCTTGGTGGGTTTCCTTTCACAGTCCAAAGACATTCAGATTAGGCGAATTAATCCAACCTGCCCATAGTGTGTGAATGGCAGTGTGTGTGCATGTGTGCCCTGTGATGGACAGCCACCCTGTCCAGGGTGTATCCCAACTCATGCCCAAAGTCTCCTGGGATAGACTTTTAGTAAGAAGAATAAAACACTTCATTGTGTTTTGCCATAGGAAAAGAATACATTTTGAAGAAGTATTAATAAATCTGTTTCACCACCTTGTCTTTGCTTTTCTATCAGTTTCGTATCAGTTTATTTCCTATAATGTTAGTGCTTCCTTTATAATGCCATTTCAATACTGCTTTATGAAGCAGAGTTGCTGTAGGCAAAGTGATGAGGGTAGAGCAGGTTAATGCAGTAATGCCATGCTTTATGCAAATAAGAAGCAAAGTGAAGCGAATGGCTTCACAGTCAGCGAAGGGCTCAGAGTGCTTAACATTTCGCACAATCATCTTTTTCTAAATCATTATTGGGATACCGGTTCATTATCAAGATCTATCTAGCTTTAGTGATGATTTAGTGATGATTATTACAGCACATCTTAGAGGGGATAAAATAAGGAATCAAAATAATGAAGCAGAATTTACCCAGAAATCATTGCAATCTGATACAATTTCATTTCTGGGTGTGCAAACAATATATACTAATCACCCATAACATTTTGTAGGTAATCTTTCGGCTGCTCCAGTCAAGGGGTCACCACAGCAGACCATTAGATCCGCATAAATTTGGCATAAGTCTTTTAAGCCAGATACCCTTCCTGATGCAACCCTCCCATTTTATCTGTGCTTGGGACCGGCACTGCATCCAGTGGCCGGGGGTTTGGGCACTGAGTGAGAAATGAACCCGGGCCCATTTAACATAATCGTGTTTACTTTCCTAGCTACTTTGCAAGCTGGGTTTTTAATCCGCTACACATGTTAATGTTTAATCATATTTAAGATAATACAAAGACACCAAGTACTGATACAATTCTGCTTACTATTTCATCAGCAAAAAAGTCTTTTTGTGTACTGTATCTTTAAGTTTACTACAAGTACGGTCCTATTTATGAAACCTTGTGAGGCAAAAGTTACACAACTTTTGCGATGTAGGCGTCCACCCCATAACCCCCCAAGCAGGAAGCTCAAGTCAAGAGCATCTACATACTGTATTTAAAAAAAAAAATCATACACAGACAAATATTACGGACATGTTGAGACAGGGTAATAAGTTTTGCTTCCTTTGTTGCTGGTATGTGAAGAGATGAGTCGAGGAGATTGATGATGCATAGTTTGGTGTGATCCAATTTCTTAATTTCCTGCATTGGCTCTCTTTCTTACTTACTCTTTGGGTTTTTGTCCTGTCTTGTCATCCTATCAGATGTTGGGTGGCAGCTTGACATACTCATTCCATGAGGAAATGGAAAGACTTGGGGACACTCTCATAAAGAGAGTGACAGACAGAAGATTACTATTTGCCCATCTATCTCATCTCATCTATATCGCTTTATCCTGTATTCAGGGTCGCGGGGACCTGGAGCCTATCCCAGGAGACTTAGGGCACGAGGCGGGGTACAGTACACCCTGGACAGGGTGCCAATCCATTGCAGTATTTGCCCATCTAAATGGTTCTAAATATCTACACTCTTACTTGATATAATATATACAGTATATATTATATATTTACTGTTGTTCTCAATATACATTAATCAATTAATAAAAATGATAAAACAAGAAATCAAACACTCAACAAAGATTTTCTTCAAATAAAAGTACATCCACAATGTGTTTTGTTGGATTCGGGGTCAGGCCACATTGAGCTCATTGTCATGTTTATGAAACTAGTTTAACACACCTACTGCTTTGTGCATTACCATATACATAGAAGTAGCAATTAGAAGGGGGTATATTGTGGGCAGAAAGGGATGCACATGGTCAGCAATAATACTTTCAAGCCATGATTGATTGGTGTTAACAAGCCAAATGTGTGCAACGGAAACATTCCTCACATCAATACACAACCTCCACCAGCCTGGACTGTTGCCACAAGGCTGATTGCCAAATTCTGCCATCTGTGAGCCTCGGCGAAACTCATCAGACCAGTTTTGGTGAACTTGTGAGCACTGCAGACTCACTTGTGCTTAGCTGACAAAAGTGAACCCTGGCACGATCTTCTGCTGTTGTATCCCACTGGATTAAAATGTTATGAATACAGAGATGTTTTTCTGCTCATGGCTTGTACAGAGTGGTTATCTGAATTACTGCAGCTTTTGAGTCAGCTAAAACTAGTTTTGCCATTCTCCTTACGCGTTTTCTGCAACAACAGCTGCTTACTGGATGTTTCTTTTTTAATGCACTATTCCGATTAAACTCTGGAGACTGTTGTGTGTGAAAACCCCTGACGATTCTATGCATTGCACTACTGCCACTTGATTGGCTGATTAGAACACTGCATGAATGATTAGGTGTAGACATGTTCTAATAAAGTTGCTAATAAATGTTGCTTTTATTTTATAATATCTTTTTATGACAAAAAAATAATCATTTTGCAGAGAAAATTATCTTAACCAGAGAAGAGTCTGTAGAACAAAACACTTGTACTTTCCTAATTGTTACTGTTCAATGGACTCTGGAATGTAAAACAATGTTATGCAGTGGAGATGTTTTCATATTTGAAATTATGAATGCTTGGGTTCTAGACGGGAAAAAAAATTGAAATGTAGAAAACAGTCAATATTTTATTTTAAAAAATAATAATTATGTCAATGAACAACCAATTATTATTATTGCTGGATGGAATAAAAATGACTAGCTACCCTGTCTACTGTGTATTTGGGCATATAGGGACAAATCACTAAAAATAAATAAATATAATATGTACCATTACCTCTAATTGCCTCAAGTGAAAAATAACCGTATCAATGAATAAGTCATTAGACTGCCATAAAGCGTCAAGGGTAAGTTATAGCATTTCTAACTAATGACTGGTATGAATTATAGACTGACACTGCACACGCTGCACACTCCCCATTGCCTAACGTGATCAAATATGCATGACTGCTATTCTGTGTCCCCTTGTCCCCTGTGACCTTCGACCTGGCGATGACTCTCGCCAGCTTCCTGTTCTTCTTAACCAGGGTAAGTGTAGAATGCCAGACTGTATACACTGTAATTCAGGGCCTTGGGGAGAGAAGGATGGAGTGATGGCGGGAGGAAGGAGAAAGAGAAAAGGAGGGGTAAGTCGGATTGCGGTTTCCGGCTTCGTTTCATTCTCAGCTCCTGCCCTCGTGCAGGTACACAAAGCCTCCGTTCACATGGTTCAGGCAGCCAAGGCTAGATAAAACGAATCTGCTGATGGCTAACAGATCTGCTGTCCAGTCCCCCTCCCCCCTTTAACTTTTTTACTCGTTTTTCAGCCCCACATCACAACACGCCGTTTGTTTACACTCTATCGAAGTCTTTTTAGCGTCTTTGGCAGTTCTCCACACTGCTGAATGCTATATTCCCAGACCAGAAATGTCACTTACCACCTTTCCTTTCCCCATCCGCTGGTTTAAAGCCTTTGTAATCCCGTGGCTGGGGGAAGGGGGTTGGTGCGGGTGGGATAAGTCAGCTAGGAACTTTTTTTTGTAAGACCATTTTCATTTCCATTTCCATCCAACTGGAACAGGACATTAACATTCCAACAAAAGAGAGGCAGACAGAGAGACAGACAGAAAGAGCGAGAATTCTTATGAAAATAAACTCACGAGTCTATGGACTCTGACAGCATGGCTGATTTTGGAGATAATAACACGGCGATGTGGGACAGGTGTGCTTCACCCGGTCCACTGCGAGGGCATGGGAAACATATCATCCTATTGAAGTGTGCACTACTTTAGAGTACGTAAGGGGAGTCTGTCATCTGGCTGTCCAGTCTGACTCCATCCTTCCCAGACGTATCAGTCGACATGATCTGGCCAGCTCCCATAAAGCTAGTCTTGATGTATAGCAAGTACTTGGTGAAATAAAAGAATAAGGTGACAGAACAGAATAAGGACAGCGTAAATGTTACTTCAGGCATTGAGAGCACAGGGGTCCAGCTCAGAAAAAAAGAAGCAGAAGTGAGAAAGGAAGGAAAAAGTCTACTTTTTGAGTAGAAACAAGCGGAGGTGGGTTCGAGAGCTGTTTTATTAACCGGACGAGGTAAAGTTTATTAAAATGGTGGAGAGGCTGGAAGCGGGGCCCGCTGAGCAAAGCCTTAACGAGTCATAACGGGAGAAATTCAGACCAATTAACACCAAGCATGGAGGTCTGAACTCAAATTAAGTCCCGCGGGGAGCAGAAAAGCACGTCTCATAAGCTCAGCGCTGCCAAAAAACGACCCTGGATGACTGTATAACATATAACTCACTGCCACTCACTGCTGCGAGCTCTCGAGCTGCGTCACGTGACCGCAAATGCAGGTGGAGGTTTTGCGGGAAAAGGGGGAAAAAAGCATGGAAAGTCGATCCAGTTCGCCCTCTCCGACTTTTGAGTAATAACTGCCATAATTAACGACGTTGACGGTCGAGCTCCCGTTGTAAAATTCTCATTTTGTGTTTACACAGCAGAAGGGTTTGGAAATAACGTTACCCAAAAAGATGGGGTCACTTGGACTCGGCATCCTGTGTTTCCTCTTAGGATTGTAAAGCCCATCAAATCTAGAGATGTGATAATGTAATAAATTATTGATTTGATAACCAGCCAACATAATAACCATGTCGACTTCCCATTCACAAAGAGGGTGAAGTGAACGCCTTATAATGGCGCTGATGCAACTCACCTATTCCCTGAGATATAACTTTTGCAATATTGTATAAACTGAACTTATTAAGAAGATCACTGTTTGGTTTCAGAAGTTTATTAAACCCATGTATTAGAAAAAAGTCTAGATTTTTTCCCTCTTAAACAAGTAACAAATGCAAGCCTAAAAATACATCTTAAAGGTTCATTATAGTCCAGTATATATCCTAGGAAGTAAGTACCCCCCACCCCGCGCATATACATGCCTCACATATACCTGCTGTCTTTTACTGTATCATTACACTACTCTTTTAATTGTCTGTTGGAGGAAACTTGAGTACCCAGAGGAAACCTATCAAGCATGGAGAGAACAGCAAACTCCATGCACACAGACCCCGAGGCGGGAATCAAACCCGCACTCTGGACGTGCAAGGCGACAGTGCTAACCACTAAGTCACTGTGTTGACAATTTTAGAGTTAGGTCAATGAAATCCTTGAAAAAAAAAAATGAATGGACATATAGAGAATGATTTGTACTTCAAATAAACAGTTTTGACTCTCATGCTAGTTTAGCTTGCTTTAAAATGTATGAAGAGGAAATTAGCAAGCAAATTTAGCTGATGGTTCTTTCAGTAATTTTCAAATAAGAGTAAACGATAGATACTGTAGGATGCCAGTGTATTGACAGAAAGGACAGACATACGCATGTAGACATAAGCCTCATTCATACCTCTGATGCAAAAAGGTGACTGTCCTTACGAAGATAAAGAAGCTGCCATTCATAACATCGTTCCTCTCACCCCTTGTTCACTTAAAAGTATAATTAGCAGGTCATGTTATTATACTAACTACTATTCAAACCTACTGGAAGCCGAATCTAGTACCCATTTCACCTACATCTTTTTGGGGAGATTTTCCTGGAAGGATCCCACATGGACACTGAGGCAGACAGTAAGCCAAACTCAGGATCGAGCCGGAAACCCCGGAATTGTGAGGCCGCAATGCTTATTAACATTCCACCATGGAATGAGGAAAATGTGGCATCTTGGCCAATTTGTTCCATCTGCATCATTTAAGAATCTATAATTACCCTTTCATTTTTCAGCACAGAAAGAAAACAGCGTGGCAGCCAAGGTCCTTTTTACATTGCTGTGTATTGACGCTATCAGCTATCCAGCCATCCAATATGGTGCTCTGCACACCACATAGCCATGCATGGAGAAGAAGGAGGTAGATCGTCACACCTCCACTCCAATCCAGTTACAGTTAAAATCTGGCAGATAAACTTTCCACGGTTTCACGCCTTTAACAGGTTTAACACAGACGTCATAAATCCACATCATAAACTCTGTGCAGTCCTGAAGATGTATGCAGTATAATACGATATATTAATGGACTAGAGTCAGAATCATCACAGGCTGTAAATAGAGAAGTTAAACTCCAGGCGTCTCCTTCAGTCTCTCAGTGCGAACGTTAAACTCTCATGACCTCAAAATAGCAGCATCCATTAAGTCTTCTGGTCTGTTCTGGTTAAAGCAAGCTGTTTTAAGTGAAAACTATGAACTAAAAATTATTTTTCTAATATGGTACCTATTTAGAATAGAATATTTCTGTTCTATTTTGTCTTAAGTGTAATATGGTAAATGAAAAATAATGGGATTTATTTTATAACAGTATGATTCACATTCACCCCTGTATCAAGGTTATGTATGGAGGGGATAAAGGAATATTTAAAATATATATATATATGAAAATATTGTGACCTATGGCACGGCGACATAGTGGTTATCATTGTTGCCTCACAACTCCAGAGTCTAGGTTCGATTCCTGTCTATGGTCTGTGTATGTCAGGATTGTGAACTTTTGTGAATGTTCTTCCCATGCTTGGTGGGTTTCCTCCGAGTACTCTGGTTTCCTCCTACAGTCCAAAGACATGCATAGTAAGCTAATGTGCATTCACAAATTGCCACTAGTGTGTGAATTTGTGTGTGTGTGCATCTGTGCCGTGTGATGGATTAGCACTCAAACCCCGCCTCGTTCCCGAAGTCTCCTTGGATAGGCTCTAGGTCTCCCATGACCCTGTACAGGATAAGTGGTATAGAAAATGAATTAATGGTTACTTTGATCCCTTTTTTTTTATTGTTAACTCCCTCAAAAAGCAAAATGGAAAAATTGTGAAAAAAAAAAGTGTGAAAAAATATCCAATAAGAAATAGTTTTGTGGGCAAAAATTTCTTGTTGAAAAGAGGAGATTGTCCAAACTGGGACAAACTAACAGATAACTCGAATAGATAACTTTAGCATATCAGTTGCACAAAATTTAGCCACTAGGACAGACTACAGTCAAATCTGGTCCAGTTTTGATGACGTATTATCGATCCTAATTAATACAACGTTACTAATTTTTATCCAGAAATCGTATCCTATATGAATAGTTCTATTCCCATTTGCTTCCTATAGAGAGAATGGAGCATTATTGGTTATAACATTCTAGGGGAGGTCCTATTAATAGCTTGTACTTGTAAAGTACTCAGGCAGGTCATGGACTTTGTGATATGTGTGTAATATAATCTTCACTGCTCAACAAATCCGCATGAAATCGCTGTCTGGACCCAAACACTAAATCATCAGGGCGTTCTTTTATTTTCCTTTTCTCTTTCATGGGCCACAGACAAAGGTTGAGTGTATGGCAGGTTGGTCAAGACCAGAACCAGACGGGGTTAATACAGGCAAAGGTCAAAAACCTGGACAGCTGAAGAGTTGTAGAACATGAGTGACTTGAATCAGTGTGCTGCAAAGACATAATACGAACACAGAGAACCATGATTATTACACCTCATTGTATAAAGACATCATTAAAGGGCACAGATTCAAGGTTGGTATGAATAAGTGAGAAAAATCAATCATGATAACACAAATACTTTGAGTAGTTTAGATTGAAATGTCTAAATAAGGAAGCTTAAAATTATATTTCCAATTATTTTATTTTTTTTTACATTGAAAAAAACAACAACTAAAAAGCAGTTTCTGACTAAAAAGCAGTTACTTATGGTGGCATTTGGGGCAGGAACTGTGGCAAACATCCGATCATGCAAAAATGAATTTTATGATAATCCCCCATTAATAAAGTATGCAGGAAGGTTCGAAGCCATCGAAGTCAAGAGTCTGTTAGATTGTGTGAATTGTAAATTTATTACACCATATGCTGTTAATTGAGGATTTTTTTTATATGTTCAATAAAACTATAATATTTCTTATTTGTGCTTCAAGCATCTCATTTATATATCACTTTAATCTCATTATGGTCTTATACTGTATATGGCTTATTTACTTCTCCTTCAAATGCAGTTCTGTTTCTCATGTACATCTCAGATTTCTCAAAAGTATGTCTCGTTTCGTGTCTCGGTTATGTCTGTTTGTTTCTCCTAAGTGGGGTTTAGGAGAAATAGATAAGACAAAGTCGAGCTTGTAATGAGACAGCTCAATTCAGTCTCATGAGACAAGAAAAAGTTAATTCTGAGCAACAAAATTTTGCTATGGGTAATGCTATAATTATTGCAACAACAGCACAGTAGCTTAGTGGTTAGCACTATCGCCTTGCACCTCCAGGTGCAAAGGTTTGAATCCCTTGAATACAAATTGGAGTTTGTATGTTCTCCTTGTGCTTGGTGGGTTTCCTCTGGGTAAACCTCCTCCCAAAGACATGTAGATTAAGGCGGTATAGACATTCAAACATTTCTTCCCTATTATCGAATATTTTCAATTAGTGTGCCCTCATTTTCTCTACCACATACCTTAACTGTCAAAATATGCCCCGTGCTAATCTTGATTAAAGCAAGAGCTTTTACGGCAAGCTAGCAAATTCTTGTCTAATCACTTACTACATGTGTAAAAATAAATGAGATCTTAGCTTGAACACACTCCTTGGTTTAACACACCCAGCACCAAATGAATGCATATTGGCGTATCAGTCACTTGTGGGTCTGAACTGTGATGCAGGGCACATTTGTGCACGCCAGTTCAGAGCCGCTTCAAAATCAAACCTCCTAAGAACTGGCTTTGTTTTTTCCATAGGCTAGTGATTCAAGTCATTACATCACAGTATACGTCCATGTATGTCCATCATGTCCATCTACTTTCTCAGCAATGCTAGCGGCGATGCTAATGCCAAAAAAACAAAAACAAAAATGGTATCAGTTTACTAGGAAGAATTTGCGCTGCACATTTCATATTGGGTAAAAAATTTTTTACAGATGGTGGGCACACACTTTAAGTTGTGATGGTCTCATCCCAGCCACTGAGGTTCTCTGTTCTAGTCCAGCAAAGTGTTGGTGTCGCCGCTTTTTCTGTCTGAGGGCTGTCTAAAAACAAAGAACTGGTTCAAGCTAATTTGTCCCAAAATATATTACTTTGAACACGCTTCTTCTGGTTGATATGGAAACTTTATGGAAATTTTTATAGCACCACCTGCAGGACTGGAGGACTTGCATGATACAGTCAATATGAAAACTGCAGAGTATGCAAACATGTAAGTCTATGCTTTATCTGTGCTGAGGTCTGCTTCTAAATTCTATAATAATGTCAACACTATCAATTTCATCTTTCCCAACGCTTAATGAAATAACCGTCTTTTCAACAAAGGGAAAGTGGAAGAGGACGTGTTCAAAAGAGTATTGAACGCAGCTTTTGTCTGTCAGTTTTTCGGAAGTGGAAAGGCACATTCTAGGCTCTTTCTTCTGTTATATTCCAATGATAACAGTCTGAACGGCTGCTCCTGGCAGACTAAATCTGAAAATATAATTGATGTTATTAAAGAATGAAAAGGTCAAAACAAAATTCCACTGCCGTCGAAAAAATCCTTTCTTCCTCAGCCAGTCTACGCCATGACCGCCTCATAAAATAAATACAATCAGGCTCATAAATATTTCTCATGTGTTATTTAAACGAACGCGGGCAAAGTGGGCTTTTAGTGTTTTTAGAAATACAAAAAAGGAAGCTCAGGGGTCTGTGCACAGAAACTTGGCTGTGGTGTAAAGAGAAATTTCAATTAGCAGCATAGTTGGCTTTCAAACCTCCCTAAAAATAACAAAAGATTTCCAACCCGACGTCCGGAAAAGGGAGAGTTGCTAATGGGAGGCGCCGTTTTTCGACATCAAAACAGATCAAACTTAGTCGGACAATTTATGAACCAATTTTTCATAATTCAAATAAACATACATAATAGATGGAACTGTGCATAGGTTCATGTTGTGTGTATATTTATTTCGTTTATTTTGTATAATGCTTTTGAAGTGTTTATTTTAAAGGCAGAATGCAGGCAAAAATTATATATAACATAATAGCTTCTTCTGGGTACTCTGGTTTTCTCCCATAAAGTTCAAAGACATGCAGAACAGCTTAACTTTCATTTCCAAATTGTCCATTGTGTGTATGTGTGTGTGTCCAGCTATGGATTGGCAACCCACTCAGGGAGTACCCTGTCTAGTGCCCTGCATACCCTTGGATTGGCTCTAGACCTCCCTCGACCGTGTACAGAATAAGAGGTACAAAGAATGAATGAGTGAGTGAGTAATATATAATACATACACACACATATATGTGTGTGTGTGTGTGTGTGTGTGTGTGTGTGTGTGTGTGTGTGTGTGTGTGTTCTGAGGAAGAGCCTAGTGAATCAGTAAATACTCTGTACTCATATAATTAGATATTAGAAGCAATGTATGAAATATAAATTAGATGTTATATAAATACTTGAAAAAGCTTGACAATAGTTAAATTCAATTTGAAGAGTTTCTTCAAGTATTTTTTTTTTTTTTTACCAAAAATACACTGCCTGGATCCCTTTTTGTTCTAAAAATGAAAATCACAGGGGGAAAAAAACAAGAGAAGTAGAGTTGCTTGTGCAACCACAGTTAAAGTGGGATGCCACATTACATCGCGGTGAAGGTTCCAAAAATAGCCCAAAAAAGTTACATTGCAATTTTAGAATATTGGCAAAGAAATATTTTCAACATGTCATAAATCTCATTCTATTGGCTCACTAACAAGACTAAATTCTCACAGCCACTTTGTCCTCCATGTTGGTTTGTCTCCCTTGGGGGGGCCCCCCCCCCCCCCCCAGCTTGTGACCTGCTTGGCACTTGGTGGGACTCCGTAAAGCATTTCGAAAAGGTTTCTTCAAGATGGTGCTGAAAATGTTACTCACCGCAGCACTTTTAAAAGTGGCCACGCTCCACACACATTGCTTGTCCTAGGATTGCTAAAAGTGTGTACTGAAGTTTAAAAGCAGGCTGAGTGAACTTCAGCTGGTAGAACTTCATCTGAAGTAATATGATAATAACTCAAACATCATGAGGGTGAAAATCAGTGGCATCGAGTTCTTGAATCTGATTGGTCAGAAGTTGTTGGTACTGTATTTTTTCTTAACAACAAATAGCAGTTCTGGTTTCGAGGCAAGTCAAGATTTTTTGAATAAACTCATTCTAATGTCTTACATTAGAATGATTCATCTCTATGACAAATTACATTATATACATTTAAAACCACATGCTGATTTTTGAGATGGTTATTTAGCTTTGAGTGACAACTGGATGACATGCATCTGAGGGAACAGCTACAGTACTTTTCTACTCTTCTCTTTTAAAAGGGGACCTAATCTACAAAATTTACTTTTTATTCGACATTCATATGCGTTCAAAACAAAAAAAATAAGAAAAAAACATTTGAAACAGGATTTCAATTAGAAAAGTCTGCGAGATTATTCCCTACTGTGACCTCATACTGTATATACAATATAGTGAATATGAGGGTAAGATACCCCTCCCCCAGCTTTTTGCTCAGGTCTGCTGTTCCTTGAAGGGGAGTGGCTCTGCAGAAGCTCATTTACATAGACACTGAAACAGCATGTTTGGAAGAGGAGTAAAACAGAAAGAGTTTGCCGTATGAAAAAGTGCATTATGTGAGGCATATTCAGCTGAAGCATTAACAAACACACTTTCACAGCCTCTGGGACATATGTTAATGTGTAAAAAAAAAAATTATATATTGAACCTTTAATATCTTCTCACGACTTGTACAGTATATTTGTATATTTCCTATCTACTGTATCTATGCATCCATCCAAAATCTATATAGCTTATTCTGTGTAGGGTCACAGTGTGGCCCGAATCCTATCCCATGGAACTTAGGGTATGAGGCAGGGTACAACGAACATGTGGTGCCAAACCCAACACACAATTCAGACAATTTGGAAACAGGATATCTTTGGAAGAAAGACTGTGGGAGAACACAGAAGTACCTGGAGGAAAGCCACCATGCATAGGGAGAACAGGAAAATTTCACACAGATGAACTGAGGTGAGATTCAAATCACTTTATAATCTTACATTACTTACTGCACTATCTGTACATTCATACCCTGTACATTATATAGTATATTGCCCAAGCCTTATACCTGCATTTGTATCTATTTGTAAATACGCCACTTATACACTTCTGGTTAGATACAAACTGCATTTTATTGACATTGTCCTTGCAGTCTATATTAGCATATAAAGTTGAACCTAATCTAATCTGAACTAATCTATACCATAAATGCTAAACAGAACACAGGTCTGAGTAAAAACAACCATTATTTCTCTTATAATCCCCTTCCATGCTAATACACTTATCCCAGTGTTGCACTTGGATACCCACAAGTAAAAAATAAATTCTCAGTATGCAAGAGCCATGATCGTATTGACTGCTTCATGTCTGAAATGCTGGCCTTCCAGGAACTTGAGGTGCAAAAATAAGACCTTTGGTAATCCAACCATGCCATCATTTTCCATTAAAGGAATTTCCATTAAAGGAGTTCCTGGGAGGCCAGTTTTTCAGACATAAAGCAAGCAGTCCGATCATGGCTCTGGCATACCGTGAAACATTTCTACCTTGATGGAATCCACTAGTGAAATGCTGGGATAAGTGAACGCCCCTTGTACAAAGTTAATTCAAGTGCAAACCTTATCATGTTTAGCTTAACATAACGTAATTTTTCCTGTTTAACACAAGTGTCAGGATTCCTCTAATTGATTTTTTCAAATTATGTCACGGGATATTATTTGACTCACCCTGCATTGTTAGAAGCTTTTTCTAATGCCACATGACATTGTGCTATTCTGTCAATTTTCCAGAGAAGTAAGATAAATTTTATTTCTTACTTATTAAATGTGCTTTAGTAATAAACATGTAATAAATAATACCGGAAGCTTGGAACACTAGATCAGAATTTCAAACCAGAATCGAATCGTCACACAGTGTGTGTGTACCAGTTCACAAATCAATGTTTTATTAATTTAAACACAATCAAATAATAATGTCAAAAAAAACATCTGTACATATCTATATTTTTTCAGACACAACAAATGTTTGCGTGTTCACGACAAGGCCCACGTCAATGTTTTTCCAGTTTGCATTATGATTGCAATATTTTTTCTTTAAAAAAGAAAAAAAAGCTTACTGTATAAAACATCTCCCATCTAATATGACCATGAACTAGCAGCAATATGTGTTACCCTGGGGGACAGGAGGAAGGAGCATAGTAAATGGGCAAATTTTATATGGTAGGAGAGGGGGGAAAGGGGACAAATTTAAGTTGTGGTGGTGTTAAGCTGGGGTGGGGTTACGGGGTAGATTAAATGGGCTGATTTTATATAAGTGGGGTTTTATGGGTTGAGAAGCATATATAAGATTGGAAAAGGGCAAGTGGGTTTAGGGGGTAGGATGTAGATGGGGTAATGGGTAGAAGGGGCAGTAGAACACTTCACCTGCAGGAATGAAGCAACACTGACGACGGAGCAGAAACCGGTCAGAAACTCACACACAGGTTCAATTCCTGCTGAGGAAATTCACAGTCGGTAGCGTGTGTGTTCTTGACCCCTTCGCGTCTTTATGTGTGTGTGTATGTGTGTGTGTGTGTGTGTGTGTGTGTGTGTGTAGTGGCTTTCTGACAGTCCTTAGAGCTTTAAAGTTTCCCAAGTCCACAGTCTTATTTATCTAAGCACTATAAAGAATTTCTACAGCGACATTTCCCAAAATCAAAATGAAAAAGACTACTTCATACAAAAATTACACTTAATGTACAAGAGTTTCTGCCTTTTAGTGCCAGTACAAAAGATAACAAAACCTTGAAATATTGTGAGGTCTAACTGCTTTTAAACAGAACGCTAAACAGAAAGGAGTCAGTGATGAGCGTACTGATGCTCAACTCCAAACTTGACATTCATTTTGATTATTACTTTCTTTTCTGATGTGTGTAATCCCATAAATACAGGTATTTCAAAAAAATAAAATAAAATGCTACTGAGACTCTGTAAATAAATACAGAAACTTTAACTAGCAAGGGAGGAAAAATATTATTATTAATAATAATAATAATAATAATAATAATAAAATAATCAATAAATCCGTAAACAAAATACGAAATCATTGACACTTGACATCCGTGCTTTTGGTCTTGACAAAAATGCTTTCAGATCTCCACTTAAACCATTAAGCAACACTTTAAGGCCCCCGCACATGTTTTTGTGCACTCCTGCCTTAGAGTACTTCCACGAAAAAAAAGCACTGAATAGCAAAATAGCTAAAGAAAAACAAGAAGGAATAGTCCAGTGATTAAAAATATACACACACACACAAAACCCGCCGTATTCTGTACACGTATGATTGTCTGAGCAAATGCAGATAAAGTTGTTCTTTTCCTTAAATTATTAGAAAATCCGTTTTTCTTCTTTTCCGTAAACGTCTTCTTGTCTAAGTACTCTGCATGGTGAGAAACACACAGCAACAAAAAGGCGACAAGTCTCTCGCTGGGAGGTGGCGCTCTCAACAAAATCTCTGAATATAAATTAGGACATCCGGCGCAGTGGTTTCGAGCCAACGCAAGAAATCATGCTGAATCTCGGTGGGATCGGAGTCTTGCTAAGAGCCAAAAGGGACGCCGGTAGCTCTCTGTAGTTTCCTCACAGGTGTGAACCCTCACAGAGTTTTTTTTCCAGAAAAAAAAAAATCCGGAAAACATTCTGACGGCTTTTTCAAAACGAAGCCGAGTCAATTCACAGTAACCCCGCAGCTGCAGCGTTGTAAAAAATTCGCAATCCTCCAGTCGACCGCTCAACCAAGAGCCGAGGTTTTAGGGTTAAGACAAGTCGTGGGTTTCTTTTCCCACGGTAAGTGTGTTAACGTTCTGCTGTCAGTCCGTGCTGAGTATAAATCGAGAGTTGAGGATGAAACAGTGCTACAAATACTCCAAGTCCAGCGCGTGATGAAGAGCCATGAGGTCCGAATGACTGGAGATCCTCCAGAAGGGCATGTTGTGCTGGAGAAAAAAAGAAAAACACCAATAAGCACTGGGAAAATAAATGGCATCACATTATTATGTAAATTATACATATCATTAAACGCTGGACAGAAGGTGCTAAATATTTTTTTTTTATATGACAGAAGTAATAGCAGCTGCATTTGTTCTAATATGTTTTGATGAGACTGGGACTTCTCGTCAGGAATGACGTCTCCAACATCAGAAATCTTCAGGCAATCTTTTTTCCACATGGAAGGATATTCAAGACAACATTTCACCAAAAATATTGTATTAACTGTTTTTGAATTATTTGCAATTATTGTCCTTCCATTTTCAATTGCTCAAAATTTATTGGATATATTCAAAATGTATTGAACATTATCATACATTTTAGGATTATTAAATACTCTTATGGAAAAAAACATGGGCATCACCAAATGTTCAGTTTTCTACCTTGAGCTACTTTGCCAGGCCTTTACTGCAGCCACCTTGTTTGTGGGTTTTTCTGCCTTCAGTTTGTTGAAGCACTGTCTTGCCAGTTTTGGAGCATTTGGTATACTGGCAAAAGGTATACCTCAATAGACTTCAGAATTCATCCTGCTACTTCTGTCAGTTGCCACATCATGAATAAACACCAGTGATCCAGGTCCACTGGCAGCCATACATGTTCATGGCATAACACTGCAGCCACCATGCTTAACAGATGATGTGGTATGCTTTGGATCATAAGTCCTTCCTTTCCTTCTCCATATTCTTCTCTTCTAACCATTCTAGTACAAGGAAACGGCAGTTTTTTTTTTTTTTTTTTTTTTTTTTTAAAGAATTAGTCATATTTTTATTTTTTAAAAAGTCTCACCTGGCTTTTCTATTATTAAGTGTTACCAGGTGTTTTATCTTGAATTAAAGCTTCTGCATTTACTTTGTAATTGCACAACTGCTTATCAGTAATTTTTTTTTGAAGGCTTAAAAAATATAGAGACCGTGCAAAAACCCCATAATAACTAAGCGGTTAATACAATATTTTTTCTTAAACCCGTTGAATTAAACTTCAAGAATTAGTTGCTTCATTTTAAATCCAGTGTGATGTATGCAGCGACAAAAAAAAAAAAAACATTAAAAAAAAAAAAAACATGACATTTGTCACACTGTCTAAATACTTTTGAATCTGACAGTATATTGAATGTCAGCTGTGTGTATACTGTAAATGTGAACCATGTGTACGAGCATGGTAAATTCACATTGTTTGGTTGAGAAACTGAATTAGCAAAAATATGTGCCTGTGATTATTTGTTACATTTATATTCCTATAGGTAACTACTAAAAATGATAAATCTTTTTTTGTTCCCCTAGCGACAATAAGAACTTTATTTGACATTAATAAATGATTTGTGACACGATTTCCTGAACTTGCCTAATTAGCTGATTGTATTACTAGAAATGTTCTAGCTAGCTATGAGTACCAATACTAGCAATCATTTAGTACAATATTCCCATCTGTATTTCTTTCTCCGTAAAAACTTTTCTGTGTAACTATTTGCCAATTGAATGCCTTTACTGGCATTAAACGGAAGCAACAGGTATTGGAAAGTTAGCAATTTAGCATTCTGAAACAGAATGTTAGCAAACAATTTAAAGTGGTTATGCTAACACTTTTGTTTTCTAGTGCTTGGCTTTATTGTTAGTTCTAACATATTGCAGTTAAAATTGTGAAAGTTTGACATTCAATTAAAACTTTAAATGACTTGAGAATTGAATAAATTTCATTATTGTTTAAAAGTTGTTTTTTTTTTACTATTTGAAAAACAATTCTCTATTTTTTTATAGGCTACCCTCAATTAAGTGCCTTTCTTTTTAATGGCTTTAATCACCTCATAAGTAAAATAAAGAAATGACAAAAAGAAAACAGTTGTGGCACTCTTGAGGCCTCTTTAAATAAAAAAATTAAAAAAAAACCTTACTGGAAAAATAAGTATGAATGCACTGTACAGCCCAAACTTCCCTGAACACGACATTTCGAATGAGGCTTTGTTCTCCGAGAGACGCTAGGAGAAATATGAGTCTGCTAGAATGAAAGAAGCTTGTCAGGAGTCTTCAGTGCTTCCATTACTGCCTCTTATCAACAGTATAGCTTCTCTCAGGCATATGTTCCGCTTAGAGGAGCTTGCGCTGACCCTTAAAAGACTCTTTTTCTTTGTTCCCCCCCACTTTTTTGTTTTGTAAATTGTCTTCTGCTTTTAAGTTTTAAAAGCCAGAGATGCTATCTCTTCTTCACCTCAGCTGGGTTATTAAGCAAAGTGGGATTGTTTTGGTAGATTCTTGAAAGGACAAAAGAGAGGAAAAATAATGACAAAACTCTGCTAATGCTATTCTGACTGCAAATGGAGAGAGGGAGAGATAATTGTTCATGTTATATTACCGCAGGTGTACAGGACTGTCAAAAACTAATACAAGAAGCTGTGTTAACGTGCACATTCTTCGCAGCTCTAATTGACAACATGCAACTAAATACTTGACAGGATATAATAAAGAAGTGTGTCAACATGCAGCTTCACCTTCTGGATCTGTTGCTCACCTGTCAGGGAAATGTGTTTGTTCCCCCAGGTAATTAATTAGCAAATGAATATCTTCATCTTTTGCGGTTTATGGTTAGAGCATTGGGTTTACATGAACTTGGCAGAAACTCAACACACAAAGGGCTTTTAGACATTCAGCAGGTAACATAAATCCTTCAAATCCTCCTTTGAACCGCACAGGCGAGAGCAGCTACAAGACCCGGCTGCTACTGCGCCGTGTCGTACAACACATCAAAAGGCTTTGGCAGCCAAGCCGTTCCCTCATCTTCAACCCACAGAAGAAAAACATCCCACATTTCATCAAACAAAGATGTAAGCTTCTTAAACGCGTGCTCTGTTTATGGGCTGGTCTCTCGATCATGCCTGAAAGGACTTGTCTAGCGTTACACGCATTCATGCTGCTTCAGCTCAGCTCGGCAATGTATAATTATGCCATCTCGCCCCCTTTTTACACTTGAGCTGTCATTGCTGATTCAATTGTGGAAGCTATTTTCTCGTTTCGCCAATGGGCTTTTTGGGAATAAATGGACGAAAGTGAAAGGGGGGAAGGGGGAGAGTCGGGCAGGGTCGAGTGAAGGGTTTCTCATTTACCTTTTTGGAGCTCTGCTCCTCTTCTACTCCGTCTCCCACCACCACGTAAACAACTTTCCTCCCGAATCTCTGAATTACTCGCTCGAAGCAGCTCTCTTTGCCTGCGGAGAACAGAAACAGGTTTAGTGCTTCCAAACGCGTCCAAGAGCCAACCTTTTGTGAGAGCTCTCTAAATACGCAATAAGTTACACAAAATTACCCAGTGTAAACACTTAGTCGTAGCTTGGGGGATTCGATAAGATCAATGCCCAGATAAAAGTGGCCTGAAAAGCATTAAGTGTGTCTTTCTCCTCCCTAAACCTGGGACAAATGGAGTTTAACGAGCTAAATCAGCCTCACATGCTAATGCCAGAGTTTAGGGAGGCATGCAGCCCGCAACCAGAACCGTCTCTGCTCAGGGATGGCCCAAAAAACTATAGACTCCAAGCTTAGAGTTTATTTTGCATTTGAAGAAGCGGAGGCAGGAGCAGAGGGGGTGAGGGGGCAAAAACGTCCGTGTGGAATGACATAAATTTGCCGAAGTGGTTTCATATGCAGGCCTGAAAAAAAGGAGAGGCCCAGCTCAGGCCCAGCTCCAAGAAAATAATCCTAGCCTGATTAGGCCTTTTCCTTAGAAACCGACATCAAACCTCTCGTGTGTCCGCCCCCTTCTGCAGCCTAAACCAATCCTGCGCCATACGTCTCCTGATGTTTACACATAATAACATAATATCCTGATTGTTCGGCCCACAGGAACCCGCAGGTAAAGGAGCTATCACTCACCTATTTTTGTAGCGCTATAAATATTCTCAATTGGAAAAACTATTCCGAGTCCATAGAGCAGCACTTTTGCAAGGGCAGGTATGAGCTGCGTCGTGGTTACTAAGATGTTCACACAATTTGACCTGAAATTGAAGCAGAAAAAAGAAAGAATGCTTTTCTTAGAATTTGGCAGACACATCTTGCTAATCTTGTCACCATTAGTGACTCTATAACTGTTTGCAAACAGTATAACGTGCCAAATTTCTGAGTTTGGGAACATACAGCCTGAATCACTATTTTGTAATTGTAAGGTTTATATATCTGCTCTCTAAATAATTTTCCTTACCTTGAGTGGATTAGTGTTAGTGCTTTTAGTGCCAGTGTTAACCAGGAATCTGTCAAAGCTTCAATTTCTGCTCGTAGTTGCAGCCAGGCCTCCCTTTTGGCTGGACCCAACAGTCCTGAAAACCAACAGAAAACCTTGTTTGAGTTGGCCCATTTTTTTGCAAACAACTCCAGAAATTTAAAAATTTAGCCCCAACCCAAGTTGTAGGCTTGGTGAAAAAACCACAGAGTGTTTTTGTTGACACACATTTCCATTTCCATTCCCCTTTCCCTCCTTCCAACCCAGCAATTTGCCCTGAGCATTTTTATTGCGGAATTACCTCCGACGTTGTTTTTGTAGGTGGTGTAAATTTCTTTTACTCGTCTGTAGCGGAAGGCCAGCTTTCTCATCCAGTCCACTCCTCCTCTCACACCGGTCGCCAAACACAGGTTGGCACTGGTGGCAGCGGCATGGAAGCCGTCTGTACTGAAGTTATAAGTGCTAAAAAAGAGAAAAAACAGTTTCACTTACACTTGCCCAGATTTACAACTTGCACCAAATGTAGTTAATTAGTCTTGACATTTGGTGTCTGATGTGGCTTAAGTAAGGGACTAGACGTTTATGGAAAGGATTTTTGGTGACTTATAGTACCTCAGAATAAGAGAAACAATCTGTACAAACTAAAAGTCTTGTGTGTTTTTTTGCTCTAGGGAGAAGCTGTGTAAAAGTCAAAAGTTTGACCTTCTGAACATGAACATCGTGCTAGATTTACCTCAGATCTTGACCGTTGTCATCAGAGGAAACGTCGTCAATGTGGACTTGATCACACTCCTGTAGAAGAAGAGGCAGAAAAAAAACAGAAGACAATCCAAATTAAAGTAGGCTGAGTTGATTAATGGCTTACACGTGTGAAACTGGGTGCGATTTGGCAGCTCGGATCCATGTGAAGTGAGTAATGTCAACAACTGTGGAATTCCCATTTTGAAGCCAAGAGCTCAGGGCAGAAAGCAGAAATCATGGCCTAAAACCACTTCCAGGCTCAAACCCCCCCACCTGCTCGATCTTAATAAAAATAAGCACAGTCATCAGGGGACCAAGGGTGTAGCCACTTGGGCACTAGTACTAGTGGGAAGAGCTTAATGCTTTTTCATCTATCGCTAGATAAACATCGGCTGGGACGAAATCAGTGGGTCTTCAAAAACACAGATATAATCAGACGATGTTTGTCACATATCAACGCATGGAATTCCTTTCTGTAGTGAAACTTTGTGCTGCTTTAACTGGGTGACTTCCAGTTTCTGCATTTGCTCTCATGTTTGTTGGGGCATCTTTTGCCCAAAGGATTTCTTTGACTTTTATTAAATTATATAACAATCACTTAGTCAGAAAGCTGGGTTAGAACAGGCATCGAAAT
>JAQMYG010000019.1:15547385-15568766 GCA_030014215.1 Clariallabes teugelsi | reverse complement strand
TATATTATTTTATTACAGTAGAGTAATAAGGAGTATAATCACAGTCTTAAAAGGTCCCATATTTTATTATTTCTTTAACAAGTTAATGCTCAAGCTGAAATACCTCTCAGATAATGAATTTTTCAGACCTCAAATTCCCTCTATTTCTCAAAATGCATCATTTCAGTGTTTAAATAAATGAGTTATTATTGAGTCCTGTCCCACCAGGGAACAACAGAGCTGAGCAACAAACCAGGGGAGGGGCTCTTCTTATATGAGGTCACAATTGGTGGGGGGATCTCATAAAAAAAAATACTCACACATTTTGCTTGTACATGCACACCGGAAATGCACCTCAATGTCTAAAATGTGTTTTTAAAAACTCTGCATAATAGGTTTCCTTTAATATACACAATATAGTTGTTCAGTATTAAAGCTAACCAGCATCCTAAAGAAAAGTCGTGATGTGGTCACATGATTAATCTTGTGATTAGATGACCTAATTTAAGTTTAGTATGTAAAATCCACAGCTCAAAGTAGTCAGTTAGAAGCCTAGTTGCATGTGTTTTGTTTGCTTGTTTTTTGGTAATAAATGTTTAACGTGTTTGTTTTGGAGGCACGGTTCTAAAAAAAATTCCCTTTCATTTAAAAGAGGACAAAAAAACATGTGCTTTGTAACAGTCCAATGTCTAAATGAAGAAGTATCTCTGAGATAATGAGTGCATCCCTGCTCCTTTCGTTTTCTTGGAGAGGCTGGCGAGTTCCTCAGCTCCAAACTGACGCTAACACAAACCAGACCCTCTGCTAAACGTAACATACTAGAAAAATTGAACCTGATGCTAACCGCCAATGAAATTATGACCTCTGATTGCTGCCGAGCCACACACCAGCATGGCCTGAGGCGTTTTTGTGCAGAGTGCAGACTGAAAATCTGTTATTAGTTTTCCATTTATAGGCATCCCCAACCACCCCCCCTCCTCCTGCTCTCCAGCCACCAAACCAACCCACACACTCCTTCACTTGGAAGAGCCATGAATGTTTGGGAGTTGTGCCTGGACATTAGAATCCAACAAATTTCAGATGGGATGGAAAGACAGGATTGCGACATTCAGCTGCATTAGTGGATGGAAATGGAGAAGTTAAAATGAATATGAGTTAAATTGAGACCATGCTAACTTTTATATCCTTGTCCAATTCTCGATAATGAACTCTTTCGGTAATCAGCTAAACTTGAATAACAGTTGATTACTATTTTTGTTTAAGGTCCATAAATTCCATTTCTAAAACTTCCTTAAGATGTTTAATTACTTACTTTGTCTGTTAGGACACTAAAAAACACATGAACAAAAGGACTTCCTTGTTTTAACTCAATCCAAACCTGGCCAAATGCTGACGTTATTGCATTCCTGGTTAATGCTGGAGCAGTCGAAGGGTAAAAGGGGCTTTAAACCGTAAACCTTTTTTATTTTACTGGTTCCCCTACGAACAAATTTTTCATCTCCCAGGATTTGTGGGGGGGCTACGTGCGGAGAAACTCAAACCAGCTGTTCTTTAACAGAATTAAAATCTTGACCTCGAGAACCTTTGGTCTAATGCCGGCCTTCTCTCCCAGTGAGTCTCCAGATCCAAAGAGGAAAAGACTTTGACCCAGTGGCCTTCTGCTCCTCTCTAGGGCTCCGTGGACTCAGATAAGGGGAGGAGGGATGGTAGATGGAGGGAGCAAGGGAGTGACGGAGGGAGGGGTGACCTCACATGGAGATTTAGGAGCATTATGGACCAAGAAGATGGACTGCCTACTAGAGCTGTGCAAGCTGTTTGTGTAATCTGTTTCAGCAATGGATCCCTAATACTTGTGAAGTACCAATTTGTCACTGGGAGAAACGGCAGCTTTGGACAGGCTAAAATCATTACTGGGGAAGAAGAAGTCTCGCCCTCATTCACAAGAAGCAAAAAGAAGCAGAACATCCAAGTAGCATGATGGCACCATTAAATCAGGGTTCATCTGAGGTTAAAAGTAGCAAAAGGTTTTAAAATGATCTTTAATCAACTATCCAATATTTGGAAGTACCACGTACATTAAACTGAAGCCTACATTGATGTTCTTCTTTTATATATTTCAATCACAGTCTTTACACTGAGCATTTAAAAAACATGCCTTTAAGGAAGTCAATAAATCGCATTTACTCTAATAGCTGATGTCACGGCATGCTTACATTGCCCATTTTATTTATTCACTGTACCAGCACACACAATTAAATGTTGCATTGCGGACTGCCAGACCGCCATGAAAAGAAAAAGAAAAACGGCATGAGGAGAGAAAAAGAGAGAAAAGGAACACAGCAACCCCTGACAATCACCACGCACAGCGGGATTACCCATAAACCACTTGACTGCTGAGAGTCTTACAGAAACTCACGAGACTCATTATTCGTCCTTCTTAAGCACTCGTAAACACTGTTAAGCCTAAATGAGCAGGAATGGATGAGCGGTAAGTGCTTTAACAGGCTATGGTGCGCATTTAGTACTGAAGCAGAGACACGGGAATACCAAGCACAAACGTGTGTTTTAATAATACATCAGAGCCAAGCCGATTGTGAGAGGGTGATCAGTACAAAGAAAAAAAAAGGGGGGGGGGGGGGGGTTAACAAGAGAAAAAATAATCGTGTGTTTTAAGCATTTAGAGTCTTGAGATGGATTAAGAGTTGTAATTTTTGCCAATAATCTAACAATACACATTATATTCAAGCAGTCGTAGCACCATCTATTCAATGTTGTAGCAAGCTAATCCTTGCTTTTTCCTAAGAGATCAGCAAGATATAGACTACTCTTGTGTATTTTATAAGCAGAAATATTGAGTTATTGATTTTAATGTTACAAAATCATATATTTATACTATACTGTGTGATCATTTATTCCTCCAGAAACTTGTCTTTTTATGCTAGTTTTATCATACTTAGTTGCCGAGATAACAGATATGTGCAGGATTTTTGTTCATTACCCTAAGTAAAGGTACAAGACATATATTCCTTTGTGTGACATAAAATGAAAAAATTAATCTCATTTCGGGCTCCATCATTGTGCTCCTTCTACATAGGTTTAAATCTGTCCTTACTGCCTGCCTGCTTCATTTATGGCCTTAAGCATACAGTAGGTGTAGGGCTGGCGGAGCGCACCGGAACGGCGTTCCATTACTTTATGTCTCCAAGTGATGAGAAATAAAATCGACATAATCCAGCTGAAATGTGTTACTCATTTTGTACGTGTTTGAGCGTACATCATACAGAAGGACTAATATAAAAACTAAAGAAATGGTGTATGTTGTTTTAGTCAAATGTAAGGTGTGCCGATTGATTTACAATGTAAAACCCTGCACTGAATAACACACAAGAAAACATTTCATCATAAAAGCTGCAGATAGCCTTTCAGGAGCACAGAGAACATAGCTGTTGTGCTATAATAAAATGGAGAGGCGGAGAAACATGGACCAGTTAAAAAGATTAAAATCTGTGAAAAAATAGTGTAGGTCATCCTGGTCCTGTGATAAAATAGCATTACAGCTCTCTGGCTTTAGGCAACAAGATAGAAGACATTTTTCAAAAAAAAATACTAAACACTGGTAAACTGAATGACATTCTGTACACTGCATACTAATATGAGGATAGAATGTACTAAACAGTTAAAAATCGAATCAAGATTGTGGACTTTGACATAGCAAAGACAATAAAACAGCAAATTGAATCGCCACGGCTCTTCCTTCTCTGAGCAGCGCTCTTCCCCAAACCCGACAATCACCCTTAACTCGCTCCACATGTTCCTACTGTAGACTGTACAAAGATCCTCCTCTATGGTCCATACGTAATTACTTCCTAAGCAAACAATTTGTCTTTCTGTTTAATTCATCACGTTTTTTCCTCTCATCTCGTTCCTTTTTTCGAACCGTCTGGCAGGCCTTGTCCTAACAGACAGAGATGACAGGATGAAAACGCGCACACTTGAACACGGAAAATCAACAAAACTATAAAATAAACACCTAAAAAAATCACCTTCTCGCTATTTCTCACCCAGTGTTTTTTTCTCTCTCTTTCTCTGTCTCTCTTTCAGTTCACCCTCTGAGAAAGCTTTTTTTTTTTTTCGTTTCGAAGTAGCTATCAGAGGCTCCTTTGTTCCTCTGTCGTCTGTCATTAAGCAATCAGGCCGATTCTTCCTGTTGGCCAGAGGAAGGACTTTTGCTACTGACGGCTCAGAGGAGAGCTGCAGAACGTCAAAAAAAGACGAAAATGATTATTTCAAACTACAAAAACCTGGCTTTTCCCTCTCGTCCTAGAAACATCCGTATTGCATTACTCTCGCTGGCTTGCCTCCGTTTTTCCTCGTTTTTTTTTTTACTCTTCCCCACACAGGAGGAAAAGGACCCAAACCAGACGAGGGTCTTAGCCGAAGCCGCTGATGCTTATGCCTTATATAAACACATCAGTACATGCCACTTGTGACACGTACCTTTATTTCTTTTTTCTTTTACTACAGTATGTTATTAGTACATTATATAAGATTTTTTTCTGTTATTTCTTATGTTACAACCTTTATTTGCTATGAATTTACTTTGGATCAGCACACCAAGAGTCTATATTTTTATAATTCAAGATTGTAACTCCGAATCTGATCATTGATTTTTTTTTTTTTTTAACTTCCAAATTCACCTCTAACAAAAATACAGCAGGAGCCATTGGTGTGTTCATTTATTGGAAGTTTTTTTTGTTGTTGTTTGTTTGCTTCTTGTTTGGCTGCACATTATTTCTATTTTTCTTTGACTGGAATTTATGCCTGCACTGTTTATATCACGTACCACATGAATCGAGATTCTAGTTCCATGCATCAAGAAATCAGTGTTCTTAAAGCATTATAAAGATTTTTTTCTGAATTGATTAGGATTCATATTACTAATTTATAAATTTAAAAAAAAATTTCTTTTTGAAACAAGATAAAAATAAAAGAAGTGCATGAAAATGTAATTTAGAGGAAATAAAGTTCTTTAAATTCGGATTCACAGCTGTCTTCTTCTTTTTGTATTTGATTCACTTTTTCTTTTAATTCTGATCATTTTAAATTCATTCCAAACTTTTTTCTGCATTCTTTATTTAGTCCCGTTTCTAAAACATTCTTACTAATTAAGATTTCCTCCAAAGCTAACTCAAGAAGGATTCCAATATTAATTTTAAAAAATTGTCTTTTCTAGTTCTAGTCAAAATCTAATCTTGATTCCTACTCTAATTCGTATATTCAGATCATCCTGTATTGTCACACTCCAATCGTCAGGTTGTGATTCTCTACAATGTATTACATCCAATGTGTACCGTCTTATTTAGTCACATGACCTGAGTCGATTCAATTTTTTAGATTCTGGCTCCTCTTCTGATTCTGCCTCTCTGACTCAGGTGAGCGAGCCGGGCAACAAAAGCGCAGTGTGAGCGATTACGCCCATCATCACGGCATTCCTCTGAGTCTACAAGCTCGGGCCATGTGAAAAAGCCCAAGCCACGGTTCGCAGGTTCTCAATGCCGCTGCTCCATTCGCAAAGTCTGTCATCTCTAAGGGGGGGTCGTGACCCCGAAATTTAGCTTCACCAACCCATCACCCCACCCAACCCAACTGCTGTGGGGGCAAAATGACGGAGGGAGGGAGGGAGGGAGGGAAGGAGAGTCAGAGAGAGAGAGAGAGAGAGAGAGCTTACCTGTGGGTCAGATACAGGATATAGAGAACAAAGGAAGTTCTTCAGACCCACTTCATTCCAATCCACAATTCGTGCTTGAATAGTTGTGGAATTTAAACACACACCGGCACACGGACACAAAAACAACTCCAACTCAGTGGAAACACGGGTATCGTGAAATTACTCGTTTAACAATGAGAAATGACTCTCCGAATCATCCAGGATGAGGTAGAAATGTCTTTAAGTGGTAAAACTGCTTCAAAAATCATTTCTCTAAGCGTCTACAAAGCTTTAAAAGCAGAAAGGACAACAACAACAAAAAAAACACAGTAATATAAAATAATATACTTTTTCTTTAAATCCACCTTTAGTTTATTACATTTAATTATTTACATTTTTCTATATATATGAAAAGATACACACGTGAAAAAGACGTGTATTTTCTTATTGCCATCATTTGGCACAGAGTTGTTAGTAATGTTATGTTTTCTCCGTGACCCTGTGGTGTTATCCGGCCACGATGCTGTGGTACGGGTAGTGTGTGTATGCGTACACATGTGTGTGTGTGTGTGTGTGTGGAGGAGGGGGCATGTTGAGAGAAGATAGACAGGGCTGCCTTTTGAAGGCTCGACTTTCTCTCTTTAGTCCTTCCAACAAACCCATGAGGGCTGCCGTGTCTAGACACCAAAAACACACATTAAAACCCACAGAGTCAAATCCAGCACCTAAGCACACACACACACACGCGGAAACACACGCACACACCGAGTGCAGGGAAAGTTATGATAATGACTAATTTCACTTTCAAAAGAGTTGCTCCTCTATTTTGATAAGCTTGGAAGACTTTGTGGAATTCTAAGGGAACGTTAGGATGTAGCGCAGGTCAGGGAGAGGTTCGACACAACCATAGAAATACTGTATTGAATGTATAAGGAGATCGAGACATGGAATAGAGAAATTGATTTAATAGTTTTTGAGGGAATATATACGTAAAAATATAAATATAATCATCCCAAGGTATTTAATAAAGAATATTTAATAGTATTTAAAAGTATTTAATAAGAAATAAAAAAAAAAGATTTACTTGGTTTTACATTACTAGGAGCAATGTGTTTATTAAATAATAATAATAATAATAATAATAATAATAATATTACATTTCAAGTCAATTGTATCAACAAATTTTAATTATCTTTATCTTATCCGCTGTGTTAAGATAAAAGAGTCACAGCTTTGCTATGTCATCGCTTTCTTCCCCTGTTGTGTGTGTGTGTGTGTGTGTGTGTGTGTGTGTGTCTAATTTAAACCGTGCCCAGCTCAGGCAGGGAACTCCGTCCTACAGGCGGTCTCATTTTATTTTTACCCTCGAACCTTTCCCTGCAGAGAGCAAGCAGGGCAAAATAGACACACACACACATATATACACACACAACCACTCACTCTCTCCCTCATATACCCAGAGTGGAATGCTTTCATCCCAACACACACACTCGCTTCACTCTCAGGTAGTTCACATGACACTCCAGGTGATTTATAGAGTGGGAGACATTTGGAAGAAGTGAGATTCTGTTTGTTTTGTGTGTTAAGCACGACCCATGTGGGTTCCTAGTGAAAATAATAAAGGTTTGGAAGAAATGTCACATAAAAAAAAAAAGCACAAGTATATGAAACGTGAAACTCAGATTCTAACACAGATTGATTTAAACGCTAGTGTGACGCACATTTTCGAAGTTAACCTCTTGGCTTAAATTAAGTTATTAATAAATAATATCAGTGTAAGTAAATAACAGCTTTGTAATAATTTCTAGACAACATCAATCCCTCTGCGCTATAGTCTGAGTAATTGTCTGGGTTCGGTCTTGATCTGTGTTTCCTCCAAACATCTTTCTTCGAGACAGTAAACCCAGAATATTGCACGTCCAATCAATACCCGGATCACGTTGCTGATGAGCGTTTTATGGATTCGTCCTGTCTTTGTAAAATATTAATAATTAAGTGGCTGCAAAAAGTATCCGTTTCTCCGCGCACTTTATTATCTTACAGGTAGGAATGACGTTAATGCTTATTCTGTTGATCAATATGCCGAGGGTTCGTGTTGTTTCACTGCTGTGTGTATGTGTGTGTACAGTACTGTATGTGTGTGTGTGTGTGAGAGATAGAAAAAGAAAGAGAGTGGGTAACTGATCCCCACTGACCAGCTCAGCATGCCTTCTTTCTTTTTATTTCTTTTTTTTTCTCCTGTCACTTTAGGAGTAGCTACACACACGTTCACACAGTCACACCCACACACACTTGAATACACTTAGAGGCAACAAAGCAACAGCACTTTATAGCTATATACAGTATGTGTGTATGTATGGCTGTAAACATATAGAATACAGTATATACATATACATACAGTATATAAAATACAATTTCATATTAATGAATTTGCTGCCATTAGTGTTTCTGTATGTCAGCAAAACCATGTGCGCTTTAAAAAAATTTACAGAAAATGTTCAGTATAATATCTGTAACGAAAGAAAAAAAAAAAAATCTTTTGCGTTTTTGATACACCATCATTAGCGTAATAATTTATGGATAATATGTACAGTATATTATGATGTTATTAACAAATTTTCGCAGTAATGTGTAAATCGAAATTTTGTTTTGTTCTTATTCACAAAATTATATTTTGTACATTTTAAAATAACGTTAAAATGTATACCAAAAACTATATATGATTTCCACCAGAGGCACACATAGCACTAAGAAAACATACTGCATCTCCTGAAAAGTCATTAAACTGCATTAGTTATGGAATATTATATTCCCTATCCTTAATGCTTTGGGTATTTTAAGTAATACAAATGCTTGTGTGTGTGTGTGTGTGTGTGTGTGTGTGTGTGTGTGGTAGCAGTGGGGTTTCCCTTTATGGCTCTGACTAAATTAGATATAGCATACGCATTTCGACAGAGCCATAAATACAGACCTGCTGTGGTGTTGTTTACACTGAAGGAGTGTGTTCACTTGTGTTTAGATGAAGGCTGTAAAAATGGAACCGGCCGAACCAAAGACATGGAGTGCTCACCGCAAGAGAAGAGTGTAATTCAAATAGTGTCGAAAAACGACAAACTAGCGCATGCATCGCTCCCTCGCTGTCGAGCTGTGACGGGCGCTCACGCTGTTCTAGTTTCAAGAGAACCATCCTTGGCTTTAGACCTGTCGCAATCAGATGTAATAATCCCTCATTGAGATAAAGCAGAGCGACGAAACTATGCACATTCAAACCGTTTTTTTTTTAGTTAGTTGTTTTTTATAAAGAGGCTCCCTGGGCCGAGCTGCCAATTCGTCTATGGGCACATGAAACAGAAATCAAAATACAGGACAGATGTTAAAGCCGCATTGAAGCTTTTTTGTCGCCGCCTCATTTTCGAACTTCTCAGAAAAATGGCACGGCCGCGCCTATTAAAGCGGAGCGCAGTCCGCTCGATCTGATGTGGCCAAACATACGGGAATATTTAACAGCCAATTGCCACCCATTAACTTTGATCGCACGACTGTGACTCGGCTGTCTTGTGCAGCGCAAACATTTTCTTTCTACCCGCTTTTTTTCCTCGCCTCTCCTGGTCCCAAAAAGGTCGGTGACTAATGAAACTTGGCAGCTCACTTCACACTTAAGTATCAAACAAAACATTTCCTCTCTTGCAGGGTCAGACATGAGCAGGACGTGGAGGAAAAGCTTGTGGGTCAGTGGTGTCGGATTATAGAGAGAGAGAGAGAGAGAGATGGGGTTGGGTTAGTTTGGGTTTGTGCACGTCTTGAATGAGAAATAAGACATGACATTTTGAACAAGAAGTGGCCATTGTGCAGCGCGTTAATCTGTGCTTTAACGCTCCTGTGATTAGCGTGAGTAGATAATCGGTTTAGTGCTATAGGCCTCCTACACGGCTGTTCAACAAGCACAGGAGCAACTTATTTTTATTTTTTTTTGCCACATAATTTGCACTCAAATCTTTTCCGTAAAAGTCTGAAAAACAAACTAGCTGATTAGAGTTCTCATCCCGCTCCTAGCGAAAGAACTAGCTAGCTAATGCTATGTTCATTTCAAAAGGAGTTCTGTGTTCATTATATCTATAAGCCAATTTTTTATTATTCACCACTTTAGCACATAGCTTAGCTTTTTTTTTTTTATATTAGCAGTCAACGCTAATTAATTTTTCAGTATGATTATTACTAATACGGAAAAGTTTCCTATCAAATTATCAATATATCTGAAAAAAATGTGGATATTTTTGACAGTTTTGTCTTGTTCACACAGTTATTGTGCTTTTTCATAGTCCTGTTTCATGCTAGTTTGACCCAGCCATCCAAAGTGTTACCCCTCACTGGGTAAAGCAGACAGACAGCGGTAGAGCAATTGCCCCATGGGGCAGATTTTACACCATGAATCAAGAGTATGAGGGTCGCCCCAAACCATGACCAAGAGAGGCGGATAGCATCACAGCATGACACATAGACACTCTGAACACATAGAGAAACACTAGACACTGACAAATTGCCCTTACCAGAGGGGGGAGGGGCAAAAAGGGGCAAAATTGTTAGGGGGTGGTGGGACAGTGAGACTGACAGGATATGTAAAATTCATGGTGTCCCTCTGGCTCTGAGGTCATACATCACGGCTCAGGAAAGTTTCTGCCATTAAACGGTTGTTGCCGCTAAGCTTCACAATGTAACTTATACGCAGTGTTGTGACTTATCTTGTAAGTGCCGTGCTCATAACGTACTGTAACGTATACTGTCTGTTGTGACTTATCTCCAGTCTCTGGATCGCGATTTACATGTTATGGTAAAGACAAAACATAATTAAGGCGGGAGTTGTGAGGTAGGCAAAAACAAGCTGCCATACTTACTTACTCCCATAGGACCGCACTTTATCGTAATGTAATATAAACACCGGGTTGCCAGGGTTTACACCAAATTGCGTCAGTTTTAGGAGAAGGTCGAGGGTGGGGGGAAAAAAGCTAATCTGCTGGAGGCATTCTCTTGGACATTTAAATCATTTAGACAATTAAAAGCAAATATTTAAAATGAATATATTTCAGCAAGAATAATAGCAATCAATGGTGAATAAATTTCACAGTTAAACTACAGCTTACAGTTCTGTTAAATACCGCCAACAAATTTGTGCTAGGAGGCTTTTCAGTAATAGACAATAACAGCCACCCATTTTCCCTTCACAAGAAGTAAAATTATTTGTTTTAGTCTAACAACCTTTACTTTAGTACCAGACTTTACATAATGCGGTTAAGAAAGCATGCTAACCACACTGACGGAATGTTTTGTTCAGAAGACAACATAATTTAGTTTATTTCACAGAAGATCCAAACACAACTACTTTTTTTTTAGGATCCAGAAGTAGATTGCTGTATTCGCACATTTTGAGCTCTAAACTTCTGTTAAGGGCAATTGCCATATTACCAAGTTATATAAAACCAGCTCGGAGAAAATAAAACTGCTTGAGCACTTACTTCTAGGTCATTGAAGAATAAATGTGTGTCTGCTAAATTGAAGATCATCTCTTCCATTCGGAGCCCCAGTGACACAGATGTTGGTGGATCCTGAAATATGAAATATTGATTACTAAGAACAGAATATTAAACAATACATGATCAATCATATAGGTTCCATGTGCACACCGCAGTGCAGACAGAACTTGTGCTGATATATGGAAATGTATATATGTTGCATTAACTTTATGTATGTAAATAAAGATGTGGTATTGGTATTTCATACATGTTGGTATTACATTAATACATACATGCAAATGAAGGTGTGGTGTTGAACCCATGAATGGGAATTTATGTTATACTGAGTCCATATATGGTCATTTATTTATGTCTGGGGTACATACAGTAAATGTGGGTGTGACTAAAATATTCAGTAATGCTGGTAAAATAATTAATTAATTAATTAATTAATTACTTAAATAACATTTTAAATTAAAAAAATTATGATACAAAAATGGAAATGGGTTCAAAATGTCTCCAAAACATTATTGAAACCTGAAAGGTTAGTTCTGAACTATTAAGAAGAAATCTGGTCAAAATTAATTAAAGATCACGCTTGGTGAAGTTGAACCATATATATTTCTTTAATTGGAAAAAATCAATAGCATAAATCACAGCTACATTTATTAATGAAAGTAAGAACATTTCCACACATAAAATGTGGAAATAACGCACAGGATTGGAACTATACAGCTGTGTGGCCATAAGAAATCCACTGGGTAGTAAAGCTAATCAAAAAAAAAAAATGGTTTCCATTTTCTAGATAGCATAACGATCGGACTGGAGCAACAAGAAAAAGACATGTGATCTGATGAGTCCAGATTGACCCAATTCCAAAGCGATGAAAAGAAAGTGCATGGAGCGATGCACACATCATGCATAGTGCCCACTGTACAAGTCTCTGTAGTGTTATGATATGAGGTTGCTTCAGTTGGTCAGGTTCAGACTTAGCAAAATTATGTGCAAAATACATGGCCCCTTCCTTAAAATTTTCCATGAGAAATGGGACCTCAATCCTTTTTTCATGAAATTTGCATGAGTATTTTTTCAAACATACAAACAGCACACACGTGCATACCAAGAAAGTGTAGCTGTGCTTTCAAGCTGGATGGGCACAATACCAAAATACAATGCACATACCAAGAACAGGTTTTGGTAATAAAAAGCAGAAAGGTGTGAAATTTTGCCCTAAATTATGAGAAATACAGAAGAATTCCCGGGAAAATCGGAAGTGCTGGAAAGTATGGTTGTAATCGAAGTTAAAGGTGGGTGAACAAATTGTTTTGTGAACAAAAAGTTTTTTTGGCCTAGTAGTATAGGTTTTTGTATGTATGGGTCCATATATTAAAATGTACTGTATGTATCGTGTCAAAGCCATATATGGGAATGTATTTCCAGATACATTAAATCCATCCATTGAACTGCGCGTTGCATTGACCCCATTAATGGACCTACAGGAGGCATTTAACTAGTGTGTCTTATACTCTACTATAGAAATATCAATATATTCAAACTAATTTGAATGATTCATAAAGTTCTGCCAGAATTACACTTAATCATTTAACTAGCTCAGTGTACAGTGTAAAATTTTATATGAAGTACAGTAGTGATACAAACTTTCAGGTCAATTTTGCATCCCTATTTAAAATAATTGCTGTTTTGACTTGGCATATATTGTCATTTTGTGGGATGTAAAGTCTGTAAAAGTGCATTGAGATGTACTGGAGCCCATTCCGGTATCATAAACACACCATTCTTCACATGCTTTGGTTTCTGCATCATTATTTTCTCATTGTTAAACCATAAAACCTCCATTTACAATCCACCTCAGACAGGACGCAGGTTTAATCTGCACTTAAATGCTCTCGCTGTCTCTGTCTGAGACTTTCAGACACAAGCAGATTTAGGAAAAATGGAAAAAGATTTTTTTATCCCCCAGACAAATGCTGAAGCATTTCCTTAATATTCCTAACATTCTTTAATATCATCGAGAGACAAAAAGGCAAAAGAAGTGGTCTTATTTTCTTTGCTTTAGACATTTAGTTTTTTAAATAATGCCTCCTGATGCTTCATTGCACAGTCATAAAAATAATTATAGTTATAATTATAATAAGTATAATATAATAGGTAGCTTTAGAATAATATCCAAGGAGCGTTCAGGTCAAGCTGGGACTTTTGATTGTGCAGAATAAGAGAAGACAGTTATGAGAGCAAAAACTCCCTTTATATCTCTATAAAGTCCCCTGTAGTATCCCAGAGTTTCACTAGTGCCTGCATACCATCAAGGTAGAAAATGTTTCGGAATGCCCGGAGCCATGTTCGGACAACCCACTTCACATCTGAAATGATGGCATTTTAAGAACTCCTTTAATGGCCCAAATATGTGAAATGGGATGGAGTAAGGTTAGGTGTGTGAAGGGGGATGTAGCAGTAACTTCCGCAACATGGCGACAAGTTTTCCAGCAATTATTCAGGTCATAATGATGATGAGTCACATCACTGAACTCTAGTTGAAGACTTCTGTAAATGTCTTTTAGGTTTATAGCTTAATTCAAGAGAAATTTCATCAAACGTCCCGGTTTGACTTGAACACACCTCATAATTAAACTTCAGTGCAGTCTATATTTGGTTATTTCACTAATTAATATCACTAATATTTGGTTAATCAATTGGTTAGTTTAAGGAAATTGAATTTAACTCAAAATTGGAGCAATGAAGATGTTACAAATCTTATTAAATGTGGATTCGGAAGTTAGGCAATAATTTCCTTTTAAACCTTTTTTTTTTTTTTTGTAATCGTTGTTCAGTCAGGGTTCGAGTTCCTAATCTCTGAGCTCTTTATTAAAAGAGAGAGAGTGAGAGGAGAGCAGGTGAAGGACAGGATTTGTTCCTCTATGTGTAGTGTGTGTTTGTGTGTTTGGTGTGTGTGTGTTCAGCAGTGGGGATTAAATGTAAAGCTACCTAAAGAATCACCTGAGCTTTTCTCCTGATTGCGTGCCACACTCAACAATGAAAATGATTTAAGCACAGCAAAACCACACACAAGTCAGTTCAGCGGTTCTTCTTCATTAACTTAGTGTGTGGTAAGTTTTTTTTATATTTCTATTCTTAATTTTTTTTCTGGCTACTTCTTTATTATCACTGATGGGTGTAACGAGTTACAAAGTAATGAAGTTAGAGATTACTTTTTTGATGTAATGAGTAATCTAACGGGTTACGTCCGCCATATAAGTACTCAGTTATTTAGTTACTTTTTCAAAAATGTAATCCGTTATTCAGACAATTTATGTAATCCGTGATCCAGACAGCAGTCATTCCCAATCCCTTAGTGTGTGTGTGAAAGTCGTCCTACAAGCCCCGCCTCCCTCTGTTATTCCTGCTGTTATACCCCTATCTCACCTATGCGGTTTGACTATGTGCGGACCACTGTGCGGAAAGATGGAAACCTAATCATAGCACCAAAACCCTGAATCCTGATGAACCGTACTTACGGCCACCGCGCGAAACCGCGTAGGTGAGATAGGTGTATTAGTAGTAAACAGATTACGGGCCAAACTTCGCTGAGTGATGATGGTAGAATAATTATAAAGGTCTTGACTAAAACAACATGCATGAGGAATCACAAAGAAGTTTTCATTTCCTGCAATTGAAAAGTACTCGAACTTTATCAGAAAGTAACGCTGCAATGTAACTGATTACTTTTTAAAGAAATTTTTTAATTTCTAAGTAATTAGTTACTTTAAAAAGCAACGTCCCCCAACACTGTTTATTATAAAGAAAAGATATATAAATTATTAAGATTTTTTTGGGAAAAAATTATTGATTGCTGTGAGTTTCCCTACATTTCAACATCAGATTTTTTAACACTTCTGCATAACAAATGTGTTGTAAAATGAAGAGTCTTGTTCTTGTGTTTGAGGTTGGATTATTTTTTTTTTTTAGAAATATTGATATAAAGGACGAGTTAAAGCATCCATCACAAAGATAACTCACACACACCCCAAATTGAATCTAATTCCTGATATTTCGTTTTAAACCACCTGTTAAACCACATTGGTCATGCACTAACACTAACAGTACACTACACACACACATAATATTGTAGTGTATCAAAATACATCCTCGCTGCTAAATAATATCTATTTATGAGCCTGCTACTCATTGCCCTCATTACACATGTCTGCGTTTTGCATCCGACAGTTAATAAAAACGAGTTTGGCGCTGAGAGGAATGCAAAGTGCATTTCTGCGGCGTGGCGAATCCCCTCCAATTAAATCGAGACAATCATTCAGCAGGAGGAGTTAAGAATACAAGGAGGCCAAAAGGTCAAAAGGCTTTGCTCTTGTCAGTGCTCCACCTGTTTTTACCCATCAGCCATCATCAGCAGGGCGCCAAGTCCCCCCCGGCCCCCACCTCCAACAGCACCGCACAGCTGCGCACACACACACACACACTCAAACACACACACGCAGGCACACCCTAAAACCCCGATGGTCACACAGCTGGTCTGAGCCATCAGCTTTATGGAAGTGAGCTGCCTTTATGCCAATTAGGATAACTGATCACCACAGCAGTGCACTTTTCTTTTCCAATACAGCTCTATTTATAGTGTGTGTTCAACAGGGAGGGAAAAAATACAGTTTCTTTTGCTTCTTGCTCTTGTAGTAGTTCTGTGTCAAGCTCTATTTAGACTTCCAACACAACGAAACAGACAATCGCTGTCGGAAACGTTTCTGTTAATTATATAGCATTATGTAGCATGTTCATTATCTTTTTTCATCTTGTTATGTATTATTACATTAGATATTAAAATATTAATAGGAAGAAATATGAATAAATCAAAAACATTGAAATGAGGCAAGAACATTTATGGAGTGCAATTAAAGACTCAGACATCTCCGGGAGGTTTCGTTCAGGTTCTCTTGGTTATTCTGTTATTCCAAAATGTTGTATACTGTTACATTAAACAAAATCTTACTCTCAGTATTAGTTATATTAAAAATATTAACAAAAATAGAAGCAGAAATAAAACATATTCTTTTAATAAACCTACATTTCTACTACACGTTCAGTGGCTTTCAGATTTCCTAGTCTTTTTTTTTTTTTACTACTTTTTGGTCTATTGGCCTGCTGACAGAGGAGGATTTACATTAAGACCTACTGACTCCAAAGCAGTGAAAACCTTCAACAGCCACGTCTTTAGAATTTACAGCAATATAACATTATTTTATTTTTATTCTTATTTGAGTGACAGGTCACATTGGTTTTGTAGGTTTTGTGAGTATAACAATGAACCACACAAATTGTGTTTAAACAAGTGTCAAAGAACTTTTGGAATATATAGTCTATGCTTAAGGATGGAGAATGAGAGAGAGAGAGAGAGAGAGAGAGAGAGAGAGAGAGAGACAAGACCTCTGCGGCCCTTACTGCTCAGTGTAATTCAGCAGTACTGCATCTTTGAATGGTATCTTGGTATCTTGGTTTGGTCATGGTAATAAAGCTACTTTGAAGGAGTTCATGTGTGTTTCTGTGTGTGTGTTTGAAGCCCAGAGGCTCACTTTTTTTCCCAGCATGCACAGCAAAGACAAAGTAAATAAACAGAGTTAAGGGTCGAGGGGCAAAGCTCTCTGGGCCCTAAAACAAAACACCGCAGCCATCAAACACCCCACTGCAGGAACAAAGAGAGCGAAACGACTCCATCAGCACACACACACACACACACATACATACACACACACCTTAACTCAATCTTAACTCACAATGAAACAACTACACAACTTAATTGTTCATTAGACACAATACACTAAGCATTTTGTTTCATTCCGTATATTAATCTGACGAATGTCAGTTAAAATCAATAACGCCAAATGCCAAACTCTTCTGACACACATGATTTTTTAGCTCCACGCCAAATGCCTCTACCTTTACACATTCTCATGTCCATAACACAATTCTGCCGCATGTAACCATCTGTCTGTTCCAGAATCCCGGAAAGTACCGGGATAATCTCACTAAGAGCGGAAGGTTTGGAAAGCACTTCATTAAACTAACAATGAAGTATTTTTGAAGGACAGGAAAGCGAAGGAAAAAAAACTCTTAAGAAGTGTGAAGTGACATTCTCAGTGCAACTGTTTTGTGGTCACATATCTCTGACAGCTGCAGGCCAAATCGCATTCCTCTCAGGCCTCGTTGGGCCGATTAAAAAAGGAAACAATTAGTCAAACTGGTGTTCGAATTGATGTACAAAAAAAAAATCTTCGAAATATGACAGGTTTCAGTCTTTTACTGTAATTAGCAGTGTGAGTGAAGAAAATTTCTGAAACACTGTTTAGAGTGCTCTTCGGTATTTTATGAAAACAATGCAGCAGCATTTAAAAAAAAATTTAATTCTTTAAAAAACTTTACAGCAGATATTAAGCATCTAACCAGTTTTGTGGCATCCCAAATTGATGTTTCTGTTTAGTGCACCAAGACAAAAATAACTTTTGCACTAAACAGGCTCAAACTTAAACTGTATAATGGGTTCAATCAGTTTACCAATTTTGTGTCATTGCAAATACTTGTTTTTAATTGGTGTATTAAGTGTAAAGCAGAATTTACTCATCTAATCACAAATGCTTGTTTCTGATTGGTGGATCATGTCAAAAAATTTTAAACACTTAAAACTGCTTAAAACACAAGTACCAAATTATATGCAAAATCAAACTGTTTAACACCTTTTAACCACTTTTGTCATTTTTGTGACATCACAAATTCTTGTTACCTGATTGGTCGATCAAGTAAAAAAAATCTGCAGCTTGAACCTACTTTAAAGTAGGTTTAATTTATCTGATGCATTTTGTGACATCACAAATACCTGTTTCTGTTTTTTTTTTTAACTCGTAAAACTTCGGGCAAATCGCAATGCTCTGACCAGTTTTGTGACGTCACATCACAAATGCTTATTTCTGATTGGTGTATTAAGAAAAATATCATTTACAGTTCAGAAAGCAACTGCACTGCAGGGTTTAATGATGTAACCAAACTTGCTTTTGAATGGTAGATCCAGTCAAATATTGAATTCACAGCTTGAAATTAGACCTTAAAAGTTGGTTTCGTTAATCTTATCCATTTTGTGACATCACAAATACCTGTTTCTGATTGGCAAGAAAGCCAAATTGAAATATAACTCAAAATTGAACTTTAAATTCTAACTGTGTCATCTTTATGTTCATATGTACATTTCCACTGGAGCATTTACAGATTCTTTTGCAAATCACTTACCCGTCCATATCTGTTGGCGTAAGACCCTGTGAGCAAGGAATGGAAAATAATGATCGTTTCGTCCAAATCCCAAATGAACACACGCTGAAAGGGAACAGAGAAGGAGAAGGCTAAATCAATGACACATGCAAACTGAGATGCTTGTCAATAAATAGGGCGCTGGGATTTAGGGGCTAGAAAGTACAAAAAAAAAATCTGGTTTCTTGATTTATGTGCTGCGATCGATAATAACCAACTAATTAAGCAGATATGTTAACATGCTCTAAGATACAAGATCAATAATGTAATGCAACATCAAATTTTATGCTAAATAAGAAAATACAAAGAGTAAAAGATACACAATGATGTGGTTTGTGTTATAATATATGTTAGATTTGTATTCCAAAGAAAAAACATTTGAATGTTCATAAACTTTCTGTTTTATTGTCGGTTTTTGACAATTGTAACTAATGCATGAGCAATATGAATGAAACACCAAAACTACTGGTTATACAGTATTTACCGGAACTAGAAAGTGAGTTTGCTCAGTACCTCAAGGTCAGAGTCCGGCGGTGGAGACGGATTATTGTTCCTTCTTCCTCTTCCACGTGACTTTCCATCCGAGGGCCGACGCAATCGATCCGAATCTGAATCTTTAATGGGGGTTGATGGACTGTGGATTGTACTGTACTCTCCTGCAGGAAGACACAAAAAACTGTATCAAACGAGATAAAAGAAAAAAGAAAGAAAAAGCTTTCACCTTCAAAACTTGAACAATGTGCGCGTGAATCCGTTTATCTGATCCTTTTACACCCCTGATACCATTTATTCACCACTAATGGCTATAAGGGAGTGTCTGGAGTGCCCTGGTTCATCCTGTCTGTTCTTTTTAGGTCAAAATTAATCATTTGAACTTTTTTACCAAAAGAGGAGTCCACAAATTTGTTGTGAATCTGAGGAACCATTATTATATTACACCATTGTTATAAAAGTCATATACATTACAAGTGGGTGTTCAAGTCGAACCGGAATCTTTCGTTGTGCAGAATAACAGCGCACATTAATGAGACTGAAAACTACCTTTATTTCACTAGTGCTTGGATATCATGAAGGTAGAAATGTTTTTCAGTATGCAGGGACATGATCAGCTTGCCTGCTTCACATCTGAAACACTGGCCTCCCAGGACCTACTGTAATGGCCCAAACATGTGGAAATGGCTTGGAGCAAGGGCAGAATAGTACGGGACATGTGGCAATAACTCCAAGTCAAATTCCTGTAATGTGCAAGTGGTGTTGTTGAATGATTGTGTGTACAGTTCCCACAGACAGATGCGTTTCTTCCACAAGTTGGCGACAAGTTCTCCATCGATTTTCAAGATACATGTGTTCCAGTCACTGAATGTTCATGGGAACGACGTGTCTTCTGTAAATGTTGGTTTTAAGGCCTTGTTTCATGAGAAATTTTGTCACAAATCCCGGTTTAACTTAAACGTTACTTATAAGTCATATATAATTACATATATGATGTTCAGTCACTGTACCAGCCATCTGTGGTTGCTTTGACTGTACAATAAAGTGGTGAATTCTTTAACAAACTTTATGCTAATGTATGTTCCATGTCAGATAATACAATGAAGATGCTCTAGTGATAAACCTGGGCCTAAAGAAATGTATTACATTTGGGTCTGGGCTTGACCATAAAATCAAGTCTTGTAATAAATAGATTCTAATGAAGGGAATGTTTTTACTTAGCTGAATGCCCTGGCTAAAAAACTTGAGGCTCTTCTTTAGAAACCAGTTTCTAAAGCAACTCACCTGCTGATTGGTCGGTCAGAGCCTGGCTGGTGATGGCAGACGGTGGCTCCTGCAGCGTATATGTGGCCGTGGTGGATGGTGTGGTGGGACTCGTGTTGTTGCTGGTCATGTAGGGCGATGTGTAAGGGCTGCTGTTGTAATACTGCGCATATTGACCCTGGCCAAATGCAGGGTAGGAAGGGTAGTCCTACAGACAAATTCATAAAAAAAGTGTGTGTAAAAGTGTGTGAATTCAATTTAGACTATATATCAAATTTGCCAATGTTTTAATGTTGTTTATGTATTAGCTAAATAATTGTATAATATAATGCATAGTACAAAGTGTTAGCTACTATTGCTGTTAGCTACTCTAAGTTATCTAGTGTCAGCTACGATTTTTATTTTGACTTTATAGGTGTTAGCTACTGTTAGCTACTATTACTGTTTACTAAAATACATTGTTTAACCAAAACATACCAATTATTGCCGTTATTTACAATTAGTCATTTTTGTTCAACTTACATGTTTTACTTGAGTAAAAATTCTATCCTTAACTTAAATGTTGTTGCATAAATCTTACTTTTTTTGTATACTGTGTACTATATGTGTTAGCTGCTATTATTTCTAGCTACTAGAAGTTAAAAACGTTAGCTACTATTTATCTTAGCTCCTCTAAATGTTAAGTGTAAGCTCCAAGATTTGTTGTATCTGCTTTAAGTTAAAAGTATTTGCTACTATTAATGATAGCAACTACAAGTTATGTATGAGCTACTATGAATTATTTACGTTAGGTACTCTGTGTAACATAAGCTAAAATAACTTTTAAATGCTACCTACTATTAACTGTTGTTATATACTTTAAATTCCACATTGCAGTTACTATTAACTACTGGCAGAACTATAAACTGTAAACTATAAACTGTAGTTGTTGTTGTTGTTTTGTTTTTTTTACTTATTATTAGCTCTCTTTACCCTAGAAAAGAAACAGGTTTTAGCTAATGTTAGCTACACTTACAATTAGGGATGCACCGATACCGATACCGGTATCGGGTATCGGCCTCGATACCACATTTTTTAAAGTACTTGTACTCGTTAAAAGTCCCCCGATAC
>JAQMYG010000019.1:15516724-15547285 GCA_030014215.1 Clariallabes teugelsi | reverse complement strand
CTGTAAATTTAAATCATGTTTTTATTAAGTACTCGTTATCGGTATCGGCGAGTACTGAAATGCAAATACTCGTACTCGTACTCGTTTTCCAAAAAAGTGGTATCGTCGCATCCCTACTTACAATAAACACCAAGTTTTAGCTACTATTAACTACTCCAGGTATTAGCTACATCCCATGCTAGTTCTTAGTGTTAGCTGCTTTTAGCTAGTAAAGGTGAATGTTTTAGCTACTGCTACTTAGCTAATGTTTTCTGTTGTGTTTGTGGAACAGGAGTGTTCTACTATTATTTCCAACATGAAATGAAATGTATGCTGCAATATATAAATATGAACTCAGTTAACGTGATTTGTATTTATAGCAGAGGAGCACACGCACACATGCTGCATTGGCGTAACGTGATACAGGATTGAAACACTCTACAAACACGGCTACTTCCTTGTCCAGATTCTCAAATATGTAAACGCGAACACATGTCTGTCATGTGCTACATCTGGGAAGCGATCTGTTTTTTGTCTCCTCATGGAGTAATGCACATGTGAGAATATCACAGAGACAATCCTTGTCTGCAGCAGGCAAGACGTTTTTGGAGTGATTCATATCATGTGGATAAGATTTAAGGACACAGATGTTTTAGAAGGGTTTCCAGAATTCTGTTCTGTATATGTTGACATGCAACAGCTGACGGTAACCTTTAAAGAAGATACACTGTCAACATGCACTGTTTATGATGGAGGGAGGCTAAAGCTGTTCGGTGTGTTGTAGAGCTTCCTGTTGTGTTCATTATTCTTGTAGCAGCAGTGAAAAAAAAAAAAAAAAAAAAAAGGGAATCCAGACGAGAAACATATTTTGGGATAAGATGGACGTTTTAGCCAAACTGTTCCTTTAATTGTCTGTCCTTTGTGTATGCTTGCAATTTATAGCTAAAAGCAAAATCATGGCAAACATTTGTTCATCATTTATGAGGCAGTCAAAGTTGGACGTAAAAAAGTATTGTAAAATCCCTTGTAAGTATACAGATGTTTCCAGAAATCCAGTTTATCTTACGCTACACGCAATGGCCATTGCTAAAAGATAAAGGAAATCCATTTACAGCAGTGAACGTGGTAAAAAAACAAAACAAAAAAAACTATGGTTACCTGGTGTGATGTGCACGGTTGTGCTCATACTGTATCATGTGGATGATACTCAAGCGTACACATGTTTATAAAGGCTTCCATATGCAGACATGCAATGACCTTGTATTGGCTAAAGACCTTGTACTGTATATAGCTAAAGGAAATATATTTGAGAAGAGAACAAGCAAGGGAAAGTGGATTACAGCTACCTGTTGTGTGTTGTTAAATCCAGTCGAGTTTGTGAGGGAATTGCTCCCTGCATACAGTCCCGATGTCGTTGTAAAACTGCCTCCTGCAAGAGCAAGACACATTACCATGACTTGTGAGTGGGTGTGTGTGTGAGTAAAACACATATATCGTTTCAATTGATATTTTTTTGTTGATGTGGGTTTTGGCATTTCTATACCAATAACAACTATACCATGAAAAAACATTTAAATTTACAGCATTTGGCAGATACCCTTATCCAGAGCGAAGTGCTTTGAAGTCTCCATCAATAAATATATCCTTACACTGGTTCGCTGACTCGAAGCACCATCAGTCAAACACTTGTTGGGAAGAGTGGGTGATGTGGGGGTATCTTACCTAAACTAAAGTTTAGAAAAATTCTATTCCATCTACTCCGTCTTTAACACTGACATATGTATTAACATTGTTTGACATTAGTTACCTGTTAAAGTAAAAGTAAGTGATTTTGACAAACATTAGCTTTAAACTGTTAAACGTCCCATATTTCAGTGTCAATGTAAGGGGGAAATCTACTTTGCTTGTTTAAGACCCAGTCAACACAAATTGCTAGCGCAATACTTTTGGATGTTGTTATGGACAGTTGGTGTTAAATGGACGCTGTAGCTGTATATGACTGATGCTTTACTGTAAATATCAGTTCCTGTTTTTGGAGGGGTTGTGGTCTAAAATCATATTTAAAAACATGAAAAGAAAGCCTATGTAGCTTGTTTTTTGTATGTTTTGGTATCCCATGCCTGACTGTGCACTTTTTTTTCAATAACAGGGGTGTTCATGTCAAACCAGCACTTACAGTATGATGATTTTTTTAGTGAATGAAGGCTTCAAATGGATTGCCATTTAGGAAAGACTTCAAGCACAGTGGTGATGTGACACTACTGCGGAGCCCAACGCAGTAGTTCCTGTGAACATTTAGCAAATGGAACGCCTGATCCTTGAAAGTCAACAAATAATTTGTCACAAACTTGTGAAAGAGATGCATCTCTCTGTGGGAACTGTACACACAATCATTCATGATCACCACTTGTACATTACAGGAACTCAGCTGGGAGTTATTACCACATCCCTGTACAGTCCTGGCCCCATGTTTGGTCCATTAAAGGAGTTCCTGGGAGTCAGTGTTTCAGACATGAAGCAGGCAGTACAATCCTGGCTCTGGTATACTGAGAAAACTTTCTGATGATCTTCACGCACTAGTGAAACCCTGAGATAAGTGCATTCGTTTAGAGGGATATGGTATACAGAAATAAAGGCATGTCTTAGTCATAACTCAAAATCAAAAGTCTTGGATTGACTTGAACTGCATTGAATTTTAGATATTCTATATTTGTTAAAAATTCTGTTATAGCATATGAATTCAAAGGTTTAAATGATGAAATGTCTCAATTCTTCAATCTCATCAGTTCCAAGTGCTACAATAACTGATCTACATTCATGTTTTTAAAATAATTCATTTCAATCATACCCCTGCATTGATGATGTTAAAGAGCAGTAAGGTGATAAACATCCACATTTCCAGATAATGAACACTTGTAATCTGAAAAATCGAAAATAAAATAAAAGGAAACGCTTTCTCGCCTGAGCTATCAGCGATAGCATCTTGCACATGAAAACAAAACTCTGATGCGTGAAAGCCACATTGCTTTAGGCTAAAACTAAAGCGTGAAGCGTGTAAGGGTTGTGTGAGACGAGGGAGATGACTAAACAGTGTCTTTATGTCTTCTCTTTGCCTTATCAGCGATTTAATCTTGGCTGCAGTTTGAAAAGAAAGAGGTGAAGGAAGGACATCGGGTCAAATGATAGGATGTTTTTTTTTTTTTTTTAATCAATTATCACCTTCACAATAGCAGAAAGAGTCCCAGTGTTGTGTGTAAACTACTGAAAGGCTGATGAATACACAAATCTGTCTTCACTTCACTTGGATCGGGAAGTACTTAATTAAAGTCGGAGTATAGAGGCTGAAGTTTGTACATAATACATTGGTGGACACAAGTGGATGAAAATTAATGGAAGTAAGATTATTTTATCTGAGAGAGACAGAGAAAGAGTATATTTTCAATATTTTCTTATGAATATACCTTTTAAGACTAAGGTAGTCATTTTCTAATATTCTAATTAGCAAACATGAATGACATCCATCTGACATGACTTTCAGTTTTAATGTCGACCTCTATGTCAGAAATTATTCAGATTTTTTTTTTTTTTTCAAATGCATAATCCTGTTTATGTCAGGATGCCATTACAGTCTGAACTCAGAACATGCGATCGTGAGGGTAAACTTCATGCCTCTCTAACACTCTCTCTGACACCGTGTCACGGTGAAAATATTTTCCCAGGAAGTTGGTTCCCATTGCGGCCAGTTTAACTAATATCAACAGGCTCTAAGCTAATGAACAGCTGTTCCTCTCTCTCTCTCTTGTCTTTCTCTCTCTCTCTCTCCGTCTCACCCGCTCTCACTCTTAAAGCCTCTCTCTCTCTCTCTCTCTCTCTCAATCTGTCACACAGATTAATTTAATTGTACTTTTGTTGTATTGTGCTCAACAGGAAAGTCCCTATTACTTCTAAAACATAACAAATGTTTTTTTATTAGAACTGTTAGAGGGAAATCCAGTACTGTGCAGAAGTCTTCACCCACCACTCATTTCTTCATAATTTGCTTCCAAAAAGCCAGACTTTGTTGTACTTTTACAATAATCTTGAGGAATAGTTCTCCAGGCTTCCTGAAGGACTTCTCATTATTGGCAAGTTTTTTTTACCTCTCATTTTCCTTTTCAGTCCCTGTACCTGAGCAGTTTCAGAGGAATTATTTTTATTTGTTAAGCTTAAAGCATAAAAGAAAACATCCAACCTGCATGAACTAGTGAGAAACTGGTGTGGATGATGACAGATAATCAGTTTGGTCATTTCGATACTGGTGATGCTGAGTGGTTGGAACAGACGGGAGGGAAAATGCGGTTGCTGCTGAGGTCGTTACATATACAACAATTTTTTTTATTGTATCTTTAGGCACTTTTGTTGCAGTTTCTCCCTTTTTCTTTAATTTAATATACATTATTTAGTTAAATTTAATATAAAGACATGAGGGGTGGGTCAAGAGCTTTGCATAGTACTGTACAACAATACTAATATAATCCTTAAATTATCCTCATTTATCAATATTTAAGACATTTATGAATTCACATGCATATTGTTTATTTTAAAATGTAAATTGCCAACCATGATCAAATGACATCTCATTTACATGCATCTCATTATACCCACAATCCTCCATAAAAAGGCAAAACTTAAAAGCAACAAAACTGACTAAACTCCAGTAATGTAACTCAGCCACCGCAAAGTATCAGCTACCACAAAATGCAAACATCCCTACTTTTATACAACAACATGTGAGGAAAACTATTCTTATTTGTTTTACTTTATGAATATGTTTTAGCTTTCTTACAAAGCAAAAAAAATAAAAAATCACTAAATTTGTGTGCAATTAAAGTAAGCTGTTTAAATTCAACAGCTTGTTCCATGTAAACCTTTTCAGTAACTTGTTCCAGTCGTATAATTTAAAACTAGTCAATCAAGATTCACAGTAGTGAGTCTTCCTACATGTAAATTCAGACACACTCAGGCACTGAAGTCATTTTTTTATTTTAGTTTAAATGATAGGATGTTTCTGAATACTAAATATTTTGGGAGAATTATCCTACAAACAAATAATAAATAAAACTCTTTATTTTCAACTTGATTAATAAAACCTTTGGTATTACTTGAATAACACCACAGGGAAAGTAACAGGTCCTGTAGATAATATTACATTAAGAAACAATTTAGAAGACAGCAATTGGATTTAAAAGGTTAAGTTGCCAGGTGCTGATAATCATCAGTCTTTCATTAATTGATTATAAGCAGGTGTGCAGACCTCTATAAAAGCAGACGTTTTGGCAGTTTGCTAGTGTGGAAGATTCAGGTGTGTGTTAACACAGTACCAAGAGGGAAAGACATAAGCAACGGTCTTAGAGAAGCAGTTGTTGCTGCACATCAATCTGGATAGCGCTATAAAACCATTTCCAAACAATTTGGAGTTCAACGTTCTACAGTGAGAAAGATTATTCACAAGTGGAATGCATTCAAGACAGTTGCCAGGAAGACATCTTGCCAGGACTGGCCATGACAGCACATTTACTCCAAGGTCAGACCGCTTAGAAAACAAACAAGAGCTACATCTCAGACCCTCACACCCTACAGGCCTCACTGAGCATGTTAAATGTTAAAATCCATGCAAGCACAATTAGACGACTAAGCAGATACAGTTTGTTTGAACACAGAAGCATCCCTGAGGTTCGACAAACTGCATCTGAACAAATGACAATAATTCTGGGATGATATGCTATGAAAAAATGTTTGGCCTTAATGCCCAACACCATGTTTGGCAAAAACCAAACAGCATTTAAGTAGAAACACCTTATACACCTCATGTTGTGATGATTTGGGCTTCTTTTGCAGGCACGGGACCTGGTCACCTCATTGATTCACCTACGTCTGAACTCCTCTTTATACCATTATGAATACAGTATGCTAGAGGCAAATGTAAGGCCATCTGTCTGCCAAAATTGGGTCACGCAACAGGACAATGATCAGAAGCTCACCAATAAATCTCCAACAGAATGGCTTAAAAAAATAAAAGAATCAAAGTTTTTTAAATGAGCTAGTCAAAGTTCAGACCTCAACCCAATTGAAAAGTTGTGGCGGGAACTTAAGAGAGTTGTGCATATGCGAATATCCAAACACATCAATGAACTGAACCAATTTTGTCATTTTATTTTGTAAAATTCCTCCACAATGATGTGAGAGACTGATAGACTCAAGTCATACAGGAAATGTTTACGTCAAGTTATTGCTGCTAAAGGTGGATCTACAAGCTGTTGAAACATGGGAGTACTTAATTTATATAGACTTTTTTTTTTCTTTTTGGCTTAAATTTTATTAAATAAATAATGCCATGGTAAAAAAGGTATATGTTGTTCATCAGGGTTTAATTTGCCCAATACTAAGACCCATAATGGTCAAGTGATTTTTATTATGTCTTTACACAAAACATATAGAATTAAAAGATGAGCTATTACCTTTTGAAAATTAATCTGTGTCTGTATGTGGATTGGACAGTAGATTTCTTCATCAAATTCCTGAATTAGCAGGAGAAGGGATATTCCCAAAAATCTAACAAGGATCTATGCACAACAACAGCTAAATGACTTTGTTTGGTTTCTGATTGATTTAGGAAACATTTCTTGTCTCATAGCCAAGCCTGCATTTCTAACTAGATGCTAAACGTCTCAATAAAAGTGTGGTAATGTCTTCATTTTTCTTTCTCCCTTTTGTTAATGGGGTGGTGGAGGGGAGGAGCCCAACCATGAACTTTCTCCTCAGACTTCAGACTCTCACTGCACACTGAATTAGCAAAACCCACAGTTCAAAAAGTCATAAAAGGGACAGACGTTGACTCTGGATGGAGTGTCGAGCCACATGAAAGGCCTTTTAAACTCCCTCCTGTCCATGAAGAATTGCCTCATGCTGGGGAAAAGGGCCTGGTCACCCAACACCCCATCATCCCTGGGGCAAAAACCTTACAAACCCCTGACTACATCCCACTCCCCCCCAACTACCCACCCATATCATTCCTAAGTACACACTCCTGCACTTATTTGTTGTGCTTCACTTAATATTTCCTTCAAAAGAAGACATTTACTGTTCAACTGCAGCTTCATTTGCTCTTTTTTTGCAGCTGAGGTTTTGTTTTCTTGTTGAAAGAGCATTCAATGGAGTCCAGATGGACTGTATTTTAAACAAAATTAACCTCACATCATGTATAAAGAAGGAAGATACACAGTTTTCACTGTGCTACTTTCTTTTCCCTGCTTTGGAAAAAAACATTACAGGGAGAAATAAACTCAATCCTGACTTTATACACGTTGAACATGTTGATCAGAATGCAGTTAAGGCTGATAAATGAAACCCGTCAGAGGAAAAAATTGCTGTATGTGTGAGAGAGAGAAAATCTGTCTCTGTCTGCATGTGTGTTCAAATACCAAATCGAGTGATTATATTTGATTAATTGACACATTTGGACTGGACAAAGAAACTACAGCTCTTTTCCATTAAGGCGGGAACAAGAGAAGAAGAAGGAGAAGAAGAAGAAGACTCCAACCTTGCATTTGGTAGCTGTAGGGTGCTTGTCCCGTCTGTGGTGTTGAGAAGCTGGAGCTATAACTGAGGAAGCTGCTCTGTCCTGGAGACTGAGCTTGGCTTTCCGTCTTGATTCCTGCCCACAATGGACCTAAATCAGTTAGTGACATCATAGTGACGCATAGTCCATAATTTCACAAGTTCAGTATTCAAAACATTTATAAATATTTGTCTGTTTGGCGGACCATGGCTCAGAGTAATGATAGAGGAAAGAGTCAGGCAGTATCTTCAGCTTTTTAAAGCAATAAAGCCTTAACTTTTCTTTTAAAATTCCTTTTTCACTTAATTTGAGGATTGATGGAAATACGTTTTACCACAATGGCATGTAAAATTTTCAATTCTGATTGATGAGAAGGTGTTATTTTATTTTATTTTTCCAGTAAAATCGGCTTTCAGGCACTTCAACAGCTTCAATAGTCTTCTATAAACATAAATTGTACTCTTTTTCATAAATTTCTTAGAACTATTCATTTTTTTCATCATCAACAGTGGTCAAGCCTATAGTGCATTAAAGTTTGTATTGTTTACAAAGCTCTAAAAAGAGAAGATTTCCCTTCCAGCGAGGGTTCCAAAGAGGAAGTCATTTAGAAGTCTGTCGCTACAAATAACTCAGAAAAAACACAGAGAGCCCTGATTAGCAATTATCCAAAAACCTATATGGTACATACCCATGGCCACAAAAGACACTATAGTTATCTTATTTGGGACAAGACAGCCTAGGCAGGCAGCATTGCAGGATAAGTTTGTCCCACTGACATGGTGGGTTTTTTTTTTTTGGATATCTTCAGTAAATCCTGTAATTCAGTAAAACACCAACATTCTGTGACTTTCAAAAACATTTAGTTCTACAAATTCAGTCATGGTGCTAAGCAATAATCTAATCTATATTATTTTATATATAAGGGAATTTAGTTAGCTAACATTCCCTGGCTATTCACTTAGTACATACAATTTTTACAACAATTCCATCACACAGTTTCTTTTATACGCGCAGATCAGTCCGGGGCTAAAATCCGATTGGCCGAGGAACGTTTGAAGTCACACTCAACTTCACAATGATTTAATTCCATATTATTGTGCCAAGTTTCAAAGAAAATAAACCGTTGCACTAAAGTCATTGTTCTGTCCATTAAATCTTTGTCTGTTATGTTGCTTAGCACCAAAAGCTTACAGCTAACAGATTATGTTGTGCCATGGAAGAATTGTGAAATGTAAAGTAGCGCAGCTTCACCTGAAAATGAAGGAGTCTGAGGAATTAAACAAAACACAATATTTTAACCGAATCAAAGAGGTATGTGGAAAAGAACAGAAACAAAAAGAGGATTTTTTTTTTTTAGCTTACCATAGGCCGGGATGCCATAAGGCTGGCCTGGTTGAGGGTAAGTGGCATAGGCCTGCTGCATTCCTGTGCTGTACTGTGTCTGTCCATACGCTGCCATGTTTTGTGAAGAAGGAGTAGGAAGAATATGCGGATAAGATCTGCTATTGGAGGGAGGAGTAAAAAAAAAAGGAAGAAAGGAACATGATACACATTTGTTCACTCAAATTTCATCAGAGGTTTTTTAGGGTCTATCTTGTTCAAGAGAATTTAAAAAAGAAAAAAACATTGTAGCAGTCCTTAAGTTATTTAAAGGTGGATTGTAGTTGTCGGCAGGTGGTTTGTAGACTTCATAGGTGGTTTGTGCCGATTTGCAATGAAACGATTAGTCCAGATACAGGAAGTGGAGCAAGTGTCCTAAAATGGCTAAATCAAACCCTGCACACTAAACTACTGAATAGTATGCTGTAAAAGATACTACACTGCATCTGGTGAGGTTTATTATGGAAGTATGCTGCCGGTTCAAAGCACATGTATTTAAAATTTAAGACAGGTGATGTCCTAGAATCGAGTGACCAAGAACTGTCAAGAATTTTAATTTGGGACACTTGGGAAATGTAAGCTGATACTCCAGAAACTAGAAAGAAAATTAATAATAAATAAAAAAAAAAAGATATGATGGCTACAAAACATATATTATATATAATATTGTATATTGTTTCCTTTCAACAAAATGAGGAATTTAAAATGTTTTGTTGAAAGGAAACAATATATAAATATCCAGCATAAACAATCTTTATCATAATCATTGATAAATCAGGAATTATCTAAAGATGAGTACAGTGTATTGTACTAGATGTATTAGATGTATAAGAACCTAATGAAGAGTTCTTGGATCAACTAATTAGTCGTGAAGCTCAATACATGAGATGACAAAATAATAAGTTTGACTTTTACTTATCTAATCCATTTGCATGATTTCACTACATTATGTACATAATAATGTCAATAATAATTAAATTAAATAGTAAAGGAAAAATACATTACAAAGAAAATTTAGCTGTGCATCCATATAATTAAGCTTAAACTTGGACAGAAGGATCGGAATTAAAAGTAAAAAAAAAAAAAAAAAAAAGGCTCGATTTATAGAGTGAAAAAAATACACTTACTTGGAAGGATAGATCTGTGGAGAGAACTGGTGAGTTTGTCTTGGACTGAAGCCACTGCTTCCAATAGCTACGGAAAACAGACAAGCATGTAGTTTAAGCATTGTAGAAAAAGATATATAAAGTAAACATTACTTTATGGCAACAGAACTCATCGAATTTAAACGAAAAAGTAATTACACTGGATTTATTTAGCTTAAAGTTGAACAATGTAAAGCAGTAATAAGGGGAAATAATCAGGAGGTATTTTACCGACTGTGCAGATCTCTTTGTGGGAGGGCATAGTTGAGACACGCACACACTACCTTGATATGTGGCTATAGTATTTTTCTAATTACGTTAGCAGTATATATTTAACATTTTAACAGAGAAAAAGAAATATACACACACACAACATTTAATATACTGTATAATATGCTGACAGCATTAGTATTACTTTACAGAGGTTATTATGCTAGCATAAAACATTAGCAGCATTAGCAGCTGCCATTTTTAACCTCGGACATTTGTGCATTCCTCTCTCTCTCTCTCTCTCTCTCTCTCTCTCTCACACACACACTCACACAGACACACACACATATTTGTCATACTAGTTTCATGCTTAGGATGTAAAAAGTTGCAGCTTCATGCTAATATTCATAGCACTAGTGCTGTTATTTGATTGAGGTAATTATGTTAGCAGCTAACATTAGCAGAACAGCATAGCTGCCATTTCTAAACTCATTTCTAAACAATGTCTAAACTGACATTTGTGCATTCCTTTCTCTCTCTCTCTCTCTCTCTCTCTCTCTCTCTCTCTATTTTTCTCTCTCTTGCTCATACACACATACACACACTCACACACATTTAATAGTCAAACATTAATGTTTGCTAGTACTACATGCTTAGCATTTACAACACTAGTATTCTACAGGGTGCCATTTTTAAAGCATACACATACAAATTGTTTAAAAACACGATATTGTGAATTTTCCTAAAATACTTTTCATTCTCTCTCTCTCTTTCTCGCTCTCTCTCTCTCTCTGTCTCTCTCACTTTCCCCCACTAGCTCTGTGTGTGTGTGTGTGTGTGTGTGCGCGCGCGCCTGGGTTTCATTACCACAGTTATCATGTAGCAATAGTTTAGAAACTGTCATGTCTGCCATAACAAATACTGTTGTTTGGCTTTATTAGGCTGAAAAAAAAACAACTATTTATGTTCAACAATATCATATTTTTCAGTTCTAATGATAGAAGTATATGTGTGTGTGTGTGTGTGTGTGTGTGTGTGTGTGTGTGTGTGTGTAATTGGTTGTGGCATGTAAAGTAAAATGAGTTCGGGAGCCGAGACGCTTTATTAACACCGGACACGTTTCCTCTCAGCTCCCCCGAGTTCTCTAGACTTTAAAACGGCTAAATTTCATTAATATCACAGAGACAGGAGTCATAACTTTGATTTATGTGCGTCTAACGTTAAGGTATCGAGTGTTCAATGAAATAGGGATGGAAATAAGACAAATTAGCAGCAGTGCCGTACGCCACCTTGAAACATGTGGAACTGGGAGCAGGGAACGTGTAACACTTATCCAAATATGTTTGTTTGAGTTGAAATGAATATGTCCTGAGAGTGGATAGGTGTCCGGAAGTGACATATTGTTTGCATCCTGTTTTGGGTTTAACCAAACATGCAATATAAAATAACTTTTTATCTTTTTAATTTGATGCTAACTTCAAAATGATCATTAGCATAAAGGTACATTTAGATAAATTTGTTTATTCGCATTAATCTTAATTTGATGATTTATTATGGGATCAACAAAGTGAACTTGATAAATGCCCAATGAGGCTGCAAGTTTCCTTTCCACAGATATCAAGGTTTATAACTCCTTGCTAAGAACTAGTTTATAACTAATGAATGATTTCAGTGATGAGCGAAATGACGTTATATAACTCGACAATTAAATTTGCTATTCAGAAACAGAAAAACATCTTGTGAATAATAAAAGTATTAAAGTGTGTGTGGGGGTATGTGTGCGTGCGTTTGTGTTACCTGATCCTGAGAAGCTGTCTAGCGAGCCGTCTGCTACAGACGTGGTGATGTCACTGCTGCTCATTGGCTCTGTTTTAACTGTAAAAGAGAGGAAAATAATAATAACAATAAAAATCAAAACTAGAGACTGACCAAATGAAAACAGAACCACAAAGCCTAATTATTAAATGTCTGTGCAATTTAAAATGTATTGAACTTTACTAATGATACTGTAATAAATTCATAACATTATAAAAATAAATAAATAATTGTTCAAAATATTATAAAATATTTTATACAGGCATAATATAATCCTAGCATATACTGTATGCAATTACCATAATACTCATGTCATTAAATTATTAGGATCATAGTATAAGTATAAAATATAAGTCATATGGAAAATAAGGCATGTATATATGCAAAATACTACTAGTAATATTATTACTCCTCAGTCTTCTAATAATAATAATAGTAATTATTATTATTATTATTATTATTATTATTATTATTATTATTATTATTATTATTATACAAATAAAAATAATAATAATAATACAGAAATGTTCTGCTATGGGTTGGTAGTTGTACCAATAATTAGTTGTACAATATACACTGATATTCGTACACATTTGGACATATTATTATGATGATTACTGCTAAATATGATCAATAAGCTTTGCTTTTGAATATACAGTAAAATTGTGTACTACTGATTTTAATACAATTCAGAAGTTTTAAGATAATTCAGGCTTGTTTTTTACAGGGCCAGGTTGCTAGTTTGATGCCCAAAACTTCTCCTTTCAAACTTTGGGACCAACAAACAATGGAGCGATTTGGTATGGTTGTAGGGTTAAGGGCCTTGCCCGAGGGCCCAGCAGTGACAACCCAGTGGTGGCAATCCTCCAGTCAGCAACCCAGAGCCTTAAGCACCTGAGCCACCACTGCTTCCCTTATGCACTTGAAACAATCAAATTTAGGCCTTTGCTAGCTAACATTAACTCAACATTATCAGCAAAGTGATTTTTTTTAGTGCTGAAAAGCTAACAATACACTTTTTTTAACCTCTCCTCCAGAGAAGTAGATTCTGGCTAATGACGTCTGTCAGAAACACCCGCCCCACTGAGAAATGCCCTCTGTGGTCTTGCTACACCAGAAGGTGAAAATCATAAACTGTGACCAAAAGTTACACAATTATATTAAAATGATATTAAAATGTAATACTCGTACATGCCGACATGCATCGAGCCAGTGTTTTTAGCTGCTGTGGACATAATTTTATGATTTCTTTTTTTTCTGTCAAAACCTCAGTCAATGTCAGGTCACATCTCTGATTTATCAGTCATCATGTTTCTTACCGCATGTTTTTATGTGGCATAAAAAGAGGAAAATAGGCATAAAGAGTAAGAATAAAGGCCAAAGAGCTGGGCGCTGTACTGTGGAATGCGTGAACGTGCAGGATAAATTGAGACGTCAAAAAAGTGAATAAAACAGTTATGAGCTTGACCCGGGCAGAAAAAGAGATGATTTCACAGCACGGTTCAGACTTTAGACTTCAGACAGACCCGTATCTGTGAAATGCATCCGTTTATCCGTTTCAGAAAAAGAAAGAGAGAAAGGGAAGGGAGAGAGAGCTAGTGAAGGGGAGAGAGGGAGAGAAAAGAGCAAGAGACGACGAACGAGAGGGAAGGAGAGTGAGGGAGAAGAAGTGGAGGGTAGAAGCAAGAGACAGAAAAGAGAGAGTCAGGAAGCAAGAGAGGAAAAGAAAGAAAAAGGCAAAAAATCCTAAGAGAGACAAGGAGAGAGAAAGAGAAAGGACAAAAGAAGGCTTTTTTTTCTTTCTTTTTTTTTATTGAAAACTAAATCCACCATGTGGGTATAAAGTCATGCCCAGTGAAATCCCTCATACTCGACATGGCGAACATGATTCCTCTCAAGACAAACCAGCATTTTCCGTCCTTCTTTTTTTTTAAGAAGCAGGGAAAACTCACATGCACAAACTAGCGCGTTAAATTCTCATTGCATACCATGAAACTCTGATCAGGAGGAGAGCATGTCTTTTTGCAACTTCAACCATGCTTTCAATCCAACACAACACAACACAACAGACCCTAATGAAAGGCACAATAGTTGAATGGTTCCACAGTCTCATCAATTCAATTTGTAGCGAAAAAATAAATAAAATAATAAACGATTGTACAGTAGATTTGAGCATGTTTTTTGCCAAACTGTACAAGTAACGAATTAGTGTCTCGGGTTAACAACACCAAGTATTGTCCTTTCATTGCTCGCTTGCTTCTACACAAACCTGCAGTGGATTGTGAATTAGAACTTAATAACCAGTCGGCTGTCGTGAGCATAGTGATGTTATCACCTAAAGGGAGAGAGAGAGTGGCACAGAAAGGGGTAGGTGACCAAAAACGGGCACTGGACGAGACAGACGGGACAGAAATCACATTATGTAAACTGAGAATGCGTAAAAAGAGAGAGAGAGATTAGGGTTCCCAACAGGCTGAAATATGATCGAATGCTGGACTCACATTTTAGATCCTTCAAACTAACCTGTTATTTTTTTTATTATAACCATGTATTTTTTTACTTTAAACACTATTACTATTTAGAAAGCATGAATTAATTCTTTTTATCCATTTCACTAATCTTGCTACAACACAAACATTTTCATACATAATACCCATTGTAAATCATACCATACATATACAAATCTTTTTACTTTTTTAATATTTTTGCATATAATATACAGTAAAAACCTAGTTCGATCAAGACACATGCTATAGAAACCTCAGTGTAACATACTGTCTATTAATGCATTCTAACATTTCAGCATAATTCAAATTACTACATAAGTACCAAAGCCTGTTCCTTCACCAATTATAATTATTGACTCCTGAATTCCAGTAAAGTGTCTTTTAATATATTTTAATAAAGTCTGAATAAAATGGCAACATTTAAAGTTAATGCACCTTCACTATAGGTGAAGATTTGTATCAAAGCTGTTTATTAATTACATAAAATTTTTAATTAAGTACATATTAATTCATTAATTTAGCTATATATATGTGTGTGTGTGTGTGTGTGTGTGTGTGTGTGTGTGTGTGTGTGTGTGTGTGTGTGTGTGTGTGTGTGTGAATTATAATAATGAAGCTTGTTCATATACCTGATTCAAATACTTGAATCAAATGACAGAATTTATATAAAATATGTAGTATTCTACTATTTTTCCGACAGTTATTAACTCATATCTAAATGACAATGACCAAAATGATGCTTTCAAGATTAAAATTCTAATCTAATTTCTGATATGACAATCAATACATGACATAATGTCACTATCAGCCAGTTCAGGTATTTCAATCATTTTCCACTTGTTACAGAGAAAGAAGGATGAGAAATCATCTGGAATATAACAGAGCTGGGAAAATATTGAACAAATGCAAATAAAATTATTGTACCTTCAGTGCCATTTGGTGTCATGGAATTGTTGTTAAGGTGTGAGTTGTCGAGGTTTGGGCCGTTCGGAGATTCGCTGCTACCACTGACTCGGCTGTGCGGACTGGCTAGATCCTGCATTTCCATAGACCTGTGAATGAAACGCATGGTAAATATCATTACACATATATACACATAGCTCTTAGTTTAATCTGATATACACACTAAAAGATAATCAAATGCATTATAAATTAAAAAAAAGCAAAAGTTCTCATAGACTTTTAAAGTGGCAGTTAAACCGCATTATCATTAAAACAAAAATCTAATTCATGTTTATTCATATATTTATATATATATTTCAATTATTTTGACTAATATAATCCCTAATGGTTATTTATTAATTTTTCCCTTTTTTATTCACACAATCCCTGACACACGCACAGACTGTATTTAAAACCTGTTCCGCTGAACACATTGCGCTGTCTCCCGAGATGAAAACACTCAACGTCCCCTGGGCAGGCCAATGACATTTGACACGAATTGAACAATTAATGAGACACCTGATGATTGACCGGCCTTGCTCGTTTTAACCGTTAATAATTCACACCATTCATGCATGACGCCATTTTCATACACTCGCGCACATTTTTAGGGATCGGCATGGTTCGTTGCTAACGAGTTCAGGAAACAAGAAATGAGTAAAGTAAGAGAATGAAACGTTTTTTTTTCTTTCTTTCATTTCCGAAACCGGTGCCACTGAAAACATTATTCTATCATCTGCATCACTTTATTATGAAGGCCAGTGTGTGTGTTTGTATGTGTGTGGGTGGGTGTGTGGAGAGAGAGAGAGAGAGAGAGAGAGAGAGAGCACAGCCGCAAAACTCAAACACATGTTCATCTGTGTTTGTCTTTGCTAAAAGCATTATTGTTCTAACGACATTAAGGAACAATTACGGCGATTGGCCAATCGGCTAACTCGATCTGACGCTAAACGCTGCGGCTATCAGAAACATTCAGCTTTAATAATAATAATCAGCAGAAAACAATAATGATGCACATACATTATCAGTGTAAAGAGATTATACGACTTCCTGTTTAAATAGATAAAACAAGCAAACAAGCAAAACAATAACAGGAAGTTACAGTACAGTTAAGAGCAAAGTTTGAACTCTATTCTTTCTGAACGGAATAATATCTCTATGTCTGTCTTTTTTTTTTTTTTTTTTTTAAACACGTTCCACTTCCTGTATCATCTCATTTCATCTCTTACCTGAAACTTGATGATTCTGAACTAGGTCTTTTTCCCCTTTTACTTTTTTTTTCTTTTGATTTCTCCCCCACCTGCGATGAAACAACGTCCTTGTTATTCTAGCCCAGTGTCACTGTCCGGATCCATCCGTGACACAATAGACGTTGTCTGAGAAAACATTATTGTTATTCCTGAACAGACGGACGGACAGAGAGAGAGAGAGAGAGAGAGAAAGAGAGAGAGAGGAGGAACAGAGAGGCATATTGTCTACGTTTTTCCTCCTCCAGGTCCTCCCTCCTTCCTCCCGAGAACGAAAGAGCGGGCCCGAAATGAAGGGAAAGGTGATTCATCATTGGACTACGACAGCTGCAAACTGGATTAGTCCTCCCCCAATCAACATGCAAAAGCGGCTTAGCCAAGGTAAGCAGGAAGGAGGGGAGAGGAGCGGGAGGGAAACCGAGAGGGAGGGAGGGAGGTAAAGACAGGGGGACAGAGAGAATGAGAGAGAGAGAGAGAGAGAGAGAGATGGGAACTTGTTGAACAGAAGCAAGTGGAGCGCGACACCCCTAGCATCTTCACCATATCTTTCATCTGCAATTGACGCTATCTGAAATTTATCTCCCTGCACAGTGACAGTTCCTAATGACTCTGCCTCAGGCGATGGGAAGGAAAGCACAGGGTGGGATGGGGGGGTGCGGAGGGTGAAGGTTTAGAGAAAGGGGGTTGAAAAAAATGAGAGAGAGAAAAAAGAGATTGTGAGAGCACTTCAGAGGACCTAAAACGGCAGTCCATCTCTCGCGACGAGGTCAAATTGGAAACGGAGAACACGGAGAACATATGGAGACACATATGGTTCTTATGACACTACAAAATGCCCCCTATTACCTCCGTGAGTCAGTTCTGTCGCCCACTTTCTCTCAGAGAGTTTTATCTTCTTTCTTTTTTTTTTACTTCGTCCACAAAAACCATAATATCAGCACCATAAAAAAAAGAAGGGAAAAAAACTATTTCTTTCTAAGCCGCATCTGTATATGAACCCAAAGAACTAAATATTTCACAGTTTATTTCATAGTTAACTGCTAGAGGAGGTGTAAAGTTTTTATCGTGTCGGCAAGTTCAGAATGACTTTGCATCACTTTCTAATTAGCCATTATTAGAATTATCTATTTAGCAAAGTCTACACGGCGAAATCCCCTGAGCTGAATTAACATTTAACATTCATATAAGTCCAAGATGTTTAATGTAATACGCACTTTGCACACGGTTATAACTGTGTTATAACTTATTTAAGTGAAGAAAAAAAATAAAGATATGTGAAACAGTTATTGATTGAAATTTGAAACCACAGCATCAGAACATGAAACTGAAAAAGTATTAAATACACAATATGGGGGTGAGTTATGGTGCCACTGGCAACCGTCTCTCTTATTTAAAGGGTGTTTTTTATATTTTATCTTATCCACCCATATTAACTGCTGTTTTTTTTTTTTTTTCTTGTTCGAAAGAGTAATTATCATGTTTTTACTTCTTTGTGTCATTTTTGAATTACATTGTTTTACTTGAATAAGTATTGGTTTTAATTTAATTCAATTTAATTTAATGTATTTCCCTTCAAGACAATGGACAAAAAAAAAAAGTTCAGTCTCTTATACACTTTCTAAAATTAAACAATATCTATAATATCCACCTCTTGTCTGAGTGAACAAGGAGAAATGAGAAAGAAATTATATTTTGAATTCAAGTTATATATCAAGAGATTATACTGTAGATATCAGTTCAGCGTCTCTGTTCATGCAGGTGAGTCTGTGCAGATGAAGCGCAAACAAGTGCTAAACCCAACAAGCTCCGTAGCTTAAAGAGAGAAAGAAGAAGTGCGCACTTTGATGTTCACGTTTCAATTCAGCCCGCACCGAGCGCCGCCTTTACAGGAACAAAGCCCAGTGTCGTCAAAAAAAATAAATAAAGCCCAAGCGCACGTCACTCATGACTGTTTGCTCTGGGTTTTTTGGTCAAGCTTCAGTTGTTACCAAGAGCAAACACACACACAAACACACACACACACACACACACACACACACACACACTCACATGTACAAGATGCGGAAACGTTGTCCTGATAACTGGTAAATGATAACATAGTGATATTTAGCACAACAATTCTTGTTAAATAATAATACTGTAATAATAGTGTTATAATGTCATTATTAGGCTTATTTATAAGAAATTCTAGTGTAATAAGCGTTTGAAAATATATTTACTTATTTATTTATTTATTTTTCATTGTGTGCTACAAGAGGTGCTGTAGCTGTAATTTCTTCTAAAGTCTGCCTTTAAAATGGCATTTAATTCAACTGGTTTTAATAAATGTCTCTTAATTAAGCAAATTGAAATGTTTTTTATTTAAACAAAAAAGGTCATAATGTTAAAATACATACAAATAAAATTATAATATCATAGCGATGAAAGTGAAACTCGAACTACCTAGTGAGGCATGCTGCATACGAAAAGAAACAGGTGATGCATTAGAATAAAAAATAAATATGCAAAAATAGTATATTACCATGTAAAAAAAGAAAACAATCTCTTTGCGCATATTGCTTTTAATTGATTCTCTTTGATTGTATTTGATCTTAGTTCATATACTTTTTAGAAATGTATACATCATGCAAACCATATGTACTATATATATTAAAACACACTCACACACACAACACTTTAATCAAAATAACTTTCAACCATCTAATCCCCGCATAAGCTGCTCAGCTGAACCCACACGCTTGGCCAAAAACAACAAATCGACATGCAAAGAATGTCGATGTGGACAAAAATTGGACGCAGATGTGAGACGAAACTGCAGCGCAGCACTTGTCTGTGTGAGCCACGGAGCCACGGTGAGAAGACTGATTAGCATTTAAAAATGACACTATGAAAGGGGGGGAAAAAGAAGGACACGGTGAGGTGGGGCCTAATTACTCAAAAATGGACACACACAAACACACATGCGCACGCACTAATGCAGAGCCTAAGGATAATACCAGGTGAAAAATAATAATAATAAAAGTAGGGGGGAAAAATTCAACCAAACTGAATCGACAACTTCAGCTCTACAAACCTACACTAACTCAGATTGTGCTATCATGTCATTGTGTGTTAAGAAACTGTTAACTGTGTAAAATAATAAACAAAATGTAAATGTGTGGCTGCGGTGAACGCTCAGATATGAGCAATGTGCCTTAAAACTAAATTACCTCTTAAAGTCCACACACACACTCTTAATAAAAGATGACAAAAACAATCAATCAATCAAACAGTAAAAATAAAATAAATTGTTTTAATGCAGTTCAGCACCGTTTCTGACTGTTCATATTTCCAATAATATATAATTTAAGTAATGAACCATAATAGTAATACTTATAAACTTACAATCCCATCTACTATTAATACGTAAGCACTCTATATGTGCTACGTGTATTATTATATTTTGCATGTATTATTATTATTATTATTATTATTATAGTTATTGGTCCGTATGTATGCACAAAAGAACCAAGCCCCCAGTGTAACATCGATAGTGCTATGCATTATAAAGTAATGTAGCATGTACGACTGTGAGCGTGACGTTGTGCGTGACTGCGCGTGTGACTGCGAATGTGTGACTGCAAGTGCGTGTGCGATGTGGCGTAACAGGTGATTAAAATGTTAATTCCTGTCAGATGTCGGCTGACGTGCAATTTGTCTCTCTCGTTTTTGTCCAATCTGACGTGCAGTTCACGTTAAATCCGCTAATAACGCTCACTTCAGGCCTCCAAATCACTTCCAGAAGGGCCGCTTCATAAAGTGCGCACTTCATCCTTTGCTCCCTACCGCAGTGCGACGAAAGAAAAAAAACGAAAAAAAAACTTTTATGGCATAAATTAACTAGTAATAATACGAGTAATTAAAAGCACAAAGTAGTCATTTATTGATTTTTTTGGCTATGTAACTGCTAAAAAGTGCGTTTTAAGTTTTAAAAAAGGCTATCATTATTAACACACCAGCATCGATGCTAATTCTTATTTCATCTTTAAGTGAAAGATTATGATATTTCCTCTGATTACAGGGAAATATGCAAATATTATTTGCATAAATCATATATAAATTATGAGCTGCTTAACTAAACAACTAAACACTGCAGTGTTTACAAAACACAATACAGCCGTGCCTGTGTCATATACTGTACAGCATCAATTAAGGCAGTGTTTCCTCAGCACGCACGCGTGCACACACATAGACACACACTTCGGTAAACAGTGGTCGCTGATCTCGCTTCAGTGCTTATAAAAAGAGAACGTCATTTTTATGGGGGTGCATTTATTAAAAACAAACACTCTGAGTCAATACTCTATAAAAAGCTCATTAGGAGAACATTAGAATAATATTTGAAATAGTATTTGTTAGACAGATCAAAATAAAAGAAATTATACTCTTTCAGGAATTACAATACAAAAATATAATAATTATAATAATTGATCGCAAATTTAAGCAAATTTGTCTCACAACAATTATTATATTTTGGAAACAAAATAAATGTTAGATTATTATTACTAAACTTCTAAGATACTGTATGAGCATGATATAAAAGTTAAACTAAATTATGACAGAAATATTTAATTTTGTTTAAATGTAATATTAATTTAAGTCAATAAAATTAACATAGGAAGCTATAATATTATTATTATTAAATTACTGAATTGTATTTAATTCATTTGGTGTGCCTAAGAATGAATGTAATAATAAAGCTAAATTTTTTACATCAAATGCGGAGAATGTGAAATTAGTCCTTCAGTTGTTAGTTAATAGATTATTACATAGTTATATAGAAGTTCTCTATATAAACACTTTTTTTTTATTTGACACATATATGCTGAATTTTTATGACTGAAGTATAAAAGAAAAACATAACAGAATATTATACTTAGTATTCATCATTAAAATGTATACCTTTTGCTATTACATATTTTTAAGATTATTGCTGTGTGCATTAAACATTGTTTTCATTCTGCTTTGTGTTATTCTCCTAACACAAATAGGATAAATTATGAAAAAATGCAAAGTGTATGTATGTATTAAATTTTGTATTAGTGGTTTATTTATTTCTTGCTAAAGAATATTTCTACATGTATTAAAGGATGATTATGAGCTTAAAAGCTGTGTGAGGACGTTGAATTTTAGTTTTCAAGTTAAAAAGTGTTACAATATATAATAATATGATAAAAAATTATCTGTAATTTAGAATTGGTCAAGTTAAACATATTTTTGCATATTTGTAATCAGTTGTTGTATTATTTTATTCTATATTTGCTGGGGGGTTTTTTCTTTTACAATTTGACATTTAGATCTGACATCAATATACACTTTTGTGACTTTAGACGTTTCTGGCTGTGCAAGAATAAAGGTTTTGTTTGTTGCAATGTTTGCAATTAAATTTAGTTTATGGAAAAGCTATTATGCATTCTCATACACAATACATATGAAGGTTCTCACTACTTTTTTATTATTTTTTTTTTTTTTAATGAAGAATATTAATTAGAAATCTAAACTCGGCAACCATTCAAGTGTCAAATGAGTTTTGAAATCAGAAATCAGGTCACTATCTTCACTATGTTCTCTATAAAGTATTGTTCCTAATAATGTAGATATCTAAATTTTCCAGAAAAGCCTTGTTTAAAATTATAAGTAAAAGAAGAAAGTTGCACTTATTACGTGTAAATAATATTTTGTAAAAAGGTACTCACTGCAGTTCTGGATGAGTCCTTGCACTTTTATCCCTCTTTCCTTTTCTCGTTCTTCTTCCACTAGTCTGAAATAATTTTTTGTCTCCCGAGCAAATGAAGCAGCGTTGAAGAATCTTGGATTTCAAAACTCGACGAGGAAAAAAATTCAGCAACGTTTCAATGACGAGGCACAAGTTTTTTTCTTTTTCATTTTAAGCCTAAAACAGGCACAAAGTCCCTGTGCATAGCTCTCAAGAGACTGAGTGACTCTGAGTCACTCTGTGTATGTATGTGTGTAAGTGTAAGTGTGTGTCTGCGCGTAAGTGTGTGTGAGAGGAGAAGAGTGTGTCAGATTCAACCGATGACTGCTGGAGGCAGTGGCTAGCTGGAGTCTGAGTGAGTGTGTGTGTGTTTGTGTGTGTATGTGTGTGTGTGCGTGTGTGTGTATGTGAGAAAGAGAGAGAGAGAGAGAGAGAGAGAAAGAGAGAGAGAGGGAGTGGTGAAGGGAGGGTGAATTTTAAAAAAGCAGAAAGTTGCCCTCACACACACACACATGCACATGCACACACACACACACACACAGGAAGGCTTTAGGACGGACAAGGAGGTGGAGGAGGAGGCGCTGGGGATTGTTCTTCACACCAGCCCTCCATATGTCATTCACTCGCTCCTTTAAGCCGTATTTCTCTCCTTCAGATTTTATCACTCATCCTAAAGCAATTCCTCATCCCTCGCTCCCCTTAGGCTGACACTTTTCCCTCCTGGTTTTAGTAAGATTTCCTTTATTTGTTGCTGTTTTGTAATTAAGGCTGTGATGATGACCGTAGTTCTGGATAATTTTGTGTTAACACGTTTGTGATTGAGGAAATTGTTTGTGTTACGCTATACTGGTGTAGCTGATGAGAGAAGTAGTGTTTTCTTCACAAACAACATCCCAGAATTTTTCTTCACTGAAAAACTGAACCCTGGAGTGTTATTTTGGAAACTGGATGCCTTCGTCTCGGTGAATAGGAAGGTGGAAGCGGAGACCGGAATGCACTGACAACACAATCGAATCGTTACACACCTAGTGTGATGAAGCTCAGTGGTGCAGCAATGCTTAATACTATTCAGGTAGTGTTTAGGGGGAAAAAAAAACTTTTGGAAACAAACCTTAAGTCCGAACTTTGGTTCAGGAATAACAACCGAACCGTTTTTAAAAATAATTATTTAAAAGTTTCTTCTGTTGTTTTTTTCAATGTCCAACATTTTTTTTGTCTTGTAACCTCCTTCTATTTTCTATTAATGGAAAAATGTATTAAGATTATAACTGAGTTTTTAACCTTGATATAGATACTATAAATTTAAATATAATAATGTTAGAACCAATCACACAAATACACAAGTAAGACTTTTACAAAAAAACATTGCTAGTACTAGATTAGATTTTCAAAATCAAGCTAGTAAAATTCTTCAAAAATGTTAAGACTTTGTAAAAAATACAATTCGAAGCATTATTTTTTTAAAAACACACGCACACACACATACACAAAAGTATTTTTTACCTTGTGGGGACCAAAGAAAAGTAGGATAAATTGTCAGATATCCTTGTCCATGTATGAATATATACATCAAGTCAAAAGTCCTGACTTCATAATCTTTCCTGATTTTTATTTTAACTGAATGCTGAAGGTGTATGCAATAATTCCCTTTGAACAGTTCATATTGAAATGTTCCTGCTACTTTGTTACTTTGCTCTGTAAAGCTTTATCATGGCTTAATCTGGCGTGCTGTTAATTGGTGATTTTTGAGGCTGGTAACTCATATCATATCCGAGGCACGATTATAGATAGTTGAAAACTTTATCCAACTCTAAATAAACGTCTCCTCTGGAGCAGAGGTAAGTTTTGGTCTTGCTTTCCTGGGAAGGTTATCCTGAGAGTCAGTTTCATTATGGTGCTTGATGGATTTTGCAAATGTACTTGACAATACTGATCTTGCAAGAACTATTCCAGGAAAGCTGACCTTCATGTCTTAAAATAACAACTGACTGTTGTTGTTGTTGTTGTTGTTGACGTTAATACCAAATTATGTAATGCCATATGTGTTATTTCTCGTCCTGAAAAAAAAATCCAGTATTGTTCTAAAATGTAAAAAAAGAAATCCAAACTTTTGACTGGTACCATAAATTTGTCACAACCAAGATATATAAGTGTATACAGTACACATACACACAAATGCACACACTACAGCTTTCCTTGTGCTGATCAAACACTCAAAATTGTCAGATATTCCTGTTTTAAGGAAAAAGTCTTCCTGTAAATTCTTGAGTCTGAGGTGACAAATGATATATACATCGATCCCCTGTTCACACACAACATTTTCTGATGATTTTTCTGGGAATGTTTTAATGACACATTTATTAATGTTCCACTACACTAATATTTAGCTGTACACTTAATCCCAGTAAGCAAAAAGAAACATGTTTATGTGTTAGGGTTTTTTTTTTTTTTTTACTTTTCAGATTATTTCCTACACAAATATGTATTATTTTACTTTAATGGAAGCAAACAGACAACTTAATACACCTACGTGCTATGTCTCTCTCTCTCACAAACACACACACTCACATTTTGTAATTGACCAAAAACTGAGCTACTGATTATCAGAACATAAGTTCAAATCCCAGGACCATTGACATTAATGGCACATTAAAGACGAGAGACAATTCTCACCTGTACACTCAGATTTCATCCCAAAAAATACAGAATACATAACTGTGTGTGGGCACACACGCATGCACACATGCACATTAATGTTAGTGTAAGATACTGTATGTAGCTGCCATTTTGGGGTGTTTATCCACTCACATGCATGTTGAAGTTAGTGTAGTGCACTGGGTGGTCATACAGAGACAGCAGGTTGAGCAGAAAGAGTGTGTTTTTATTGTAAACATGCTGGACCATGTGCCTGGAGATGAATGCACCGTTTCTCATTTCAGCTCTGAAAATTTAATCTAACACATTTTCTTGATAACTCAATCGACTAACAAATGCTGCAGAACTAACTATTCGCCATGGCTGTGGGCTAAAAAGTGGCCAATCGAGTTATTCTGCATGTGTACTCTCTCTCTCTCTCTGTATGAAAGTGCAGCTGTATGAAATTAACTTTCAATGTAATTTTGCAAGCGAGTTATTTTCAAATTGCAGAGTGTAATTACCGGCAAGTTGTTTATCTCCCATCCAAACACACTCGTATTTTTCATCCCTATCTAGTGAGCTAGTGAGTGATCAAACAGGGCAAATGTAGTCAGAGGAATTTATGGATATTTGATTAAAAGGGGGGGAAAAAACTCCCACTTCCAGCACTGTACAACAGTATAATTCAATCTTTAGAATTCAATATTACAACAGATTTAATCATTTAATAAAATTGATATGTCAATCATTTGAATAAAAATTAACCATACAGATAAAGAGTGTCCCAACTCGTGCCCTAAGTCTCCAGGATAGAATCCAGGCCCCCTACAACCCTGCACATGATAAGCGGTATATAATATGAATTCATGAATGAATATTAGAACATATGATCAGTTTTACAGAAGAACATGATAAACACCAATTTTGGGCATTTACTCATTTTGGAAAATTATTATTCTCTTATACACAAGGTTGTCTAGAGCAGACCACTTAATTTGGAATCCACTATATAATCTTATTCTAGAAGCTTTAAACTTCCATGTTTTGAGCAAAATCAGGAGTCAGTTGCATGACTTCCAAATTCCAATTTCTGTTACTTGATCAGTAAAGCAGAGATACTACCTGTGCAACAAAGAGGAGTCGTTTGAATGGGTTCAAAGTGTTTCTGGAGAATTCTGAAGGCAAGAAAAAGATGTGTGACAGGTATGTGTCGCTTAATGTCCGTGATACGTTCTGTGAAATAGGACATTATGCAATTTGGATGTTGATCGAACACCATATGATATACCTAACAAAGTTATGGGGGATACTGTTGTGTGGGCACTGTGGGGAAACAGAGAAATAATGTTACAAACTTAAAATATGAACAAGAAACATGAGATACATGCGCTGTTTGTGGAAATCTGTTGCATTTGCTTTGTCTGGTTCTGTCGACTATTACTGTAATTGTAGAAACCTTAGGGACAGATATGCAGTCGCCATGCATGAACTGACATCATAAGGTGCATACCTGTACTATGCTAGGGAGCTGCCATCATTTACAATAGTTTAACTAAATCTGGTAGATAAGGAGGCTGATGATGCTGTAAACTGAGGATTTTTGTATTGCCTATAATTTTTCTCAAGATCTTCACCAGTTTTTCTATTCAAAAAAGTTTTGCATGCAACAAAACTCAACAGTTTTTCCTTGATCTATTTTCTAGCCACTGCTTTCTGTTTGACTTACTACAAAATCATGAGCAAGAGATCAGTTCGCTAAATGTTTATTAAAACTCAACCAACATAGTATCACTACAAAATTTCATACTTAACTAACCATAAATATATCTGCAGGCTTTATCCATTGTTCCAAAACTTTGGGATGTGGAGTTATAGGTTTTTTTTTTTTAATCCCACAAAATCCACATTTATATAACTCAAACAATTTTGACAAACTATTTTTGCAAAATAGAGATTTTTCAAGATAGATGCTTTTCCATTTATACCACAGTGATTTGCCCACAATTACATAATTCATTAATAATCATTCATTCATCTTCTATACCGCTTCATCCTCTATTCAGGGTCGCGGGGGCCTGGAGCCTATCCCAGGAAGCTTAGGGCACGAGGCAGGGTACACCCTGGACAGGGTATTAATAATCATGAAATAATAATTTAAATTGATTTATAATTACAATTAAAGTTCAGTAATGTCATTAAGACAAGTTAACTCCTGCTACAGCAAACATAACCAGTCTCTCATGTTCTTTTTTCTCTCACTTGAATTTAATGAAACAAAAAAAAAGAACTTTTCATGTTACTGAGAAATCAGACATCACAATCCTGAAGACTCTTATTGACTATTACAATGCTCCTTCCAACTTTTGATTATACACTTTTAAATTTTTAATTACAGCACAACATTTTTTTGCTATTTGCCATTACACAGAAAATCATCTATCATAGATGTTGATGGCAAATTTGGAAATACTTTCTGAGCATAATTTGAGAATTCAAATACACTTATAATATATAAGATAAAAGTTTTAAAAAAAATAAATAAAAAATAAAAAGTAAGAATGAATGCAAGAAGGACAAGAAAGAAGGAATGTCTAGAAGGTGAACCAAGGTCACATACTGTATATATTTCAGTAATGTGAAAAAATTATACTTGCAACTTTTTTTAGATCACCCATCACTCCTCATGCATCACTGTGTGATTGAGTTATTGTATCAGTAGCTATAAACACTTTAAAAGCGAACATACAGAAAGTATTAATTTTATAAACGTGTAATGTGGTCATTATGCTGGTCTTAACAAAGCGGTGTTGATGCTCTCAGCCTGACAGCAGTACTAAAACACGACTTTGCCAAGAACTATATCAAATGCGAAACCTGAGAAGTGCGCTAAGATTAAAAGTGAATCCGTTCTTTATTAAGGATCATCTCTTACCGGGAGGCTGCAGACTGCAATTTAGATTGAATGCGTGGAGTTTATTAAGAAAATTATGTCACAAATGCGTAATTATGCAATGATTCATGCTTTGCCTACAGCTGAGCTGCCAAAGACGCTGCCTACTCGCAGCTCGTTAAAGTGATTCAGCTTTAAATAGCGTCTGATTGAGGTGAAAAAACATCCACCGTCCACTGGGTAATTTCATTATTTTACAGTTGATGGAGTTCTTTTTGCTCAAGGTGTTAAAATAATACTTCCCATTTCGTGCTATATCTGCAAATTGAACTTCCCTACCAAGGGACCCATAATGGGCTACTACATATAATAGCACTGTGAGTCAATCATTACAGCAATTTCACACCACTGTTTATTACTTTACTGTTGTCTGTGTTGGGAAGAATGAGTCCATGTTGTGTCTATTCTTTAGTTACATAATAAAATGTAAGAGTGTCTTTTCAACACACTCAAGTTCAATTATCTGACACTTTTTACACAAAAATTTTGGTGTTGGTCTTTAGCTTGGGCTAATATTATAATATTATAATAAAGTTATGCCACAACACTAGATAAAGCTAACTCATAAGCCTTCAAGCTGACACTGAACACTGATAGAAGAGGCATCATTGACTTTCGAAGGGGTTACATCCTAATAATTCCATAATAAGTTAAAAATACTGCAAGTTTACATTTAATACAGTATACCTAACCATGTAAACATCATAGCTGAGCCTATCCTTCCAAAAACATGCTCAGGACACTACAAGAACTAGAAGAATCATCAAAAAGCAAAGCCTTATTTATGAGGGTAGGTCAAAAATTATCCACACTCTGGTTTTATTAAAACTTCTGTTGGCCGCACTTGGTCTTATTAGCACTTTCTACTTCAAGGCTACTGTCGCCCCAGTCATTGCTGTGCAGGTGAAAACGTGTTACATTAGTTCATTTGGAACTGTGGTGCGAGCAAAAATAGATGCCCCACCTTTGATTTGCAGGAAAGAAGAGAAGAATTCAGTGATTCTGCCCGCACTGTCGACACTGCAAAAAACTTTGTTTTGAGGTGTTAAAGCATCTTCCCTATAGTTCTGATCTTGTTCAGGAATAAAACAAATTAACCTGCACTTTAACTTTCACAGATGTGCAGGTGCATGCACACACACACACACACACACACACACACACACACAAACACACACACACACACACACACACAAACACACACACACACACACACACACACATACAAATACACACACACAGAAACACTGCTCTGTCGGCAAACGTCTTTAACAAGGAACTTCTCTAATGACACTTGCTTTTGCCTCCTTTTGAGGATTTTCCTCCCGCACTGCTACAGCCTTTTTCTTCACAGTGCAGTGCAGTTACTATCACTTGGACACAAAATTTAAAAGAAATGCTTTATGCGCATGGATGTTGACTATACGAGTGACACACTCGCATTGAGACTGACCATGGGAAACGATTATCCACACTCCCCCTGCGTGAGAGAGCAGAACCATTGGCTCAGTTGTAATCACTTGATGCTCAGCAGACAAAGCGCTTGCGTACTACTTGTATGTCAAGACCTTGCTCGTTGTACGTCTCCAAGGTCCCGCTGCTTTAACTGCAGAAAGTTTTTACGTCTTGTATTAGCTAAGATCTTATTTGATCTTAGTTAAGGTTCTGATTTTTTCCCCCCGATTTTCTTCCTGATTTAGTCGTGTCCAATTCCTCCCCGTCACTAGGGGGCTCCCACATTAAGGCTACTACTACCACTCAGTCGGGAGGGCCGAAGACTATCACGTGTTTCCTCCGATCCACGTGACGCCAGCCGACCGCATCTTTTCAAACTACTCACTCATGCACCGTGGGGGGTGGCGTAACAGACTCGGAGGACAGCGCTATTTGCTTGTGTGAGCTAACAGACGAGATATCCTGATTGGCTGTAGAGCCGTGATTAATGTGGGAGCACAAAGTACCTCTCATCCCTCCTCTCTAAGAGAGCTCGGCCAATCAGCTCTCTCTAGGCATCCGGCTGTGAGAGGTTACAGCATCACCCGGGAATGAACTCGCGATTTCTGGATGATAGGGCGAGCACTTTACCACTGCGCCATTTGGAGGCCCCTGACCCCCCCTTTTTTTGTTTTTGTTTTTTAAACAGATACATTTTTTTTAGCATATTATTAACTCCCTAACTAGCAAACTAGCTAAATTTACTTTGATAACTAACCAGTAAAGCAACTTCAAGCTTCTCCTTGTCAGAAATCAAAACCCAATCAGAGAAATATCAGCTGAAAGTTAATTAAATAAAATTAGACAATAATTATACAATACCTATTGCCATCTCAGGGAGTTTTTCCTTGCCACCGTCGCCGTCACCCTTGGCTTGCTCATCAGAGACATTTCACTCATCAT
>JAQMYG010000019.1:15491734-15503786 GCA_030014215.1 Clariallabes teugelsi | reverse complement strand
ATGAAAATTACAGGCCTCTCTCATCTTTTTAAGTGGGAGAACTTTCACAATTGGTGGCTGACTAAATACTTTTTTGCCCCACTGTATTAATCAAAATATGTGTTTTTCATTAATATAATGTTGATTAATATATGTTTGTTTGCATTATGTATAGTTAATTTTTTAAGCTTTATTTATAAGTTTATAATTTTTAATGCGACCTTATTATATAGTGCCAAATGCATATTTAATGTTTTGCTTTAATGTGCTCCCAGCATCCATTATGACATGTAATTAGTGTGAGTTCATAAAACAACTTTTTATTTGTTTGTTTGTTTGTTTTTTTCCCTATTTTTATACTACACAGTAAAAAAGCACCACTTACACAATACTATCTTAAGCAGTGCCAGCCCTGTGTCAGTTTCAAATAAATATGTAATATTTTTCACATAGTAATGCTATCTGTTCCAGTTTATCGTTCTCAGACAGTCAAATATTTCTCCAACATTCCTCACTCTGAGTCTTCTTAAACCCACCTGTGTTACGGTCTAATCTGGTTACGGTGAGTGTGTGAAGAACCTTTAACACACTCGATAGCTGAGTGCCTTCAGAAGCACATTAGATGTGGATCAGAGACTCGGAGGAATACTTAAGTGCTTCTGAAGACAAGACACACAAAAAGGCTCCAGCACAAAGAAAGCTTCCTAATGGCTCCCACAAGGCTGTGATATCATTTCGATTTTTTTTTTTCGCATCCGATAGACAAAGTTTTTCTCCTTCGAGATTCTCATGCAGGAACTTTCAACCAGGGTGCAAAAGTATTCACTCCACAGCCAACTTTGATAGTTCTTTCTGTCCTAGATTATTTAGAACACTAGATTTAACCATATAGATTTTCAGAATTTCCAGCAAGCCTACACTTACTGTAGACCTTGGGAACATCCAGAACTTCCAGTAACTGCTGCATTATGCTATACAATTTATAAAAGCATCATGAAAGGATTGCTGAAGTGAGAATCACAAATACTATGGATGTTCAAAGTGAGACCTTTTGATTTTGCAGAATAGTGCTTGGATACCATCAAGGTAAAAAGTTGCCCCATTATTTTTGAACTGCCTGCTTCACTTCTGAAATGCTGGCCTCTCAGGAACTCTTTTAACATACAAACTTGTGGAAATGGCTTTGAGCGAGGTCAGGACTACATAGAGTATGTGGCAATAACGTCCACCTGAGTTCCTGTAATGTGCAAGTGGTGTTTGTGAATTATTGTGTGTACAGTTCCAATAGGTGACAAGTTATCAGTTGATTTTAAAGTATCAGGTGTTCCACTGAATATTCATGGGAACAACTGCAGTAACATCAATCATGTACATATGGCCTTCTTTAAAACATTTGCACCATTCAAATATTTTACTGTGACTAAGAGTCTGATCATCAGACTATGCTTGATGTCCTTCATTAATGTCAATCTGCCTTCATTCACAAGAAATTTTGTCTGAAAAAAAGTCTAGCTTGACTTGAACACTCCTCACAATTAAAAAAAAAACACAGTTAGTCTGGAACTGACATTTATACCATTAAATATACACAGTTACAGATGGAACACATATTGTGACATGATCTAAAGTCAAATTTCTGGCAGCATCTGAAGGTTTGTTCATAAAATGTGACCACTTCTAAGACACTTGTCCAAAAGCCACCAATAGGAGGATGCCATTGGATGACACCAAACTCAGGAAACAACTACAAACAGCTACAGTAGTGGCAGTACTAAAACATAAACAAAAGAACAGTAATGGACAGAAATCCTATCCTATTCATTTATGACGACTGTTTATTTTTATGCAACCCAGCTTTCTTTTTCTTTATGAGCTCAGATAGTAAGTTTCAACCTGACATAAAAAAATATATTATGGTGCCATCTGTTTTGGAATTCAGTCACGATGTTATTTAGATCATCGTTTACAAAGTGCATATCCATAATGTGAAGCAGCCTTGAGAAAGGATTCTTTAAACCTACTGTAGATTTCCTTAACACGTAGACTCCCTAAACCACTAGATTTCCAAAGAGCCTAGTATCCCTGAATGACTTCTATGACTGCCAGGAAACCGATTTTCCTAAACCCTTACACCAGTGGTTCTCAACCCTGGTCCTGGAGGATCCCCTGACCTGTACTGTTTAATGTTTTCTCAGCTCCATCACACCCACTACCCAATCTAAAGGCTGTTAATTGGCATATTTGTTAAATCAGGTGTGCTGGGAACTGAGAAGACACTGAAATGTACAGGCCTGGGGGGTTAGAATTGAGAACCACTGCCTTAGATTCACACAATGCTTAGGAAACCTAGATTGTCTAGTCATGCTTTTCTGGGACCATCATCCCATCATGCTCTAAAAGCCAAAATATTCTTATCTCTGAATTCAATAAATTTTTAGATTAATACAATTCTTGGACTACTACCATTTCCATGACTTTGAAGACTTGGTTTCATAGACTTCTAGATAAACTGGACCCTAAATGTGTTAGACATCAAAGAAATAAAAGTAGAAATTATATCATTTATACATTTTAATGTTTATCGAACACAACTGATCTTTTATTTGTCGTGTGTCCATGAAATACAGATGTAGAATTTGCATTTTTTTTTTTCCCATTTTGTTTTAATAAAGGTCATTTCAATGACCCTAAAACGAGAATAGTGTACTCTGAAGAAAACTGGAAATAGTGACATAATTACTATTATAGAGGTGTTGATAATAGAATTACCTTAAAAAGCATTTCAAGTGTAAAATCTAGTACAAGATAAGACATTTAAAAGAGATGATAATTAGATGTATTAGTGATTCTGCATCATTATGGTCAACTTTGTATAATATTCTAGTCATTAAGTTACAGGATAATAAAATACATTTACACAGCTACCAACCAAGGCCAATTTTTATTATTATTATTATTATTATTATTATTATTATTATTATTATTATCATCAAACTGACTAGGCACTGACATTTCAGCAGTGCCAACTTTTCCTTTTTTTTAACATAAATGCTTTCAGCACACTGGCGAGATGACAAGTGATCATTGATCTGTCTTTACTTAGAAGGAGCCGTATTAAATAATGTATGGCTGCGCGTGCATTAACCTCGGCCTGCGCGTCCTCTCGCTCCATTAGCGTGATCTTCACGGCCTTTGAGGTCTTTGGGCTTTCATTTAATTAAATTGTCCCATAATGAAATCTCCCATAACGAGATTAATTTTAATTATTCATCAGCAGACGATCTGAGCAAGAAGGGGTCATTAATAATGCACGAGGTCCGATAAACATTTTTCAATTCGTTGCCTTTTGCTTTTGTAAAAGGTGCTATTTATTAAGAGGACAGTGATGGAGGTCAGAGATAAAAACACATACCTGGAGGGCAAACTAGTGACTGATAGGACATTAAATTCCCATAATACTCTAGCTAAGGAGTTATACTGTAATCCAAAAACCTAGCTAACAGCTAAATGCTAACAGATTACAACACATAAAATGTTGATTTGTCTTGATGACTGAACGGTCTGTATGTTATGTGTTATTGTCTCCACAGCAGTTCATTGGATTGCTGATTATTTGTAAGATAATTTATATATATTATAGGGCTACAATAAGAGAATGAGATAAAGTTAAATGATGTTATGCCAAGCATCAGAAATAGTAAGGAGTAAAGAACTGGTACTGAAAATAGATATACATTTTTATAGAAGAGATGATGATATCAAATTATGTGAAAAATGATTGATCTGTTGTGGCTTTATAATACATTTAATGTATAAAAACACTATAATTATATAACTATATATAATTATATCAAAACATTTAGAAAATACATGTAAATTAAGTAAAATATAAAATAAATAGACATTAAACCTTGCTTAACCTTAATTTATGATTCCTCTTGGCACCGGCTGCTTTAAAAACAAAATGAGAAAAGTGGTTCCCTTTTCTTCTTGCTACCACGAAAACTTCCCATGACGCAAACAAGTTTTGATCGGGTACCAGAAGAATGCGCAACCGGCAGTACACACAATCAAAAGTATGCACAACTGGCTCAGTCACTCATATGCCACAAATTCTTTGCATGCTAAGTCAAATTTCCTGCAAAATTTTGGTTTGTAAAAGGTGAACAATTGCAATATGGGGCGTTCTTATGCGAGGTTATAAGTTAAGCCTTTATTTGTCACCTATAAATACTGTACAGTGAAAATATTTCTTCAAATATTCCAGGTATGAAGCTGGGGACAGAGCACAGGGTCAACCATGATAAGGCCCCCCTGGAGTAGAAAGGGTTAAGGGCCTTGATCAAGAGCCTGCAAAGGCAGCCTGGTGGAACTAGGGCTTCAGTAACCATTTCTTTCCTTCTTCCTTCCTTTTCATTCACTTCCTCCTATTATGTCCTGGGAAAAGTGCACATGTTGCAAACATGTGCAAATCACCTATTTGTGATTCTGGGCACTAAAATAATACTTAATGTCCATATAATTCACCTTCTTGTGATGTGTGAATTCATTCTAACGTATGTTTTAATTGGTGTTTAAAGTCTCCCTAATATAGTACAGTACATAGGATGGATTGTATATAATGTACATGACAGTGCAAAGAGTGTTTAATGAAAGTATGAAGCATTTAAAAATCTTTGCTGTTTTGTTTTTTGTTAAGCAACTCTGCTTCTGTATATAACAAATGTGCCTAAAGAGACAAATGTCCATGCAGGCCTCGTCAATTACGTATTAATTATTCAAGCCTCTTTGGTAAGATTGAGTTTCCGCTAACGCGTAATTTTGGAAATTGCATCGTCATCATGTGATTGGTTCATGATGGTAAATTGGGATGGAGAAAGTTCCAGTATCGTATATCATGTAGAAGTGAGTCAAATTGAGTCCACTTTAGTTATGAGCTTTTTCATCACTGCTAATGGATAGTGGGATGTTTCCTTGATAACCGCATCACACCCATTGTAGTGTAGAACCCTATTTTTGTTTAATTTTTCTTATTATTATTATTATTATTAATTTATTGTATGCCGTTACACATTGTACAAGTTGTCTTTTTACATCTAAAGGACATGTTATCCCCCTTTGAAGACAATAATGTGTATATTTTGGACCAAAAATTACACCACTGTGGTAAGATACTGGGGATGTAAATTTTGCACCATTATTATCAACTTTTACCCGGGAAAAATGCTGGTAGTGTACCTTGAATTAGTTTTAATTATTTTGTTAAACTGCTAATTGCATCTTAAGGTCCAATAATGGACCTTTGTACAATTTTAATATATAAATTACCTTTATTTCTCTATATAATCCCTGCTGCACTGATGCACTTATCTTAGTGTTTCACTAGTGCTTGGATACCATGATGGTGGAATGTTTTCTCAGTACCCTGGAGCCTTCTTCACATCTGAAACACTGGCCTCCTAGGAATGCCTTTAATGATCCAAACATGTGGAAATGGCTTGAAGTGAGGTCAGACAGAAGTTAACCATTGATTTTCAAGGATCAGGGCTTCCACTTGACGAATGTTCACAGGAACGACTGCAGTGGGCTCTGAACCACTTCAAACAGGATCTCATTCTTAGTCCCGGGTTGACTTGAACACCCCTTGTACTAAAAGTATAAAAGTGGTAAATTTTGTGTTTTCAACCCAGTAACAAGTGCACAACGTGAGTTGGCAAAGTGAGAAAAATAACATGTCTGCAGTCTGAAGGGGGGAAAAGAACGGGGGAGGAGTCTACTATAACAATAGTGTGTGAATATCCGAACATAAAATGTTTGTAAAAGGACAAATAAATGCTTATTATATGTTGAAATTCCAATGAAAAGCCAAACTGAATGAATACACCATTGTTTTCAGGCCAAACCATCTCAGGTCCAGTGGAATGAATGAATGAACAAAACACCCAAATTACCTCATTTGTTCCCTCAAACTCCCCTCCCCCACACATTCTGTTCAGGTAAATGGGCTCTAATTGGCCAGACGGGTTTTACCTGTATGACATCCAAAACCTTCGCTGTAGCCATGGCAACAGGAAGTTTTCTGACCTATAAAAAGTTGCAGGTGGTGTAACTGAAACTCGGCTGTGAGTGTTTCCACGCTCTGCTCTATTTATAGGGAGGTCAAGCTGTGAGAGCAGATTAAACCGTGTATACCTTCTGCACTGTTTACGTACTGTACTTGCACAGATAAAAAAAAAAGCGATCATTTATTTTTAAATAATTTATTTACTGTAATGTAAGTTGCATGATGCGTTAGCTTGTACAGCGAAATTGGGCTTTAAAAGTTGTATTTACTTCTACAGCTTTTGAAAAATTGAAGAGTCAAGCTGTGTTTCAATTGCCTGGTTAATTGTACACTGCTAATTATTAAAGAAATCATACCTTTAACACAGAAGAGTGGTTTTAAATGTTTCAATTTCCGCTAAAGATAGTGGCTAGTAAGGTGAAGACTAGCAGGCTAGCATATTTAGCCTGATGTCAGAGCTAATATTAGTTTCTGAAGTGTTGTATAGTTAAACTGAACCTTTTTCCATTTCCATGAGACACACCAAGCGTTAATGAACTGTTACTCAGAAATAATAATGTATTGTACTGTGTACTAAAGTAGAAGCAAAAATCTTTCTTTACGTGCTAGCAATATTAGCTTCATTGCATTGTAGTTGTATTTTTTTTAGCTTTTTTATTTTTATTTTTTTCATTCTAATGGAACCTTTTTTCATTTCTAATGGAATAATTCTACAGATTGTGTTGGTTCTTAAACAGTTGTTGAGTCCTAGTTATTTTTAAACTTCACGCCATGAATCAAATCACTTTAAGAAATAGCTTACACACTTCACACTCAGGCTGAAGAGAAAAATTTTTGCCTCAGCATCTTCACTGTCCCATAAAATGAATAGCATTCCACACTCACATAATCCAAGTGTTGTTCACCCCTCCCCACTCTCTCTCTCTCTCACCCACACACACACACACACACACACACACACACACACAAGGAAATGGAAGCAGGGAAGTTCAGCTGTTATAGATCTAACCTAGTTAAAAACTTGGCATCCGACAGCAACACACCCTAGCATTATATATGGTAAACAAGAGTGAGTGAATTATGTCTCTCGAACAGCCTGGAGGAGAACAAGTGTGCAATATTTTTAGTGCAGACCATTCTACAAGGCTGTTTCGAGTCAGAGTTAGACTTTTGCATAACACAATCTTTCCCCTATGTCCAAGTTATTCTCTGACTTAATGAAATTATTATGTAGTTCTGTGAAGTCAAAAGGAGTTAGCTATTAATGAAGATTGTTTTCATTAGGATTGATCCAATAATCATTAGATTCACTCAAACACAGACAGGAAAAAGCCAGATGCATAATGGCATACGTCTGGACACGGCAATGCTCTGTTCATGAGTGTAGTTTATGCTAAAGCAAGCAAAAACCTTTAGGGATGTCCATTTTCTGTGTTGGAGCTTATAATGCATGTTACACCCTATTCTGGTTTTGATTTTTCTTTCAACACATGACTCGAGTATTAAACCCACTACCACTGTGTTATGTAAGAACAATTTGTCAAGCTGAAAATTATGGAATGTCATTTGAGGCCAAGATTCCTGGAGATTGACAGAGACAGCATCTTGCTTAGCTTGAAGAAAGAATTTACTATGAAGTACTGTGCAAAAGTCTCAGACACCATAATATCTTTAGTACAAATATATGTTTAGTATTTTGTTATGTTTATCATGTCTGCATTATGTACAAACCAACCAATATTTTCCTTATTACCTTAAAATTAAAGAGTAAATACCATTACAGAAAATATCACCACGCATAAAGAAAGCAACACATTACATGACAGACCAGTTTTCTGATTAAAATTTAATTAATTAATTAATTAATTAATTAATTAATAGGCTAATGTAGGCTCTTGGGTTTTGTATGAAAATTGCTGAATATTCTCCAGCACTCTCAGTAAAACCTCCCACTTGTTTTACCAATAAAACTGCACAACAGTACTACAAATTAGTCTCAAGCAAAGAGATTCACACCAAATAATGACTTTATTTATTTTATTACTCTTTAGTGCTCTTTGTAGACATTACTTTTATTTAGAAATGTTTTAAAACATTTTTTGTATGATTGCAAATATTTTGCACACTACAGTACAATAAGTAAAACAGCTGTTAGGTTTTACTGAGTGTGCTGGAGAATAAGCCAAAATTCTTCTGGTAGCTTTGTCAAACTTGATAATTTCTATTTCCATGCAAAACTCATTTGTTTTTGTTTGTTTTTTAATTTTTTGTTATGTTTGAAAATAGTGAATGATTTTGTGAATGATACTGTAGTAATGCAGACATGATAAATATATATAGCAAAATTTGTAAATTTGAAAGACTTTTGCACAAAATCTACTTCTTGAGCTTGATTTAGAATCTTGCTTGACTTTTCACTAGAATAATCACTATCAACTGCCACTCTCAACAATAGATAAAATGGTCGTTGTATGAACTTCTCTCCTTCTTTAAGTTTATTATGTTAAATAATAATAATAACAACAATAATTATAATAATAATAATAATAATAATACAGAAATCATGCTATAAAGGCAATAATAAGACTGCCTATAGTAAATATCGCTCTTTCCCTCACTTTTGTAATACACACAAAACCCATGAATTCTTTCCGCTGTTTACCACAACGGCATCAGCATCTATGGTGAATTGTACCACATGCATTGGAAATACCATGCCTTTCATTGCTTTCAGACCAACACATGCATGTGAACTGAGTGTTAGGGTGCTATCAGTGCACATTTACAATTCTTTGCTGGGAGCTTGCTGTTTTCCCAATTTGCTCCCATTTCTCCCTTTAAGTCCTGCCTTAGGATTGGCTCCTATTTCAGGGATATAGCCATTTAAGCAATCATAGACACAGATGATTTCTTATAACCTATCATAACACATTTCATCATTGCATCTTACTTCATACTGTACCTGAATGCTAGAGTCAACAAAATGCTTTCTTTATTTTTAAAGTTGTTTAAACCTCCCCATTGCACATCACCTGCATCACATCTCACAACATTCTTGTTCTTTCTTAGCTGGAGTGGAACCCAAGGAGGTGAACCTGATGTTGTAGAGTACCCACATTATGGTTTGGATATGTTGTGTGTTCTGAGATGCTTTTCTGCTCACCATGATTGTAAAGAGTGGTTATTTGAGTTACCATAGTCTTCTTTTGTTTCTGCTTACAGCCAGAGCCACATTTCCACTAGGTCAACGGGAAAAATCGACTTGGTTGAAGCAAGTTACAAAGAACTTAATAAAGACATATTAACAATAGCTTTGACAAGTTCACGGCATACTTACCACCTCTTAGGAATGTCATTGACGTATTACAAGCATGGCACAGACGGAAAAGATTGGGTGCCTTTCTAACTGAGTTGTCATTGGGATGTCATTGGGATGTTGCTCTGTCAATGTACTAGTCCTTTCGGACTTTTGCTGTAACCATGGTAGGTCCATGTTATGCTGTAGAAGACTGCATCAATACGTCTATGTGATATTAATATGTCATGTTCAGGGAATTTAATTACAACCGTCACACCATCACTTGATGTAAAAAATGAAAAAAAGAACTGACCCACTGGACACAATGACAATGTAAGCATGTAATAAGCACCTGGTGAGCAAGTGATCACAATAATCAAGATCAAAAATGCATATTTTTCTCTTTTGGCCCCATTTCCAATGCATTCTTTGATTTTTTTTTTAATTTTTTTAGGACACTTAATAGTCTTTGTCTGAGTTTGATGGGGCCTCAGTGATTGTTGTGAGTGGAGTTGGAGATGCTTTTCTGATCACCATGGTTGCAAATAATCGTTATTTGAGTTGCCATAGTCTTCTGTTTGTTCATTATCAAGGTGTTTCTGATACATGATATTTTCTTGTTTGCCACACTATTTTGTGTCAAATTTAGAGACTGTTGTGAGTGGATTTAAAATTAATTAATAATAAAGATGAACCCATCCCAGCTGGCACAAACGCCCATGGTAGCATCAGTCACTGAGATCATATGTACTGATTCTGATAGCTGATGAGAACGCTAACTGAAACTTTTGACCTTTATACGCATTATTTTAGGAATTGCATTGCTGCAACATGATTGGCTGATTGGGTAACCACATTAATGATCAGTACAAGCATTATGTCAATGGGTTTCATTTCCTGTTGTTAATCCCATTTTGTGATGTTTTCTGTATTGGAAACTGGCTCAACAGTTGCACCTGTCCAATCCTGTTAAACTTCTCTAAGCTTTGGTGTCATTTAGCAAATTCCCATAATCCCTTTCTCCTGCACTCTCTCCCACAGTTCGTCCACATGCTAGGAAAGGTTTCTGATAATCTGAATCCAGACATTTCAATTCAAAATAGTTTTTATTTCATACTTTCATCTTGTTCATCTTAGTAATGTAAGATGAATGATTAGAAAAAGTATCCATAAAGTTTTATATAAAAATATGCTTCTTGTATCATTTCATTCTCATTTAAAATGGGTCATGTGAACCCGGAACAGCAAGATTAAGAACTGAGTCCAGCACACTGCTGTTGGTTCAAGTGCAGTTACGTAGATGGAAAATGACATTTATGATGTTGAGCAAAGCTCTGGTTTTACGAGAGAAAAATTTAAAGAGAAGCACAGCTGAGTGAATGTTTGATGAAGTCAGCTCAAACACTGAGGGAAAGCGGTGACAGCGGGGATCAGGAGTGTATAAACTTATTAAAGCTTATTCACAGCGGGATGGAGAGATCTGTAAGTCTGCACAAGAGAAATTATTTTACAGTCACCTTGTACCATCTAACTTGATATGTTCATTGGATGAAGAAGATTCCATGAGGGGGAGGGGGTTTGATTATAGAGAAGATCATTACTTTGGAGGTGTCAAATAGTCATATTATGTGATATATTTCTTCACGAAATATTGCAGTTTATAATACAATCAGTTTTTATTTTAATACATGAAGGTCAACTGTTCTGGAATAGTTCTTTAAAGAACTGTATTGTCAAGTGCATTTGCAAAACCCATCAAGCACCATGATGTAACTGGCTCTCATGAAGACCATCCCAGGAAAGCAAGACCAAGACTAACTTCATTTAAAGTTCATTTAGAGTTACCTGCCTCAGAAATCACCAATTAACAGCACCTCAGATTAGAGCCATTATAAAGGCTTTACAGAGCTTAAGTAGCAGAAACATCTCTATCAATATTAACTGTTAAAATATTATTGCTTATTTTAGGTTTTTAGCTCATAGTTTTAACTAACTTTCAGTTCAATAGATCATACTTTTTGGATTTTATATTTATGTTGACAACTAGTTTCTAGTCCTCATAGCTGAACACTACTATCTTCCACTGGGTATCCCTAGTTACCATAGTTCTTTTTTTCTAGTTCACTAATTTTTCCCAAGTAATACGAGAACTTGCAATGTGGTGTAACCAGATAACCATAATTTCCTTTTTTTTATTTTTGATGTTTTTGCTTTAGTTTTTCATTTTTATTTTAGTTGTTTTGCAATGTTTTGTTTTGTTTATTTCAGTTGCAATGCAGTAATTGATTATACCTTACTTTAGAACTCATGTTTAAAAAGAGACTTCTTTTGACCCATTTGCTTTTATGGCTGATGGTAATGACAGCATAAGGGTGGGAATGTTTTTAAACATTCATTTTTTTCTGGAATTTTTCTGTCATCGTTTGGCTGCAGTTTCCATGGAGTGACCATGATCCATTAATTTGCAGATGTCGATTCAGGAATAATTTTTTTAAAGCTTTCTTAAATTTGCAAAAACTGTTGCTATCCTGTTATTCACTGCTTTAATTGCTTAAATGTTCACTGTAAAATTCTATATAATACCAAAAAGTAATTTTGATTTTTTTACAGCACTGTTTTCTATCTCTGGCCACTCTGGTGTGTGTGTGTGTGTGTGTGTGTGTGTGTGTGTGTGTGTGTGTGTGTGTGTGTGTGTGTGTGTGTGTGTGAGA
>JAQMYG010000019.1:15479304-15486804 GCA_030014215.1 Clariallabes teugelsi | reverse complement strand
GAGAGAAAGAGAAAGGTGGGGAAAGAGAGAGAGAGAGAGAGAGAGAGAGAGTATGTTTTAATCCGTTGAAGCACCGGCGGGAAAGAAGACGCCGCACTTGGTTCTTCGTCTCTCCGTGCTCCATCTGTTTAAAATGATAAAGTGCTGCTATAATGGAACACAACCAGATTAGATTAATTAAGTTTGGGCATTACGCTCCACACATGATTGCAATTTTCTCAGGGAGGGCCATTACCGCCAGAGCTGATGCAATTAACATGGACTTAATGTAAACGTAACAATACAAATAACACTCTGGCTTTCCATGTAACCGTCGAGCTAAAGTCCGAAAGCAGTACGGATTAATTTTTTTTTAACTTTAAACAAACCAGCAGGCGATTTGATTAGTGCGGACTGTCTGTGATCGATAGCGCTGTTATTGACGTGATCGATGGACATGTTTTCGTCGTGTTGGAGATGTTCAGAGATCCAGTTACTGACTTTAAGATGAACAATCCAGCTATATACATACATACAGATAGATAGATAGATAGATAGATAGATAGATAGATAGATAGATAGATAGATAGATAGATATCTGTATTTGCTTTAAAAATGCAACACTTCATCATTTTTACTTCATCCCGTATCACAAAAACCTTGCGTGGTTTGGGACACATCCATAATGGAGTGATGATGTGTTTATCATGTTTGAGTGGCCTTTATAGTGAAGAGGTTGTGTGGTTTGGAGAACATCCACAAAGGACAGTAGATTACCAGCAAACATTACTGAACACTCACTGAAACACTTGTGCACCTGAATATGGTTATCTAATCAGTAGGTTAACACTGGGGACAGGTTGCTAGAAACTAAGGAATGGGGAAAAAAACATGACCTTCAACTGTCAAGTTTGAAATTCATGTACATTACCCTACATAGTGGTGAGGTGCTATATGGTGAGAATATAGTAATAAATGGTTTGGGACATTTCCATATTGCACAGAGGAGACTGAGTCCTCTGTAAAGTTGTCTTTGTGGCCTATATGGAGGACTGCTGACTATGAGGCCTGTAATGTATAGTGAATATGAAGTATGTGTTCTAGAGCACCTGATAATGGCATTGTAAAGTGAAACCTGATGATGGTTAGACGGCTATCAAAGTATATGTGCGAATATAGTGAATAGGGTGTGTAGTGGGATGATACGATGGTAGTTCAAAGAGTGATACTGTATTAAATGGATCCATAACAATGTGTGGGATGTGTGGTCATGGGGTTTTAACATTTCTTAATATTATTTATGTGGCTAATATAATTTTTATAGGTATATCTTTTGGGGCACATTCATCGTGTGCAGTGCTAAATATGTGACCTATTAAGTTCAATAGCAGATGTAACCTATACCTACTGTACAGTATACTGTATACACCGATCAGTCATAACATTACGATGCAAACCATTATGCCCAGTATTGTGTACTGTAGGTTCCTCATGTGTTGCCTGGGTAGCTCTGGTCCCTCAGGGCATGACTCCACAAAACATCTGGGGTGTGCCATAAAGGGAACATCTGTATTTTGTGATTTGATTCAGATTTGCTGTAAAGTCTCCATAGTTATTGTAGTTAAAAAGCAAAATTACCATAACCAATCAGACAATAAACTTTTAACTCTTTTCATTTCTGAAGCAGCTGTTTTGTGTTAGTGTTTGATCATATTACGGCCAACATGAAACAGCACGCACCTGGACAAAGAACCTTCATATTTTCTCTAAACGCACAACAAGCAAGAGGGTAACCTTTCTGAACATTAACTTTTTTTATGTTGTTCTTGTCTTTCCTACTTCCTATTGCCCTTGTCGTGTTTTCTTTTCTCTATGCTGAAATGTTTATCACACCTGGACTCCCACCAACATCACCCACAGAGCTGGGAATGTGAGTGCATACACTATGTAATGTCCGCAGCAGCACAAAATGATTCATAGGTATTTGTTTATAGTCATCTTTTGAACATGTAGTTTACTGTAAAAAAAAATGTAAAAATCTTCTTTGCTTTCGGCTGTTCCCTTTCAGGGGTCACCACAGCGAATCATCTGCCTTAAAAAAATAATAATAAAATAAATAAATAAATAAATAAATAAATAAATAAAGCACATTCATTACTCATATAGCGCAGCTCCGGTTCCTCCCACAGTCCAAAGACATAATGGTTAGGCTAACTGTCATTTCCAAATTGTCCGTAGTTTGCGATTGAACATGTGAATGTTGACCAGAAGTCCTACCATGGTCGTAAAAATGGGAATAAATACAAAGTTCACCATTAGTTTTCAATAAGCACTATTGGCCTCCGCGGTCCCTAATTGAACTACAGAGGTTCCTAAATGCCTGGATGGATAAACTACATTACAACTTCTGCCAGTCAACAGTGTGTTAGCAAAGCTAAATAACAAAGCTTAAAGAGTACCTCTGTAAGATTAATAATTCGCCCAGTAAAAATATGGTCATTATCTTAGAGCAGAGATTTCCAACTGAAGAACTGAAGAGATTTGGGATGGTTTAGGCATGAAGTTAGCAAGAGACTAAACTATATCCTATAGGGTATAAAGGGTATAAAGGTTCCTTACTTGTTAGCAATGTTAGCAACTTTAGCTTCGATGTTCTTACTGTACACCAGTTACATGGTCTGTTTGCTTCTTGATATAGATACTAAAATGGAATGAAATGTAATATATTTTAGTTGTTCTTATAGATTGTGTTCATGGTTCCCTCTTCAAGTGTTGAATAAATGAATCAATAAGCTCACTGAGTTAAACAGGTAACTAAACACTGAATCACAACCGTGAATCATAATGCTTCTGTCTTTACTCTTGAACAGTCTAAATGTGAAATAACGCAGTTGCCGCTCTTGACAGTCTCACCCGTCCAAATGAAAAATTAAAATCTGTTTTTGGCAGTATTCACTCCTATATAAGACACTTCCCTGCTTTTCCAACAGTTTTATTGGTCTTGTAATCAAAAACCAAAGATGATTTTATCAGACGCATGCTGTATTAATCTGACATTAGCTTTATAAATCACCTTTTGGCTCCTTTAAGATGAGTAAACGCTTGTATCAATTACATTTCCTGCCAAAGACATAGTTCAACAGCTCAACTATGCACCATTAAAAAAAAAACTAAGGTATGATCTACAGTACGTATATAGAATGGGAAAGAAATATATTTTAAATGTTTATATAAGACAGTAATAACCTCAGTAAAATTTGGATGCCTTAACATAAAAAGACATCTGTAAAATGCATAACATAGAGATTTACTCTATATTTAAAGAAAGCTCTTAATTTAGGCTTGTAAAGTATCTACAATATATCTGTCCTAGTATCAGAATACAAGCCCTAATATCATTTAAAAAATACGGAAAAAAAGATCGGTTAGGGAAAAAGTCTGCAGTGTATGGACGTTTTTTTTTGTTCCGTGAAAAGTAAATAAAAAATGTTGAGGAGAGAAACAGTAGTCCTTACTCGATCCATATGTGAACTTACAGACAGGAAATACTCAACATTCACAGTAATCAGGCCAAAGGCTGAGCCGTTCGCACACCGCATACTAGAGCTAATTAAACCCTGAATATACCTTAAAGTCTGCTTTCATGTAATTAAACAAATCATCCTACTAACCAGCTCAAATCAAGAGCTGTCATTCTGCAACATCTAATCACAGTTTGAAATGGGATTTCCGATCTCTCTGTTTGTGATCGTCTATACCAAGGAATAAGGCAGTAAGCAGATGACTGAGAAAGAACAGGTTGTGTATTGTAATTAAATGCCTTTTGTTTATTTGCAGGGCCATGGTATACTGTATGATTATTAAAATGTGAGAGAGAAAAAAAGATGTGAGTCTTCCAAGAAGACATGTGTTGCCTGCCCACTGAACTTCTTCATGCTTCATAGGCAAATGACACAAAAATCAAGTAGACATGACGTCAAAAAAGAAATCAGCTCAATATTAGTCAGTAGTTCATTTTGTAATTTCATTTGACCGCCTTTAGATTATGGCATGCATTGTGTCCATTAAAATCCACTGATGTGATATCCTGATCATTCATTCAGGTCATCAGCTGACTTCATTTTTTGCCAAATAATGTTACTGAACCTAAACCTGACGAAATGAATCAGCCTCAGGTCATAAATCTGCCTTCAGAAGCTTGCACAGTGGGCAATATTCATGATGGTTGCATCGTGGATGCACTTCCCTTCTTACCCTGACACGCCTATCGCTCTGAAACAGGGTCAATTTGAACTCATCAGATCACATGACCTTTTTCCATTGCTCCAAAGTCCAATCTTTATGCTCCCTAGCAAATTGAAGATTCTTTTTTCTAATTAGCTTCACTACCATGTGGTTTTCCTATGGCCACACAGCTGTTTTTTTTTTTGTTCAATCAGTGTGTTTGTGCATCTTGTATACTGTATGTTCTGATCACCTAAAAAAATATGAACATTAATTCATTTCCTTCTTTGGAAAATGTGAAAGTGGTAGCCGGTTGTAACTCTGTGTAACTCTGGATTTCAAATGTTTTAATAAAATGTTTTTTTTTTTTTTTTTTATAAAATGTTTATATTATTATTATTTGTATTACATAATTTCACTTGCCCACTATTGACCACTATTCTCCTTCATTGTGCTTCATGATGCTTTTTAAATTATGTTTTAATAGTTGAATGAGAGTATTTCTTGTTTTATCTCAAGATTTAATATGCTAATTTAGGGGGAGCAATTATTAAACTAGTTACTTACCATGTTGGTCAGGGTGGAGTAGATCCCAGGGCCATCCTGGGATCCGTTTCGCAATAAAAACAGCACACAATAAAACAGCCAACACTCAATTCAGGGTAAAAAAATTTATTGTCATTTCAGCCATAAAATGAACCCAGACACTTTCTTCTTTAAACATCACCTTGTACACATGTGTACACTATACACACATTCTCAAACTAAATACAGACAGCACAGAAGTGTGAGCAGACTAACTTAACACCTCATGCACCTCATTTCACTATACATCAAACACCCACTGTCTGCCCAATGGTGATATATGGTATGACCAAAAGTATGTGGACACCTTACCATAACATTCATATGTGAATGTTTAACATCCCATTTCAGGTTTAGGCTCATTTATTGCATAAAATAACCTCCGCACTTCTGGAAAGGCTTTTGAAGTGTGGCTGTGGGGCTTTGTGTTCATTCAGCGCACAAAAGCATCAGTCCATCTTAGTTCCAGTTCATCTCCAAGGTGTTCAGTGGGGTTAAGGTCAGGGATCTGTGCAGATAACTTAAGATCTTCCACTCGAACCTTGTCAAACCATGACCCTTCATCCCTTCTCATGCTGGAACAGGTTTGGGCAGACAGCAAACAGAGTCACCAAATACCTCTAAGTCTTGTAAGTGTTCTTCTAAACTTGTCACAATAGTTTGGAAAAGAATCACACATGGCTTTAATTTGCAGATGTCCACAAATTTTGGCCTATATACATGCAATACAGTACGTATATTAAAACCAAATACAAATATTTGATCTGTGGATTTCTAGAGTATTGTTATACAAAAAAACTTTTATAACTTCATGCACTTGTTGGAGCAGTGGGAAACTATGTGTTTCACTCACACAAAAGTTTTCCGCTTCACACAATTCCACCCTGGAAAGTGAATAAACACAGACGACTGGTCTTAAAGATTTTGATTTGTAGCTCTGTCCCAACAGATCACCATGCAACTCCTACACACAAGTCCCAAAACAAGGAAAAAGTCCAAAAACGTTGTTGGTCTACTATGATAGCATCTGGTTATTTGCTCATTCTGTTTTATACCATTTTATTCTTTATCAAACACTACATTGAAATTTTTCTACAGTGTTTAAACCTTAGAAACATTAAAACACATTTTGTAACAAAACATACTGCACATTGTACTGCGTATGGTTGTGTGTATGACCAGTAAATTTTGAATGCTCTATTGATTAGTCTTAAACTGCATGGATAATTTTTGCTCTTCAAAATGATGCGTATCTGTGTATCTTGCTCAGACTGGGGAGCGTTCCAAATTACAGAAATGTGAAGCTTAACAGTACATAGATTTTTTATTTTTTTTTTTTTTTCAGAAGTAAAAAAAAAATGAAACTAGCATAAGGAAAGCATAAAGACTAGTATTTTTAATACAGGAAACAATTAGTAAAATCCACTTCAGCAAGCATTACATTTCACATCACAGCACACTAGTATTCGTAGCCTAGAAATTGACTTTTTTTTTTCTAAAAGCAGTCCTGTAAGTATCGTCAGCTGTAATTAAAGTTGAAGGTTCATAAGAATACTCTTATTTTAATGTTAAGATTTCTGTAGTAACAGCTCACTTCTGCCTGCTCTTCAATCTATATATAATTTAAGATGATTTTTTTTAATTTTCTATTTAACATTGATGAGCTGAGGTAAAAAAAAATTTTTTACTATGGTAAGTACTATAGTTTGCAATGGTAAACTGTAATACATACCATAATATACCATTACAGTAGGTACCGTAGGGCTTTATAGAGGTACTGTTTCACATCACTGGGTACATGTACCTTGTTAGTACTACAGTATGTACCACTGTACTTTAGTAAATACAATGGTAGATACTGTGGTACTTCAATGGGTACCATGGTAGTACTATGGTATGTACCACAATACATTGGTGACTATCATTGACATATTAGGTTTGACATTGGATTCCAAAGTTCATTAGGTATCTAATATGATATGTTTGTACATACTGTACTGTATTAGATACATTAGTACATACCGTATTAATGGTATTAATGGCATAGTAGACACATTACCTTAACACATACAGCATAACATATGTGATATATGTTTGACAGCATCCTGGTTGTACATTCCATAGTACAATACTACAGTACTGTGCATTACGTGATAGAACCATATACCATATTATAGTACATATGCTGTTGCATCAAAATATGTACCATAATACACGAAAAATAGCATGGTATAGGTAGCAAGGTACTACCCAGGTATCTACACCATGTTTAAATTACTTATGAGACATATTCTTATGAGAATTCTTATAAGACATATTCTTGTGGTCTTTAAGCAAGGACTAAAGACATATGTGTTTCTTAGATATTTGGGTTAATTATTTAAAAAAAAAAAAAAAAAAAAACTTCCCAACATCTGCCAAATGCCTAAATGCCTAAACGTAAAATGTATATGTAAATATAAGACAAAGCGATGTACAGTTATGTCCCCATAAACCCATTGTAGGTTGAAAATATGGTAAGTCAGAAATGTATTTAATACACAAAATACTGAACATCACACTCTAGCTTAGCCTAGCTTACTTCAAAACACCTCCATTAGCCTAAGGTTGGGCAAAATATATAAGCCTCTAAGAAATTCATTCATTCATTCATTCATTTTCTGTACCGCTTTATCCTGTATTTCGGGTCGCGGGGACCTGGAGCCTATCCCA
>JAQMYG010000019.1:15423326-15437941 GCA_030014215.1 Clariallabes teugelsi | reverse complement strand
GAAACATTTTGTGTGACAAACATGCAAAAGAATAAGAAATCAGGAGGGGGGCAAATAGTTTTTCACACCACTGTATGCTAACCACTACATCACCAGAACAACAAAATGTTGACTGAATATGATTATTCCTCAGCACTAACTCATATATTTATTTATTTATTTATATAAATAGGGACATTGAAGCTGTTCTGGAAGCTTATGATAAACACCATACATTTAGTTTATTTCAATCCTTTAATTCATCAATATATGTACTGTGCGTAAAGTTATTATTAATATTATTCTTCTATACATTGAATCTTACACTGAGGACTCACACTGTACTTTGGAGGTGCGATGATGCTGCAGCACGATGTATGTCTGCAGTAGGAGCTGAGGAACGCTCTCCAGAAACGTCTCCATCAGCCTCAGCATGCTCAGATCAGCCGCCAACCCAAACAGCAACATCTCATTGCTTGACTCAGAGGGTGCCCTCCATACATAGCTAAAGCTTGTCTTCAGCAGATTATAGTACCTACAAAAGGAAGCGATAAACACTATAATGGTAAGCAGTTGCTCTTTCTCTCATCACACTCTCACAGATGTCAATCATTTATTTACTTAGTTTTTCATTTACATTCCTTAGTTGTAGGACAGGTTTCCTTACTCGCTCCATTGCACTTAGTCATATCATATTTCTATCATTTTATTATTCCATCATCTTGAAGAAGAGTTTCTTCAATAACTGGGGAATATTGCAGCAGTCACAAGTAAAGAAAACCAATGTCATCTGATTAGACATACAGAAATTTTTGCTTCATGTTATATACACCTTAATGTATTATTTTTTATTAAAAGTAGGTAACCACAAGCCTGTCCCTGAAATATGAATGGTATGTGCAAGGAAGCTCATGATAAAAAACAAATGGCTTTACAAATGGATTTCTATTCTGTCAGAGCCAGCACATGACACCCTATCTACAAGGAGCATTCAGGTCAGACCAGGGCTTAAAGAAGTGATCTGCTTCTTCTTTGTCTAAAGAAGGGTGTACCTTTGTGAACATTCGGTAAGTGGAATGCCTGATCCTTGAAAATCAACAGATAACTTGATGCCACCTTGTGTGCCATGCATGTGTCTGTAGGGACTGTACACTTAATCACCCACCAGCACCACTTGCACATTACAGAAACTTGGCTGGGAGTTATTGCCACATTCCCTGCACAGTCCAGACCTAGCTCCAAGCCATTTCCAAATTTCCCATTAAAGGAGTTCCTGGGAGGCCAGTGTTTCACAGGTGAAGCAGGCAGTCTGATCATGGCTCTAGTGTACTGAGAAAATGTTCTACTTTGATGGTATTCAAGCAGTAGTAAAGCACTGGGATAAGTGCATTAGTGTAGAAGGGGATTATATAGAGAAATAAAGGAAGTTTATCAACTCCCAGTTACTTCCCATTGCTCATCACAGTGTTCCTGTATTTCCTGGCTGATCTGAGTTCAATACTGTCCAATAACTGTGTGTAATTTAAAAAAGCCTACTGGAGGCACAAACAGACAACTCTTCCACTTTTTATGAATTCTCATTAGACCAAACAAGGCCCTAATTGGCTCTCATTTATCTTATAGTAAAGATGTTTGTAATGGTTTTCAGATTTTAGTTTCAAATTTCCTTTGTAGTCATTTGGCTTTACAGTATATTGACATATTGACACACATAATTTACAAAGTGGAATCACAGAACAGCTCATTTGTATTAATTACTTTGTCAGTCAATTGGTTAGTCATATCACAAAACTTGCATATATATACTGCTGAACAACAATATTCATTCATCTTCTATACCGCTGATCCTACAGGGTCACGAGGCCTGGAGCCTAGTCTCCCAGGAGACTTTGGCCACAAGGCGCGGGTTCAACGTGGACAGGCTGCCAGTCTCTCACATGACACACACACACTACGGGCAATTTGGAAATGCCAGTTAGCGTTATCTGCATATTTTTGGTCTGTGGGAGGAAACTGGAGTACTACCCAGAGGAAATCCAACAAGCACAGGGAGAACATGCAAACCGGACGTGCACAGACTCAAGGTACTATACAAGGCCACTACACCACTGTGCCACCTGAACAACAAAAAGTTTGCCTGAATATGATTATACTGTAGCTCAGTACTAACTTATCCTCGTTTCATAGCGTGCCATTACTTCTGTCTAAATTAAAGGTCTTTTTTTTGTTTAAAATGTCTTTAGTTGTCTTTATTTATGCATGTTTGCTGGATTGCTTTTTTTAGGACTGTCCTACGAAACAACACAACACAGTCCACTCACTCACTCTCACTCATTCGCTATACCACTTATCCTGTTCAGGGTAATGGCATCCCAGTGAACTTGGGATACGAGACAGTGTACACCCTGGAGGAAGTCCAATCCATCACAGGGCACACAAGCACTCACACACTATGGGCAGTTTGGAAATGTCAAATAGCCCAGTTTGCTTATCTATAGATTGTGGGAGGAAAACGGGGAGGTACCTTGAAGAAACCCATTAAGCACGTGGAGAACATGCAAACTCCACACATGCAGACCCAATGTGGAAATGGAACCCTGAGCCTGGAGGTGCGAGGCGCTATGCCACCATGCTACAGTACATACATTATGTCCAATTTATTTGTATTAAATTTGTGCAATAATTAAGCAATTTCAACCTAAATAACCTAACCATCGATGCTGACCACATAAGCCATGTAAAAATTTTCAGCAACTCAACTACAAAGAAATCTTAAGGCATAAAATCTTTTTTTAACTAAAAACAGTTAATAAATTAAGGCCACAGTTGTCAAGTTTATCAATAAATATTAAGTATTTAAACATTTTTTTCCAACATTTTGTCTTGATGCATGAAGACATATCGAGGTTGTGACATGGTTATAACATTACCAGGACCAACAAATAAATAAGTTGCATTTAAAGTATAACATTTCCATAAACTATTAAGCTTCAGAATCAAATTATACAATTGAAGGGCATGACTTGTATATCATCACCTTGATACATTAATTTGTGTCCAAAACTCCAAAGTCATCATCATGTTGCTTCAGATCCTCCACACATGAATAGCACATTGGCAAGTGAAAAAAGGCACAGGCTCAAATGTTTTGTTTCGACTGCCTGTAGTTTTGATTATGGTGCATATTACAGCATGTGGCCAGGTCATGCATGAAAATGATTCCCCATGCACTCAAAACCAGCATTTCATAATTTCATTTCATAATCCTAGAACCACCTAGTGTCCGTGCCATCAGGAAGGAAAAACTCCTAAGATGTGATGTGAACCTGGTAATTCAGTACATTCAGGTCGTCAACTGACTTCATTTTATTGCCTCATAAGCCTAGACCTGACCAACTGAAGAAACCCCAGATCATATCACCTCCAGAGGTTTGTACCGTAGCCACTATGCATGATGGGTACATTGCTTCATACACTTCCCTTCTTATCATAACACACCCACCACTCAGGAATACGGTCAAGATGGACTCATCAGATCACATGACCTTTTTCCATTGCTTCAAAGTCCAAACTTTATGCTCCTTAGCAAACTGAATCAGTTTTTTTTTTTTTTTTACTGATTATCTTCACTAACAAATGGTTTTCTTAAGGCCACACAGATGTTTAGTCCCAATTCCGTGCGTTCTCATCACATTGTGGATGTGAAAATGCACTTAGTTTTACTATTAAACATAGCTGCGATTTCTGATCGCAGATCTGATCTCAATCATTTAGAGTTTTTCTTGCACATCGACTACCTTCCAGGTTTTATTAATGTGTTGGACAGTTCTTATCACAATTCCAAAAAAATTTAACATTTTCTTTGCTTGATGTTGGCCAATAATTTGATCGCTCTAAAAAACTGTTGGTTTTTTTTTACTTTAAATTATTTTACTTTTTTCCGTACATTTCAAGTGTAAATGCCTGGACATCTTCTGAGTTCTCCAGTTTTCTCCCAGCTTCCAAAACAAACCAAGAAACAAATGGGAAAATGGGTCATGACCTTATCTGACAGTCCCACATACTATATCAACTATGGCCTGGCTTCTCCCAGTTTGCCTTATACTATTTCAATAGTGACCCCATCAAGTGTTTGAAAGTTCATTTAGTCATTGTACAGTATATATACTGTACACTACACTTGACACGACCTGCTTGTGAACTCTTGTTATCAGTGCATTTAGGCTTTGGTTTTGTTCTCAAACTCTTAATTCTCTCCAGTTTGCCTGGTTTTTAATTCTATTTATATAATAATAAAATATGACTACATCTTGGTTGTGTTGCTCTGTGTTGGATTTTACATACTGTAGCAGATGCATGTGACTCTCTGGCATGTGACTCTATGTCCTGTCATTAGTTTAATCATTAACCCAGTGCAGCCTACTTATCTGTGATATTGATAGTGATAGGATAGTGCTGAGATTTCAGAATGCTTCATATGCCATACCCTTAACTTGCACTGTAATTATGAACACAGAGTAAGCTGAGAATGGAAGAATTTGTGTTATAGATCAGTGACCTTAATGTGCTGGAATAATGTAATGAGATATTTATTCCCATTCAAGAAAGTTTATAGCACTAAAAGCATTTTTAGGGGTTTGTACGAGGGGTGTTCAGGTCAAACCAGGACTGAAATTTCTTGTGAATGAAGGCATGTAAAACTGATTGACATTTACAGAAGCACAGTATGGCGATGTATGCTTAGCTGCAGGAAAATATTTGAATGGTGCGTTTGCGTCCTTTCACGTCCGTAAAAGATGTTCCATGTCGAGGTGGCTCAGAGCCCCGCAGCGGTCATTCCGTGAACTTTTAGAGAGTGGAACCCCTGATCCTTTAAATTCAATGAACAACTTGTTGTCAACTGGGAACTGAACATAAAATCATTCTCGGACACCAAATATTACAGGAAATTTGCTGGGAGTTATTGCTACATCCCCCATACAGTCTTAACGTCGCTCTAAGTCTTATCAACATGTTTGTGATATTCAAGGAGTTCCTGGGAGGCCAGCATTTCAGACCTGAAGCACACAGTCCGATCATAGTTCTGGTGTACAGAGAACCAGAACTTTTTTAAGCACTAGTGAAACACTGGGATAAGTGCATTAGTGTAGCAGGCGATTATATAGAGAAATAAAAAACTGTGTTCTATTATTCTTCACAATCAAAAGTCCCGCTATGACTTGAACATCCCTCGTTTAATAACAGTAAGTACCGTACCTGGTGAAGAAGCCCATATGTAACAGATGAAGCAAGCCTATATGAGTCGTGTGTGTTCTTGCGGCGTGATCATCACCATTATGATCATCCCGATACCAACAGTAGCTGAAAATCTGTGCGCACATAGATCCGGCGAGCATAAATAAGAGAGTCAGGGCAAACCAGGTGTAGCGTTTTTCCTTAAAATACTGCACACTCAGCAATAAATCAGATGCGATATCCACTACAGAGAAGATCAGTCCAATTAAAGTGCAGATCCACCGAAATCTAGAAAACCTCATGGTTGGGATATCAGGAACAAGCTCTGTAAATATCCATGCTTGCGTGATCCAGTAATTTTGTTACTGCAGGATATCCAGACTGGGAAGGCATTTTCAGCTTCATGTTCTGTTCAGAAATAGCGACAGGAGAAACAGATCAACATAACGTTCATGTCCATTTTAACTTGCTATGACTAATCACTGGACTTTGCTCCTGAAAGTATTGATCGCAGATGTAAACCTGCACTGTAGTTCAAGTTATAAGTCATAAATCATAATGTAGTCATGTATGGTTTCAGTGTGGGGAGATAATTGTTCCCCAGGAGAAAATTAAGATTGAGTGTTAATAGTGGTGTCATCATTGTCATTATTCACTACCTGACCTTTCCAAGAACGTATGACATAAATTACATCTTCTGTATTCTTTCTGACCAATACAACTATAATACAGAGTTTATACCGGAACCATTTCCTAACCATCACGTTGTGTATTGTATAATCCGTATAAATTATGATCTGACAGAGATTTCCTTTGTATCGAAACACAAATCAAAATATGTGGGAAAAGTGCTTACCTTAAAGCACTTCTGTTGCTTCCATTCTATGGCTCTTATTCTCAGTTCCTTCTTTTAAACGCTTGCGTGGTTCTCATAACCCAAGATCACCACTCCCTTTTTTTGTCTCTGTGTCAAAACTTTGCTATGACGTAACATTCTCACACACACCCATGCCAACATTACAGCTTTAAATCAGAACAAACGTCAGCCCAAGAGATAAACCTGTCTGAGCATTTATTTACTGGATACTAATATATGGCTCTAAATAAAATTCTTGAAGAGTAAACTGGTGAAGTTTATAGATAAGAATCAGACACACAATTCAATAGTTCAATAGTTCTTATATACCTATATATAAAATTTGGGAATGCCAATTAGCCAACACTGCATGTTTTGGACTGTGGGAGAAAACCAGAATACCTAGAAGTCCACCAATCCACCAAGCAGGGATATACAATAAGTAGAATGCAAGATGTTATCGACTTGGTAGCTTCATTGCTTCATTGCTGTTGTTATCCCTGAAGAATTACTAAATACAGTGCAGTGGTGGCTCAGAGGGCTAAGGCACTGAATTACTAATCGAAAGATTGGCGGTTCGATCCCCAGCTCCACCAGGTTGCCACTGTTGGGCCCTTGAGCCCTTTACCCTATCTGCTCCAGGGGGACTGTGTCATGGCTGACCCTGCACTCACACCCCAGTTAGGTTGGGATATGCGAATAAAGAATTTCACTGTGCTGTAATGTGACAAATAAAGGCTTAACTAGCTTACATTCTATTGTCTTCAGTATCCGCTTTAACTTGGTCATAAACAGGGAGAACTCATGTGTGCTCAATGTGCACCATGCACAAATTTAAATACTGTAAACATACATACACACACACATATTTTTGCATGCTCGTTTAAGTCTAGGGGCAGTTTAGTGTAGATACTGTAGTCTACCTACAGTATATACATCAAGTGTTGCAGGTACCAACAGCAATGAAGCTACTGTGAACATGTCGATAATAACTTGCATTCCACTCATTGTGTTGTGTTTCTTTGTGTGGCTTTTGCTTTAGCTACAAGTTCATGTGGTCCAGCTGGTTTGTCCTGACAATTGCTCTACTACTTGGAAGTTTATCAGTTAAAAAAAAGAAAAGAAAAGAAAAGTATGTGAGATTAAAATGCAGCCTTGGAGTATGTGTTTTGAGCCAATCAGCATTTCAAAAGTACATATACAGTAGTAAAAACTTCTGACACTGGAGACATACAGTAGATTTAGAATAATTGCACTTTTGGACTATGGTCACTTTTTTATTAATTTCACCCTTTATTTTATTACTATTTCAACTTGCTGGTGCACCTTACAGTATGTACAGGTATGTTACACCTGTATATACAATCATCATGCATGTGTACATTTACTTCATTGATGCACATTAAATTATAAAAAAAAAAAAAAAAAAAAAAAAAAAAAATTTAAACCTTATCTTTTATTTAATGCAATTCTGGCTTGTTGCTTTTCTTGTATATTGGCTGCTGTAATGATACAATTTCACTTTGAGATTAAAGTATTCTATCTATCTATCTATCTATCTATCTATCTATCTATCATCTATCTATCTATCTATCTATCTATCTATCCGTCCGTCCGTCCGTCCATCCATCCATCCATCCATCCATCCATCTATCTATCCATGTGGTCTTCTAAACAATGAGGTATGAAAATGTCCAAGCTTAAACGGAATTGGTAAATGTGGAGGTTGTCTATTTAAGTAAAATGTATTTGCTATTTCTAGGTAACTAAAATAATTATTTCATTATTTCTACATTATGGAAATAATTCCACATTTATAATCCCATCAGGATTTTTTTGGGTTGTCAAATCGTTGTGGTAACATTAATTTGTCAACGTTTCAGATGTTGGGACAACTTTGGTATTAGGTTGTTTTTAAAAGTTTGACTTTATAACAGAGGGTTGAGCGTGATTCGAATTTCAGTTATTGTAGCATACTTACCACTGGACCACTAGTGATCATGGTAGTGGTGCTAGTAATTGCATGAACATACAGTAAGAACAAATGCCAGAAAAATACAAAACAACAGCAATTTACCAGAATCTTAATGGTGCAGTTTGGACACTGTGCAAACACCATATTACGGTACAATAATTTAGGAGTTAAAATGCACCGCTTAGTAATATTTCTGAAAGAAAATTAAACGGAGAGGTAACATGACAACACTAGTGATGTGTGACATGTGATGCACATGCTGTGTGTGGGAAATTGTTGTGTTCATCCCAATCTCTGATCAGAATTCTAAACACTGGATGTGTGGAAGCATGGATGTGGTCTTATGTATGTTGTGTGAATAGATGTTAATCAGCATAAATGCTGCAAGTAAACTTACGATTTTGTTGTTTCTATGTTGGTTTTGCAACAATCTGTTAGGGTTTTTTTATGTTATCTCAACCTCACTTGATAAAAAAAGGTCATTCTTTTCACTTTTAAAAAACACGCTAATGTTGCCATGCAACATCACGATTACTGTTGGGTTCACACTATTTTCTATAGCCCAATTGGACTCATTATAAAGTTCTGGAAATAAAATTAATTATAAAAAAAAAAAAAAAGTAATCATAAAGTGTGTGAATGCATTGTTTTAAAAAAAAAAAAAAAAAAAAAAAAAAGTCATTTCTAGGCATTTCACATTCAGCTTTCTTATTGTGTCTTTTATGTTCTTGGTTTAAAAGGAAAAAACACTTTTAAGATGCCATGAATTCTTTTATTCCGATTTTAGATCTATAATAATTATATTCTGTACTGTACTACCAAATAGCCTTTAAGACTATGAGTCAGTTATCCTGGCCCATATTTAGCTCTTCCTGAACAGACGTGTTCAGCTCTTCCGCTTTTTCATGAAAAGGAACTTGTCCTGTATATAATGTGACATTTATAATTCCCAGTAAAAACCACCAGAAATGCACTCTCAACTTGCAATTTCGACTCATCAACATGAAGTAGTTTTCTCCTTTACTAGGTCCTATCATTTTTGTGACATAAGATTAACATGGCTGCACATCCTGTGAACAGTCTAGTTTTAAATTATACTGTAGCTGTATATCTTTTAGATTAGTTGATATAAAGACAAAGTAGTTGGTTGAATTCATAACACTGATTATACTAATCCCAGTTTTGTAAAGGTAATCATCAACATTAGTGTTTCAGCTGCTGAGGGTGTGTAATTTATTACAACATGCAAGTTGCCTGTATTTTCACTGCAAATGCAGTTTGCCCTGGAGGGCTATTCAATTACAAACTGCTTCTTTAAGTCTTTGGGGGAAATGGAACAAAACCAACTTTAAATTAGCTGTGCTAATAAATCATTAATTACAGTGGTCTAAATTCAAAGAAGGTGGCACTGTGATGAATGAACCAATAAATTTGATTAGATTGCTCTGTCTCCTTGGCTCTGAACAATAAGCTTGGGGTGCCACCTGTAGTGGTTTTCCCAGGAATGTGCCATTGGTTCAGTGCAGTGTTTTAGCAGTCCACTGTAAGTTACTAATAATGTACAGTTTTAATCAACATTTTCTTTAGTTGCAAATTTCTGTACATCATTCATTTATTAGTATCTTTGGCTGATTGCAAGCAACAATAACGTTATTTATAATGCTTATGTAACAATATGAATATATAGTAGAAACTGGTGGTAACTAGGCTTATCAAAAAGAACTGCAAATTTTTGTTTATTAATCTACAACTAAAAAGTGTAATATATGAAAGTTTCTTAATGAGAATCATTACTGGTGACAAGACATTGATTCATCAGTACGAGCCTGAGAGTAAGCAGCAGAGTAGGGAACAGAAACATCCTCGATGGCTGACTAAGAAGATCAACAGTACGCTTTACGGTGAGAAGCTTAATGAAGAGCTGAAGCCTAAAGTTCAAATTAAACGCAGAAGACTGCTATCCAAAGGCGTCGTGACCTTGCATGACAATGCACGTCTGCACAATTCTGCCCACACTGTCCCTACAGTATATCTTGCCACATCAGACTTTCACCTGTTTCCCCTAAACACAGCCCTACGAGGACAAAGATTCACTTCTGAAGTGAAGACAGTGGTGCATTCAAGGCTCACAGCTCAGCCTTAACTATTTTATAATGAGGAAATACAAAAGCCTGTTGACAGATGAACCAAAAATTATGTACAGTAGTCTTTTCTAAAAGATATTAAGAATTCCTCTCAGCCAGCAGGGGGCAGTAGTGAACAAGCTCATTCTCCAGCAGAAGGAAAAACAAAGAAGAAGAGAAGCAGCTTGGAAGTGGCTTTAGTGCTGTTGGTGCCGCTGTGAGGTTCGGCTCTTCTCTGATCTGGGCTGCGCTTTCTCTATCCGAGTTTGGCTAGTAACAAAAAAGTTTCTCCGGCAGCATCATGGGAATCAGAAAGAAGACCAGCAAAACTCCTCCAGTCCTGAGTCACGAGTTTGTCATCCAGAACCATGCAGATATTGTGTCGTGTGTGGCCATGCTCTTCCTGTTGGGACTCATGTTCGAGGTGAGGGGGGGGGAAAAAAAAGCTACACACACACACACATTAGGGAAAGGGTGACGTGACTGATATGGGGATTTGGAGTGTGTTTTCCTTCGGTGGAGTTAATCTAGATTTGCACAAAAACAAAACAGTGAACAGTTGTGCTTATTGTTTCCCCCCTTTTTATTAGACACAACTGTGTGTATGTCTGTCTTTTTTTCTCTGTAATGAGCTCACTCAACGCAGGACTTCATTACGGCATGTCTACATGTCCTCGAGCTGCGTTCTCGTGCATGATTCCTGAGCGCGTGCGGCTGGGTTTGACGGTTACGTGGCATTCTGTGCGCGCGCTGTCATGTTAGCCACGTTAGCATTATTCTTCCTCAGAGCGACGCGCTGTCCCGAGTGTGTTTTTCCTTTCTCGGATTTCCATCACTTCTCCGTTTTTTTCTTGTTTTAACACTCGCGTTTGCTTTTTCATTTAAAGTTTAGTTCTGAAAAACAGCGCCAGGAGTAGTTTGCGGTGCATCATGGGACCTGGAGTTATTCCATACTTCCTTTTTATTTCGTTTAAATGGATGGAGTGAAGTGGAGTGGCGTCCAATGTCAAAATAATGGAGTGTAAATTTTGAGTGAAAGTGTATGATGGTAGAGAGCTATATGTTTAAGAGAGCGCGTCTATCTTCTATATAAATAAATGCTTTGTCTGTACAAAACATTGGAGGACCTAAAACCAGTCTCAGAAAATTTCTGGCTGTATGTCTGTCCAGCCAGATTATGTGTCAGCATCATGCAAAACTGGCTACTTACTGTAGATATTTGCCTGAAGTTTAAATGCCACTTATGCCCGTATCATAAGTGGCATCTTATAATAATTCTATCTTCTAATAGATATCTTGCCATGAACTAGGTACAACTTCCTAATATTTAGCCACCAATCCAGTGGAAATCAAGACCATATAATGTTGTCACACCAAACAAAATTTAGTGAAATTACATTTTAAAGAATTAAGGGGTTCATCTTTATTGCAGGCAAACATGTATGTGGGCTTTAACCTGAAATAATTTTACTGATTAAATTAATGCTGATCAGCTTGTTTGTAGTTTTAACCTTTTAACCAGTTTACAACTCTTCCTGTCAACAATGGGTACTTCAGTTAGCATACAACTATTCTCGAAGACTTTAACTGTTGTTTGTGATGAAGGATGAGGTTGTTTCTTATGCGAAATAGATTTGAGGATTGAAATGACATTTAGTTGCTTTATTTTAGGGAGCAGGTTGTTTTTGACACTTAGGATAAAGGTAGTATACAGAATTCTAAGACCACACAAAGGTTAAAGATGTATTCAGCTTATTTTACCTAAATAATAATAACAGAATACTTATGTACTAATTTATAACTTTATAATTAAATTAATATTTAAATATTGAGAATTCACCCAAAATAAATGTGCTAAAGTGAGGAGGGAAAAAAGGAAATCTTTATAATGTGCAAAATATTCAAAGTGGTGTACTTGGTCATGTGACATGAGTTCATTTCAAATATTTGAGGAATTTTGAAGTAGAAAAAAGAGATGCGAGCAAACAGTAGCTGATTCTACGAAGAAGCGATATAAAGATGCATCCAACTGTTTTTTTGTTGTTGTTGTTGTTTTAAATCTGAGTATAACTTGTATGTCTGCAGTGCATTAATATACAGTCTTTAAAAAGCATTTTATGCATCCTACTTTATAGATTTGCAACAACAAAAAATCCTAGAGGGTCAAGTCCAAAAGATTAGCTAGGATAACTTATATTTGTGTTTAAATAGAAATGCTTCTTGTGCTCAGTATTTAAAATCTGAGGTGGGAAAAAAAAAAGTGTTTTTCCAGGATTAAAGGTAATATTGTGATTTTAAGTTTTCTAAGTATGCCGGAACAATGATTCAATGCTGGCCTTCTAGGAACTCCTTTAATGGCCCAAACATGTGGAAATGTTCATGGAGCAAGGTCTGGACTGTACAGGCCATGTGGCAATAACTCCCAGCCGAATTCCTGTAATGTGCAAGTGGTGTTTGTGAATGATTGTGTGTACAGTTCCCACAGACAGATGCATCTCTTCTGCAAGTTGGTGACAAGTTATCTGTCGATTTTCAAGGATCAGTTTCACTTGCTGAAAATGAATGCAGTGGGCTCTGAGCCACCTCGGCCGAGATCGTCATTCTTGGACGTACGGTCTTTTGTACAAACATTCGCACAATTCAAATGTTTTACTTAGGCTTGCCTAAAGTCTTCTGAAAATGTCAATCGGTTTTAGGGAGGGAAAATTATGCTTTCATTCACAAGTCATTTCATCACAATTCCTGGTTTGACAGTACTGTATATAAAACATGTAGAATTCACCTGATGTTGTTTTAAATTTATGAAGTCATTTTTATTGACCCAAATCTGTGTCCTCTCTTGTGTTGCAGATCACATCAAAAATTGCCGTTTTATTCATAACTGTGCAATACAACGTCACGATATCAGCAAACGGTAAGTCAGAGTCATCTTTTCAGGGTGTTATGCATTCAGTTTAGTGCTTTGCTTAAATCTGAGTGTTGGGTTTCGGTTCCCCTGAACCACACCTGGGCTCCTAAACAAGTTTAACACTCAAAAAAAACGAACGTACAAAAATAATTATTATGATTATTTTAATTATTATTTTCAGTTTGGAGTGTGAAAACAAGTAATTGTGTTAGTTTAATAAAAATATATAAATAAAAAATAAGATATCTTTCTTCAATATGCACTGACATTTTTTAATCTATTGTTGGGGCTAAAATTTTTCTTGGAGTGCTTTTAGAAGAGCTGCTTAGTGCATGGGAATTTATTGAGCGAATAACTCAGATAACCTTGTGTTGGTTATCAACATGCTGTTTAATCTGTGTTAGTGTGTATACTAACGTGTATCAATTATCAGCGACTGAAACAACACCTGAGACTTATTTCGTTACTGTTTCACAAACATGACACGTGGTGGTTTAGCATTCGTGTTTAGATTTTTCTGGAGCTCTATTGCTCAATCCAAATCGGATAAGGTCAGTGGCAGAAGGTGCGATAAGACCTGGACACAGTTGAGTTTCTAACAGCAACTCAAGGTTATTAGGGTGTTATGTTTAATGCAGAAACTAAAGTAACCTCTCATAGTGTGCGTGTGGAAAGATTTCATTACAGTTTGAGATTTTTATATTATTTTGTGCAGATGTTTGTAATGTTTGTAGCTTATTTAGGCTATACGTAGATTTGGTCAGTATATTTAAGATTGTGCTTTTCAACAAATGGTCCTGACTCATATATAAAATTAAAAAGATATTTCCTTTAAATGCAGTTTGCCTGAATGAAAACTTAAAATTTGTGTACATTTTTTTTATATATAAGTACTGTGCAAAAGCCTTAGGCATCCTGTTTTGGTTTTTGTTTGACAAACTTTATTATACATGTTTATTTTATGACGACTTTATTAAGCCAGTATTAAAAATCATTTCTGATTTAATTTTCTGTATTCCAGCAATAAAAAGTAATCTTCCAGGAAATTATCTATAGGCCAGAAAAGAAAGCAGCATATTATGCAAAAGACTGCTTTAAAAAAAGAAGGGAGAAAGAAAGCATTTGGGTTTTGCATGTATGAAAAAAGAGCCAGGTGTGACAAAGTCCTCAGAAGGACTGTGGCTCATTCTGAAATAACGTTCAGTAAAATATGCAAGGTTTTATAAGTTCCTTATAAAACTGCACAAATTGTACCCGAGACTATATTTTAAGTGTCGTTGCATTTTGCAATTATTGACTTTGTTTCATTAATTACTATTTACCCCATTTTTTTTTTTTATGTAAAAACTTTTTTTTGACACCCTTGCTCTGCAGCAGTTATTTGCATGTGCTGAAGACACTTGGACTATACTTTGTATGTGTGTGTAGATGTCTCTGTATGTACGTCTGTGTGTACCAGGGCTTGACATTGGCACCCGCCAAATGCGGGTAAAATTCGGCTGTGGCGGGTAATAACTTTAGTCTCACTAGCCACTTTGG
>JAQMYG010000019.1:15401733-15413172 GCA_030014215.1 Clariallabes teugelsi | reverse complement strand
ACAGAGACGGGAATCGAGCCTGGCCGGGAATCGAACCGGGACCCTGGAGGTGCAAGGCGACAGTGCTAACCACTACATCACCGTGACGCCTATAATCTATACAATGATGTAAAATTATTGCAAGAACTGAAATCGTTAGCTAAACCACTTTCTTTCGCAGCACACATATTGGGTATCACTCTGATAGGACAAATTCTTTTGTTTGTACAAAAGTAGCCCTGAATTTTGGTCCACCAATTAATCACATATGCCTTGGTCTGCACCGATGTTTAGGTATGTGGTATGAGTCAACGTACATGCTGAGTTTTCCAAGAAAAACATTGCTCAGAGCATCACACTGCCTCTGCTGGCCTCCCTTCCAGAGTGCATCCTGGTAACATCTCTACACTTGCCCATTTTAGGCATTTTCTGTGGCTTCGTTAATTCATTCCTTTATTCGTCCATTCATTCCTTATATATATCACCTATCCGGTCTAGGGTCATAGATCCTGGAGCCTATCCCAGGGAACTTAGGGCATAAGGCGCGTTACACCTTGAGTCCCAACCCAATGCACGGCACAAACATATACACGATCACACATTATTAAGTGTCCTACGTTTTGTTTTGTTTTTTTGCATCATGTTGCACACCATCTTCACCTGAAGATACATGAACAACGATCACCCTTAACACAACAAACAACAAACACTGACATGTGAAGTAAATAACATCGATTATCTCTTGACAACGGCATCTCCCAAGGAGTGGGCTATATCAGGCAGCAAGGACATAATCAGTTCTCAAAATTGATGGGTTGGAAGCATTGAAATTGACTAAGCATAAAGATCTGAGTGACTGTTACAAGGGCCTCATTATGATGCCGATATGTCTAGGTCAGAGCATCTCCAAAACAGCAGATCTTACGAGGTATTTCCAGGATGCGATGGTTCGGACCAAAATCGGTCCAATAAAGAAGAACTGGTAAACCAGAGAGAGGGTCATACAGTAGGTGGTCACGGCTCACTGATGCATGTGGGGAGCAAAGGTTAGTCCGTCTAGTTCACGGGAAATCCAACAGAAGAGGTAATGTAGTGAAAAAAATGTATGCTCACCATGACAGAAAGGTGTCAGAACCCACAGTGCATCATAGCTTCCTGTGTATGGGGCTGCAGACCAGTCAGAATGCCCTCTTTCCTGCTCCAAATGCACACAGTGGGCACATGAGACCACTAGGGAACTGGACTTTCTTTTATATCATGTGGGTGCAAATGAGTTGCTTACCTGGCAATGAGATGTCACATCCCTGTATGGCAACTACATTTCCTAATGGTAGTGACATCTTTTCGAAAGCTAATCCACCCTGCCACACTGCAAAAATAAATAAATAAATAATCACGAATGCCTCGAGGAACATGTACAGGGTGTTCTCTTGGCCTCCAAATTCACCAGATTTAAATCTGATCAAGCATCAACATGGGACGTCCTGGACAAACAAGTTTGTTAAACTGCCTTGGTGCCAGAAACCACAGCACACCTTGAAAGGTCTTGTGAAGTCTATTCCTTGATAGGTCAGAGCTGTTTCAGGAGTGTAACAGGGATTTACACAATATTAGGCAGGTAAAGAAAATACATTTATTATGTCCCAAATGGCACCAGCAAATCTGTGTGATGTTACTGAAGAATTAGGCATGTTTCGAGGGGGATTATCCTGGAAACGTGTACATGTGAAGCCTCATTACAAAACTGACCCATTACACCAAGAGTAAATTGTGTACATTTGATTGTTTTCCAAGTCTTGGATAGAGCTGTCGAAGAAGCTGAAAGTGATACAAGCGCCTGAAGTTTCCACTGAATAGAAACAGAAAGTGTTCCAGCTAATCACAAACACACAGAGAGCAGAGCAATAGACGATCTTAATCAAACAATGCCCTATTATTAATACAATAACAGTAGTGATACACACTTCCAACAACAATAATGTATAGTTACTTTTAATTAAGAGGACTAAAAAACAGCCTCTTTGCACACATTATATATTCTAATATATTTTCCGCATCTGACATTTCCATTTGTCAGCATCGTGTCTGTCGCAGGTAATAACAACCTTGAAAGATGTCATTACATGCAAAGACCATGTAAACAGCTATTAAAGATGACTACTTTAATGACATCCTTATTGAACCTGTTAGTCCAGATAGCTCTAGAGCCCCAAAACAGGATGAGTAAATACTAAACATGAGATGGTTCATCTGATTTGAGTGAAAATAACAAAAATGAGAGCTGACATACATATACGCAGAGCTGATGGTAGAAAACACAAGGGTGAAAAAGCAAGCAGATTCCACAGATGCTACCAATTTTGGCTCCCAATCATTTGGTCTTAATTTGCATGATCTTACGGACCGTGGGATGTATCCACATGAAAAACAGCTTTACATGAGCACCATACAAAACTTAGATACTTTGGACAGAATGGCAGAAACATACTTAATATCTATATTATATATTATCAATGCACAGCTAAGAACTGTATGGCACCAACAAACTCAAATGCCTTAGGGTTGTGCTAGATCAGTATTTCTCAGTCCTGGGACTGCAGTACCGTCCTATATATTTAAGTGCTTTCTCTCTCAGTTCAGCCTAGGTCAGGCTTGTTGAATGAGTTGAGCGCAGAAAGCACCATGCAGTGGTACTCAGTAACCAAGACTGAGAAATACCAAATCATAGTGAAGTGAGACTAACGCATTTATCAACGCATATGTTTTTCACTGGGTATGATGTCTTAACTTTCTTTTTCACTTGCTTGCTGTGCATGATTTTCAGGAAAAACTTGATTATTGTCAAACTGGAAGGCATTACCAGCTTAAACAACATTCATAGATTCCTTATCAAATAAAAAGCAAATGACACCTGCCTCACACAGCTTTTGACCTTTTACAGTCTGGCCACAAGTTTCAGAATCCTGTTTTCGTTAGACAAAGACAGACTTTTCTTTTACTGTATATCGCAAGCTAGTAAAAAAAAAAAATAAAATTCTCTGCATTATGAAACCAAATGTGCGACACAGTGGTGCAGCAGGTAGACATACCACTTCCTTAGGTCAATCCCAAGTGGCACTCAGTCTGTGCTTTAGTCTCTCATGTTAAATTAAGCCAAGCCTTTATTTCACACACACACACACATGCATATATATATAGTTCGGTAGAACAGTGCCACTAAATTGCCTACCTGTAGGTGTGAATGTGTACACTGGTTTGTCGTTTCCTCCACCATGAGCACTTAAATCAAGGCGGAGAATTTTTCTTTTGGGATAACACATAAATTCAAATATATTGATTTTTAAAGTGAAATTCATTCGTTCATCTTCTACACCGCTTATCCTATAGAGGGTCACATGGGGCGTGGAGTCAATCCCCAAAGACAACGTGAGGTACACCCTGAATGGGGTGCCAATACATCACAGCGCACACACTACGGGCAATTTGGAAACAGCCTTTGGACTGTAGGAGGAAACCACAGTACCCTGAGTAAACTCACCAAGCACGGAGAGAACATGCAAAATCCACACACACAGACTCGAGGCGGGAATCGGACCCCTGACCCTAGCAGTGCAAGGCGACGGTACCGCCTCAAAGTCAAATACTGTATTTTAGTTTAAGAAATTCTGCAGTGTTTACATTTACATTTCAAAACTAACAATTCAGCAGTGATCAACAAAGTTCAAATGATTATGATGCCAATATGCTTCTATACAGTTGTACAGAAAGAAGAGGAAACCTAGATTTATGTAGAAATTAATACATTTTTTTCAAGTTTTTATTCATTTTGGGGGGGGGGGGGTCTCATAATTATAATAAGGTGTAACAAAACAATAATAAACACAAGTATTGTGCTTAGATACAAATAAATGTCATATTAAATAACACCCCCACACCATACTGTTTTCCCCCTTTCCATGAGCTCTGTGTGTGTGAGATTAGTTAGTGTGTCTGAAAATGACACGTGATTTGCCATAAGCTTAATGTATCTTCACTTGTGCAACTGTACAAGTGTACAGACATTCAACTCTGGCTTTAACATTGTTGTTGTTTTTTATTTTATTTTTACTTCGTACAAAAAAAAAACAAAAAAAAAAAAGACGTTCACTGAACTAGGCGTCTGTTGCTGGGTGTACAGTGACTGAGCTGCAGCTCAAACGGGGACGATACACACACTGAGTGGGGGAGGACACACACACACCACACACACACACAGAGGAGCAACAGCAGCAGGAACATGGCGGCGCCGCTCAGCGCTCGTGCTCTTCCCCCGAGTCCAAGGTCAGAGCCAGAGCTCGCGCGCAGGATTTAAACGGAAACTAACGGCTGCAGCTCGAGCGTCTTAGGTAATGTCACGGCCCGTGCCGGTTTCTCTTTGGAAAGATCGCGAGCTCGGTCTCAGTGTGGTGGTGGTGGTTCTCAGTTAGCGTGCTAAAGCAGCAGCGGCGGCGCTGTGTGAGTGTGTGCGAGTGTGTGAGAGAGAGGGAGAGTGAGTGCGAGCGAGCGCGCGCGCATGTGTGTATGTTTGTCCCTCGGCTTAGTTCCGGAGTTCCGCTCGCTCGTGCGCTCGCTTGAGCCCTTTGAATCGGCTTGTTGTTATTGTTGTTGTTGTGAGCTTCCGTTTTGCTCAACTTAAACTCTGGGTTTTAGCGTAATCTCGAGTTTTTACATCTCTCTCTCTCTCTCTCTCTCTCTCTATTCAAGAGTTAAAACTGTTTCATTGTTGACTGCACACGCTGCGTTTAATACAGATCAGGAACTTCTCTGCTTCTCCTCCATGCTCAGGGTTTAACGAAACCTCACACTGTTTGCACACTGTATTGTATTGTATTGTATGGCATGGCATGGCATGCATGAAGCACTGCTGTTTAGTTGTTCCTCCTCACCATTGGTGAAAATGCTTCTAATGCCACTTTACGCCTGATCACTTAAAGAAACACACACCCTTCTAAAGTTACACAGCCCTCCACCTCCCTTCCCTAGTCTTCTCTAGTAACCTTTTACCTCCCTCATAAAGGCTCGCTACAAATTGATCGTGTTCGTGAAGCCTCATGGTCCTTACGTATGCTCTTGAATCATTATGGTCTTGGTATCCCCCCCCCCCCCAACCCCCACCCTCCGGAAGCCTCTGGTACCCTGGGTTATCCTTCAGAAATCTCAGTTCTGGGACTTACACCTGAAGCACTATGGTACACGCTGTCATTCTTGAAGTCTTGTGCACTTTGGTATCAACCCCTGAACCTCTATAGTGCTTCATCATAATCCTGAAACTCCTAAAGCCTGGTGGTCAAGGGTTTAATCCTGAATCCGCTTGCCCATTGGTCTACTCAAGCTTGGTGGCCCTTGATCTTGCCTTTAAAACCCTGTGGTACTTTGTCTTGCTCCTGAATCCTTGTTCCCCTTGGGCTTGCTTGCTGATGATTGCTTTCCCTTGATCGTGTTCCTCATGGTTCTTGGTCATTTGTAGCCTTAGTTCCCACTTTGGAAGCGTTGTGGCCCCTGGTCTAACTTCTGAAGCATTTCTCAAGCATTGAGCTCTTTATTAAAGTTCTGAAGCTTTCTGTCATTTTACCTGACCAGACAACCTTCTTTCTTTGTGCTGTGGTCCATTTCTTATGCTTGTCTGCCCATTGTAAGTGCTTTTGGTGGTGGACATGGGTTAGCATGGGCACTCTGACCAGTCTGTGGCTGTGCAGCACCATATGCAACAAACTGTGATGAACACCTTTCTATAGTTTGTGCTACAGTAGCTCTTCTATTGGATCGGACTGCATGAGCCAGCTCCCCATGTATATCAGTAGGCCTTGGCCGCGCATGACCCTGTCACAGGGTCACTGATTTACCTTTTTTGGACCATTTTTCGCAGGTCCTGATCACTGCAAATCAGGGCCTCATGTGAGCTGAAGTTTTTGGAGTTGCTCCGACCCAGTTGTCTCACCATCACAATTTGGCCCTTGTCAAAGTCGGCCAAGTCCTTATGCACGGCCATTTTTTCTGCTTCCAACACACAGGGAGAAAATGTTAACGTGCTGCTTAAAATAGCCTTGATATATGTCTAACTATTTTTCATTATTAACTCTGCATCACTTGGTGGCATTTCTGTAGGCCTTTTCGGTTGCTGAAGCGTGTTGTCATGCTGATTTTACGTTGGTTTCACCAAGCAGTAAAAACCAAACTAGATCACATGTGCAAGACAGCTGGGCTGCAGCTTTATTTTTTTAACTTGGATGTTAGGTAGTTTCCTTGAGTCAGCATTTAGGGAGCAGGTGTGCCACTTGCATTGTATTTTAATAGACATACAGGAATTAAATGCACACTAATCATTAATTTATCCCTGCAATTAAAAATTCCACCTTACTGATTTGTGCTGATCAATGTACAGTATCTGAATGTGAAAGATGACAGATGACAATAGTTCTTGTGAATAGGCCCATACTCTTGATACTCTTTCTAATACAGTATGTAATAACTTACTCAAGGCCCTACATGGTAGACACCTTACATAAACATATTTTTATATAATGTAATATAATTGTTGACATGGTGAAGTATTCTATAAAGACATGTTTATTTACAACTTATAGAAGGAGTCTCCAGTGTCAGAGCATTTCCACATCAAGAATGTGTGATGAGAACTCACAGGACCAGGACTAAACAGCTGGGTGACCATGACAAAACCACTTGTTAATGAGAAAAAGGCATAAAGATTGTACTTATTCCAGCATATTCCTTATACGAGGCATATTCCAGGACACAGGTTTTTAAAAAGTTGTTCTTGCAGCATGAGTAGCAATCATTTTCACACACGATTCACACATTGCACTTCAAAATTTAAGCTACAGGCAGACAAACTAAATTTTAGAGTGTCTGCGAACTGGTTATAGCACATGCATTACAGTACCAGTCAAAAAATTTGGACCCAAAATTTGGATTTATTTTCTACATTCTAGAGCAATGCTAGATTTGTTTAAAACTAGGAAATTTGGTAACGAGCTAATAACAACAAAAACAACAACAATTAGTTGTTATTTTAAGACAGAAAAGGTCAGATGTTCTGGAATAGTTCTTCCAAGAACAGTATTGTCAAGTGCATTTGCAAGACCTATCAAGCACCATGATGAAACAGGCTCTTGTGAAGACCATGCCAGGAAAGCAAGGCTAAAGCGTATCTCTGCTGCAAAGTTCATTTAGAGTAACCAGCCTCAAAAATCACCTCAGATTAGAGCCATTATTATTATCTGCTTTGCAGATACATATCAATATCAACTCTTCAAAGGAGATGATTGCAAATTTTGGATGACTTCAGCATTGTTTTATAATGTAAAAAGAAATAAAAATTAGGAAAGACTTTGGAGATAGATAGGTACAGTATGTCCAAACTTTTGATTGGTGGGTCAGTAGAAACGTGTAAATGTTACGTTGTCGTTTGTGAGAATAATTTTAATTTTAGTACGTTTTACTCTTGCTGGAGCACAAAAAAAAGTAAAACTCTGTTGTTAATAATTTTTTTTGTTTTGTATTTTCCAATTGTTTTGATTTAGTTTGACTGAACGGTTGAAAAGCCGAGCCGTGTTTATGTCCTGAGCGTAGAAACTAGCAAGTGATTGTGAGTAAACGGAAGTGCACAATGAGAGAGAATTGCTGGAATGTAATCAAGTCAAATAATGGCGTTATAGGTGTATGAGTAAATAATGCGAGGGGGAAAAAAAACTACAGAAGAAGCAGGTTTTCTCTGTGTATATGTGGATGTGTGTTCGAGACCTCCGTGTTCCTGAAATGCTTAGTCACATTGGTGAGGTCGATACAGAGCAGGTTGTGTTGCCGGTTGTTGTTGCACAAAGGAATGTGCTGACTGCAGTCAGCTGTGAGGCCTTTGTGGGTCTTCTGTGGAGCCGGGGGTTCTCTCTCTCTCTCTCTCTCTCTCTCTCTCTCTCTCTCTCTCTGTGAAGTTGTCACTCTATGTTGCAGCTGGTGAGTACTTGTTCAGATCAAGTATTTTAAAAAATTTAAAAATGGCAGTTTTTTAAATATTTTCTAGGAAACAGAATTATAAACGTATCTGAAATCATTCTTCTTTTTAATTGGGGTGGATTATTTATTACTATTTCAAGATCAAATTCCTGGCCTACCTGTAACCAGTTGGAGTAGTGACGAATTCCTCATTAATACTGTATTAATTAATACAAAACTGAATGACTGGATTTTTGGTGCATTTGTGTGTGTTTAAAAAAAAAAAAAAAAAAAAAAAGGTTCACCCTCACCAGAACTGATCAATTTCAATGGCCTTGTCCCATTCCACATAACTAAATACAAACTCCAAATCCTCTCAGGGCTTTCCCGATCACGTGCCCGTTCCTGCGGAAAAGGAACCGCCAGCTCACGTGAGCGACTTCATTCCTAAAGTGGGCAACCTTTGACCCCTTCCGTTCGTTTAGACGTTTAAACTTCGCCCTCGCCGTGTAGGATTCTGTAAACCAGCTTTTGCACCGCTTCTCTGGGGGTTGCTTTTTCGGTGTACGATCTGAGGCAGGGTTTTTGGGCTTGTGCAGACGCGTGTCGACTGGATTACTTGTGACAGATACGATACGATGTAAAATGCGTGAATTGCCGGTAAGCTTCTTTATTCTATATGACAGGTTACAGTTATATAATGGGAATTGTATTACTGTTAAAAAAAATCTGCTTAGTTAATTATTATGTAAATATTTGAAACATTACAACGTGTAACGTTCTTGTGAGTTTTACCTCCCAAAGTCCAAATTAAATGTTCTTTTGAGACAGCTGGTCTTATTGGAAGAGAACAGATTTTTTTCCCTCCCAATAACCGTATTGCATTTCAATAAACGATTTTAACTAAAAGGATGATGTCTAATAAGACAACAGTGCTAGCAAACATTAAGCAAATATGCCAAAACATGATTACAGTATTACAAAGTGTAGTGCTGCCTCGGTGTTACAGTCTCACCATAGACTCCAGTTGCAGGAGTAATGCGCTTTATTGAGTTGTAAGTGAATTATGGTGAACAGGCCTAATTAGAAGAAAGCAGGGAAATGACGACCTTCTTGTCTGCCTTCATTAGCTGCGATGGATGTGAGAATTCTGTGTGTGTGTGTGTGTCTATATGTGTGTATGTGTGTGCATGAGAGAGAGAGAGAAAGAGAGAGAGCCTGTTGCTGTTTGCACGGCCTGCCTGTGCAGGGATTTTTTGCTAATGGCTCAGATTACACCGGGAGCAAAGGGCATGAAGGAAGGCAGGTCCTACTACATTACATTGCTGCTCGTGTTCAGCTGTAATATAGTTTCATAGTCTCCAGTGGATCCAGTAGAAAGGTTTCGAGATTTCGAGGTTTACTCGAACGATGGATTGATGGATAGTCGGTAACGTGAATAAATTCAAATATTGAATATATAGTAGTTTCGCAACATGCAAGTAAACTCTGTAACTCTTGTAGATGTAAAACATGCCCTGCCAAAAGAGTGCAACTTTCTAGGTTTTTAGTTTCCTACTTTCAACATCTGTTGCTAAAAGGTTCTGGAATCTTACTGTTTAACGCCATTTTAAGTTCTTGCACTACAGTTTAAATCCCGAAATGTTTGTATTTCATTATTCTCGAACAGCCCTCAAGGCCTTTAACTGTAAGAAGTGCAGATACAGTAGCTTTTTATGCGCTCTGTCAGTACAAACAAAAGACACAATTTTGTTGAGGCGTTCATGTTTTTTTTTTTTTTTCCCTCTTCTGTGGGAACTGACTGGAAAATGACCACATCATGTGAATAGCAATATTGAACATTTTGCTAGTTTTTCAGATTGTAGCTAAATAAGACTATTTCAGTTGTTTATTTCCTAGCGATCTAACAACTAGTGTTGAATTAAAGGTTAAAAAAGTAAAGTAAGTTAGTAGGTTTTTTTTATTGTATTGTTTTTCACCCCTCACATTTTTCTCAGTTTCCCTCCCTTTAGCTTGTTCAGCCCTATCACATGACAGCTACCAACCAGGCAGAGTAAAGGCTATCACATACTTCCTTATAGACACATGAAGCTGCCCATGCTACATTACAGGGCAATTGAACACACACTGAGGAAAGAGCAAACTGACCTCTTCCGGGAAACATGAGCTTGCAGACGGCCAACGATTGTCTAATGTTGCTGTGATCGACAGTCTTTTTTTTTTTTCTCTCTCAAGGAATACTAAAGGTTAAACTTCTGCGTAAAACTTCTGTTTTTCTGTCAGACTCTTCTAAGTACAACCATTTAAAGAAGCAAATAACCCTTGAAAAGCCTTTTTTCTGCCATTAGTGCTGCCAAGCATTCTCCCCTCCACCCCAGAGACACCTCACTTAGACAATATGCCAATAACCAGTTTCACAATGTTTCCAGATATATGGGATTAATATGGATACTTCGGAATATCCGACTCCCTTTCGTTCACGAGTTAAAGTCCCCGATGTGACGACCGTCACAGCGTATTTACGTTGTTCGCATTACTGCCTTTATTCTTAGACCCCAGGTTCGCAAGGTTCACCCCAATCGATCACCCCTTTTGGAGAGGACTAGCTGCTCTGGGCTGTGTGCCTACAGCTTCAGTGGGTCATGATGCTTTTTAAAGTGCAGTCTATCGGTTTCAGCGGTCGAACCGTAGCACAAGTTTGGCAGCAGGCCAGGACTGTGATATTCAAGGAAATTCCTAGCTGTCGTAAAACATAAAAGACAGTGCTGAGGCAGGTGAAGCCGAGGTGGACCGCGAGTTGAGCTTGAGGTCAATCCTCCATTAGGTCTGCGTTACTCTGTAAAATAGCGTGGACATGAGGATACACGTTTAATACGAGGTCAAACCAAGGCCAAGTGCTTACATACATTTATAGAACTCTTGCAAAGCAAGCACTCGAACCCCAGGTTTGAATGGACTTTACATTTCCCTTACATTACATCTTAACTCTGTGGTTAAAGAGAATGGAAAGTTGTGGGTTCGAGTCTCTGTCGATAGCCACTGTTAAGACTCTGGCGAGAGCTTGAGACCCATACGCTTTGACTGAATTCTACAACGATTGCCTAATGTATGAACTTTGCAGATGGACACAAATGTTTAAATATAGCTCATGAGCAATGTTTTAGTTTCAGTATCAATGAAACTTGCCTAGATTCTGTGATTTATATGTTATTATTTTTAAGAGACAGGCGATTACATAGGGACCCTGTGGTAAATTGTGTAATTCACTGCTGTTTGTAAAGACTTGTGCAATTTGGCAGACTTGTTGGAAATGCTCTGAAATAATAAGAGTGATATTTGCTGATAGTTCAGTTAGTTAAGTAATACTAAAACGTATCTTAAAAATATTTTTTTTAAATATACACTACCGTTCAAAAGTTTGGGGTCACTTGCAAATTTCTTTGTTTTTGTTTAGTGATTTATTTTCTACAT
>JAQMYG010000019.1:15354391-15383095 GCA_030014215.1 Clariallabes teugelsi | reverse complement strand
TTTTCAGTTCGCACCGTTCCCTGGCCGTCAGCATTCTTTATTTTTGGCATTCATTAGTTATCAACACTCCCTAGGTTTCACATTTAATAGTTTTCTGTTATTTTCCTTTTCATTTAGATTTTAGTAGAGATGGTATACCATTTCTTTTTCTAATGTCGATACTGAAGCCGTGATTATGATACCAAGTGTGAATCGCGTATTGTTTTTTTTCTTTTTTTTTTTAAGTCGTATGTATTATTTAGTTTTATTAAGTGTTTACGGTTATGCTTTCACACAAAAAATCACTTACAATGTAAATCGAATCATGATAATACAATTATAAATTTTTACAAAATAAAAGAGCCCAAACCCAAAGAATCGGGGAGGAATTGGACACGACTAAATTAAGGAGAAAATCTGTAAAAAATCCAAAAAAATTATAATAATAGTAAAAAAAAATTTAAAAACCTTCACGCTACCTGCCTAATTTTATTGATTTTTCCAAAAAAAAGCCAAGAACAACACACCTGCGTTCCTTCCTACTTTTTCAGTTATGAAGGTATAGGTCAGAGGATGAGATTGGCTTGTGCAATGGGCACCTGGCGATCTACTTCTGTGTTCGAGTATGATTGGCTTCCATATCTGATTTGATCCGTGCCCTCTTCAAGCGGATTTGGGCATGGTTCCCAATTGTGGAACGGTTGTGTTCTCACACATCAAAATGGACCAGACTTTGGTGTCAAGTGTACCCAGAAACGATCCCGTGGCCCTAATGTGAAAATGCCTTCGTGAACACGCTGTACACTTTGTTGAGGCTACTAACTGTTGACTGGTGGAGCAAACGTTGGTGTTTGCTCAGAAAATTTGTGCCCCCAACTACTGGCTATGTCATAATTCACTGATTCCATTTGAAGGAGTATGTTGGAAACACTTGCATGCACCCTAATATCCCACTAATAATCGGAATAGTCCACTTGGAATAAAACTGCATCATGTAGACACTTCATTCGCCCCAACCCGAGTGATCAGAATGAATTATCGATTATATTTAGATATTTCTTATTAAAACAATAAGAATAATAACACTTCCCTGAACCCTCACAGCAGCATCCTACTCTCAGCAACACAAAGGACCCCTGACAGAGGTAACACAATTGCTTATAGGCATCATGGATTGCAAAACGGGTGTCCTGATCTGATAAAAGTCCTCGCTTTTCTTTTTTACGAAAGGAAAATAGTCTAAAGCTAGGAAAGACTACAAAACATCTCCCTGATCCAATGACCTGAAGTAGGTCCTTGAATGTCCTTCCATTTTAAGGCAATAACATGCTTGGTTCACAACAAGCAGAAATGAATCAACTCAACTTTTTCTTCCTTCTATTTCTCTCTCTCGAAAAAAAACATTGGCATCTACAGGAACAGCACATTCTGCGTGACTTAAAATTAACTGAAAGATTTCTTTCCAAAATTTCTGTATTTTCTCACACTCCCACATACAATGAAACAGTGTACCTACTTCACTATTATATTTAATGCAGTTATCTGGAATTACTGGAGTTAAACTCATGCAGTTTTTCAGGAGTAATCTACATTCATAGCAGCCGTTAGCCATTAACCTGTTCTTAACAGCCTGAACCAAGTGTTACTAGTTGATGACATCATGACATCATGATCTCTTTCCTCAGGCGTCTGCTGAGATTTCTGTTTGCTGGTCATATTTCTATCCAGATAAATAAGAAAGAGAGTTTTTCTTAGAACCCGTAAGGAGTATATCATACAACTTTGATAAATGACCTTGTACCATGTAAATGGTTCATGGTGAAACAATAGAGGAAACGGAGGTTTAGAAGATGACTTAATCTGTGAAAATTTCTAGTTTAAACATACTTATAAAAATGTTTCATAGGGAGGTTGTATTTGTCAGTCAGTTGTTCAAAAGACATGAAAATACCCTCACTGTATAGATCGTTTATTTTATTAAGTCCTTTATTTGACCAAAGTTTAAATCCCTTGTCGGCTCTCCTTTGGGTTAAAATCATTGTTACCCAAAATTGGTGAGAAATAAGAAAGTTTATGGACGTTTTCAAATTAGGACTCTGGGATAGTTTCCAAGATCACTTGACACAAGGGTCCCTTATGGGCCACTCAATGAAATACTTGGAAACGCGAAAGTTCAGAATTTCAAGAGTTTCAAGATTTTATTTACTTAGATAGATAGATAGATAGATAGATAGATAGATACTTTGTTGATCCCAAAGGAAATTCCAGATATCCAGCTGCCATAGAGGCAGTAAAACAAAGACAGGTTGTAGATGGCACATTGTATATTTTACATATAGTCTGTACACACAGGATAATGTGAATATGTAACTGACCAGTGCAATGAAAATAAGAACACTGCAAGCTCTGTAATGAGTATATTGTTAAACATATAAATAAAAAAACATATAAAGTTAAAAAAGAAATTATTTGTGTTAATTAACTTAGTTTTTATTGTTGTTATTTTATGGTGCATATCAGAGTCAGTGAAGTTATTATATGTGGTTCTTCACTCATCTAGGATAAGCATTTTTCTAAACAAAAAATTATATAATATATATAACATATATAAAAGAAAATGTGTGTGCATATAAAGAAAAAAAAAGTTACACATAAAAATGTGAAAAAATAGGGATTTTCTACAATTATGTTTGTTTTTTTTTTTTTTTTACTGGCGCTCACACCAAATGTGGATCATTGCCCAATTAAACATTAAAGACAATTAAAGATCAATTCAGTGATGTATCTGTGATTTTTCTCAGATTTTCTCCCTAATTTAGTCGTATCCAATTCCTCCCCGTCACTAGGGGGCTCCCACGTTAACTTACTACTACCACAAAGTCGGAAGGGCTGAAGACTATCACGTGTTTCCTCCAAACCACGTGACGCCAGTCGACCGCATCTTTTCGAACAGCTCGCTCACGCACCGTTGGGGGCGGAGTAACACACTCGGAGGACAGCGCTATCCGCTCCTTCCGCTTGCGTGAGCTCACAGACGCCCCTGATTGGCTGTAGAGCCGAGATTAATGCGGGAGCACTAAGCACTCTCATCCCACCCCTCTGAGAGAGCTTGGCCAATCAGCTCTCTTTAGACCTCCGGCTGCGGGAGGCTTCAGCATCAGCACCTGGATGAATAAATGTATTATTTGGAAACTGAATATAGAATTTGGACATTATTATGAATATTATTCTGGACATTATGTTTCATTACAGAATGATAATACAAATCGAATCGGCACCTAGGTGTCATGATGATATCGTATCGTATGGTTCCTGATGATTCCCATCCCTAATTCAGGGCAGACAGAATCACATTGCACATGTCAAATTTTTTTTTAAATGATGTTAGGTTCAAATACTTTGGGCATGTAAACACACATCTTATTAGATCAGCATCCTTGTAAACAGTTAAGTTGGGATCTCAAATCGGAATGATTTTAGTAATATTAAAAAAATGTTGTCCATGTAAACACAGCTGATTTTAAGATCATCTTTTTTTTCTAAACAGTAATATCTAAGAAGGCGTAATGATTCAAATGAGCAGTTGGTCTTGTGGAAGAACCTGAGTTTGCTGGTCACTTCAGTGGATAACCGACTATAAACATCACACATGTCAGATGTTTGCCTGCTGATGAATCACACACTTGGTGTTGGACAAACTTGAAAGGCGACATAAGGCATTTTAATGCAAGCTGTATTCATCATCGTTAATTGGTTCAAGCGTCAGATGTGTGAGTCAGCAGCTAAACGACACGAATCATTAATCAGTTTTCTTATGAAAGACTTGCCTGCATTAAGATATTGTTTTTTTTCCCCCCTTTTTGAAAATCAGATGCAGTTTAACTAAATTAGCCTTATAACTCGAGTACAACTTGAAAGACTCTTGATGATTTCTCAAGATGGAATAAAGCACTGCTGAGGAGAAGAGAATGAATCTCTTGAGGCTATACCAGGGGTCTTTTATTTATTGAACAAATATGCTTATTTGCGTAACGACACGCCCCTACATTACTGTGTACGGTAAGCAACTACTTTCTACAAAGAACAATAGCTTGCTCATGACGCTTATTGCTTGATGTCTAAAAGGATTAACTTCACACACAATGGATTGGATTCTAAAAAGGATACTAAAAGGCGAATACAAGCTTCAGTTAGCAACATCAGCCTCACAGTGTGCAACAAGCAAACTTAACAAATAGTAACTTAAAGTAAAAGTAATGCTTACTTAGGATCCACACCCGTGTCTTAGTATTTTCTGCAAAACCAGCGGATTTGTCACAAGAAATGTTTAACACACACACAAATATTCATGACCATGGAATTAGAAGGGGTGTCTAAAATTTTGACTCGGAGCATATCTATCTATCTATCTATCTATCTATCTATCTATCATGTATTTATGTTTTGGTCGGCACAGTGGTGGAGTGTATAGTGGTGTAGTTAGTATTGTTGCCTCCAGGGTCGAGGGTTCGAGTCCTGGGGTCTGCATGGATTGCGTTTGCTTGTTCTCCCTGTGCTTGGTTTGTTTCCTCCGGGTGCTCTGGTTTCCTCCCACAGTCCAAAGACATTAGCCAAATTTGGTTTCCAAATTCCTCGTGATATGTGTGTGAGAGCTTGCAATGGATTGGCACTCCATCTGGGGTGTATCCCACCTTGTGCCCTCAGTCACCTAGAATTGGCTCCAGGTCTCCGGCAACCCTTTACAGGATAAGAGGTATAGAGAGTGAGTGAGTGTATCTGTCAGTCTCTATGTCTATAGGTATCTATCTATCTATCTATCTATCTATAGTCTAATGCAAAAGTTTGGGCACCCCTTGATAAATAACAGATTTTGGTGATTTTTTTTACTTGAAAAGATGTTAACTCAGTCTCCTTTGGAAATGGAAAAAATGCACAATATTTTCAGCAAACATTGATGCATAGTTACTTCTTATGCCATGAACTGAACAAAAATAAAAAATAAAAATTACAGTTTAAAGGACTAATGACAGCTGTTGCTATGCATCAGATCTAACGAGCTGAAACCCTGTAAAAAAAAAATCTGAGATTCTGGAACTCTAAGGGTGCTCAAACTTTTGCACAGTGCCAAAATAATGTTTTTATTTTTTATTTTTGTTCAATTTATGGCATAAGAAGTAACTATGCATCAATGTTTGCTAAAAAATATTGTGCATGTTTTCCATTTCTGCGTTAACATCTTTTCAATTAAAAAAATCACCAAAATTTGTTATTTATCAAGGAGTGCCCAAACTTTTGCATAAGACTCTATCTATCTATCTATCTATCTATCTATCTATCTATATACCTGTTTATAAAGAAAGTATCAAAGAGGTTTTTGTCCTTTGCCAGGTTGACAACCAACACAAAAGGTCAGAAAGTTCAAATTGATTGAGCCAGCACGTTCGAGAGGTGTTGGCCAAATAGCTTAAAATGATGCGGCTCGGTCACCTGGGTGTGATCACTGACTTCCAGGAATTAAAAATGCTGAGTAGCTCCATCGAAACATTTAAACAACATCCAAGCTCAGGTTAAAGCTTATGTAGTTAGTGAGTAAGCATCTGATAGGTTGATGTCGAGTTGTTCTGTAAGTGTAATTATATTTGATGGGTTTCTAAAGGTGCGGTGTGTCTTCAGTGAATGGAAGGAAGCAGAGCTCTCTCTCTCTCTCTCTCTCGCTCTCTCTCTCTCTCTCTGTGTCTTTCTTTTTATCTGTGTATGTGGTTGTTTTCTTTTTTTTTTTTTAAATGTGTGTATGATCGAGTGTTTTCCCAGTGGCCCTCTGAAGTGGTCCTTCATGTTAAAGATTTATGAACGCGATCAGCTTTCCGGAAACGGATCGTTTCAGAGTCAGTTTAGAGCGATGGCAGAGTGCGCTTACGAGTGGAGTTTTATTTTCCTTTTTCTGTCTCGCTTTTTTTTTTTCATTATTCGCACTTTGTCTCTCAGAATGAGTCTCTTGTTTCTCTTTCACTCAAGTGCTCTCTGTTACTAAGTCGGTCTTATTCTCGCCGTCTCCGGATTTCTCTCTCTCTCTCTCTTTCTCTCTCTCTCTCTGATTTCAGGCCTGTGATTTAGGATGAACTGATGCCTACTTCCTCTCTTCCTCGCTTCCCTCTCTCCTCTCTCATTGCATTGCAGACTGCTTTTTTTTGACACTCCCCTTCATTTTTTGATCCTCCTCCTTCTTGCTATTTCTTTGTTTTTGACTCTTCCTGCTTATTTCTCTCTCTCTCTCTCTCTCTCTCTCTCTCTCTCTCTCTCTCTGTCTCCCCCCCTCGACTTTCTGTCTCTGATGCCTCCCTCAGTCCGGCCCATACGCTCAGTAAAAGAATGTGTGATTTCAATTCATTCATTGCACATTTGTTTTTTTCCCATTTGTTCATTTCATTCATTTTGTCAATGGATTACTATTGAAAGCTTTAGTTAGATAATAAGTGAAGAATTGTATGAGATATGGTTTTAAACTGAAGATGAAGTAATGTTTTCCAAAATGCATTTGTCCTTGATTTCTCCTGTCCTGGTTTTCTTTGTCGGGAGCAGCTAAGAAATGAGACAAGGATACACAGTGGCGAAGTTAAAGAACTGAAAGGCATCCGTCCCTCTTTTCTTATTTTAAAACGTGCAGTTTGCTACTTAGCCAGATTTTAGTCATATAGTGTGTTTTTCATTATCTTCAACTGATACATTTTTCAACTCCGCCGGCCTTGGTTGCTTGGAGACCTAGCCGAAGAGTTGTACCGCGCACAACGAATAAATATACAAATATATCACATAGCTAGATGTGTTTGCTCCCTCCTGCTCCGGCGCAGGGCGGCGGTGCACGCTCGGAGCAGAGTGCTATCTACCCGCTTCCTCGTCTAGACACCCATGTGATTGACAAGGGAGAAAGCATGGGTCCTTTAAACTCAGAAAGCAAGGACATTTTTGCTGCCTTCACTCCCAGCCATGGACACGGCGAACAGCTTCATTTTGCTTAGTTTCATCAGCGTTGTCGTGTTGATGCGGGTTAATGATTCTTAAAAGATGCTCCATGATGCGAGCACGGTAATGAATCAACCGTGCAAAACCTTGTTTTACTGTCAACTTGATAACTGCTTGGCCGCTGCAGTAGATGGTGTGATTTGGAAGCAGAACTTGTGCTGTAGTTACTGTGTTAAAGTGCAGCATTTTGGATGTACCCCAATTTCTGTCCCGCACACTCCTGTGCACTGAGCTGTGGAAACGACACTCACTACCTGCTCCTGTGACAGTGTATTGGTTTGCTTTCTCGCTATGTCTAACACCTTTACACTCCAGTTATTCATTCATTCATCTTCTATACTACTGAGTCACGGGAAGCATGGAGCCTATCCCAGGGGACTTCGGGGGCTAGGGTGCCAGGGTGCCAGGGTGCCAGTCCATCACAGTGCACATATACAGTACACACACACAGTCACACACTATGGGCAATTTGGGAACGGCAGGTAAAATAATCTGCATGTTTTTATACTGTGGGAGGAACCTGGAGTACACCGGGCACACATACCGGAGGCGGGACTCAAACCCTCGACCCTTGAGGTGCGAGGCCACAGTGCTACCTTTAGAGTTATTAAATGTTTGGAAAATACAGCATTTTGCATTTGTCTGTTTTCATCAAAAAGAACTAGTGTTGCACAATTTAATTGAATAAAAATTTAAATTTCAAGTACCTTTGCAGTTATTTAATCTCAAAAGTCTGCAATGTAATATAGGTAATGTACGCATAGTCGTGAATATACGTAGAGTTTGTCAGGATTTGTTTTGAGCCGTATTGCAATTTAAATCTCACTCGCAGTATGTCTCCACAATGTTTTTTTTTATTTATTATTATTAGATTTTTTTGTTTCAAGCAGACTTTTTACGTAGGCTTTTTCATAGCTGCACAGCCGTGTATAAATCTGCAGCGTGGTGTGTAATTTTCCAGCCTTCTGCAGCTGCAGTGAACAAGCTGGCAGGAAACATACAGCTCATTTGACAGTAAGAAAGGGAAGTGAAAGTTTGTCAGGGAAAAAAATGATTAAAAAACAAAGCGTAGAGGCTAAGAACGAGAAATACATTTGTTTATATTTATGAAGTATTTTTATGTTAATTGGCTTTAAAAAAAATTTTATTTATTCATTTTTTTGTAAAAAAGTAAAACAAACAAAAAAAAAAGCTTTTGAAAAAAATACAAACTGCTACCAGTTGCTAAAAATTACTTGCTAAAAACTCTGTCTCCTTCTTTCAAATTTATGGGTTGTTTGGTGCAATATCACCACCTACTGGAGTGGAGTGTGGAGTAAAAGATTGGTGTGAAAAAAAACAATGAATACCTTGTAGTATTTTAGTACTTGTAGTATCAATTGTTTAATACTATGATGTGTAAACAATCAACAACACGAGTTATGCAGCATTTCAATCATTATTAGACGCTGGTAAGATATAGCTTTTTGAAATAATCAACTTAAGTAGCATCCAATTGAATTAAGTTGAAAATCACACGGCAAAAAATCTAATCTAATCGAATTTAATCGACGGTCTTAATATGATTCACAGCGCTACTGAACGTGCACCACTCCAATGTGGATCCATGGAAAGCTCTATTTTGAAGTTAAAGGGTGGATAAGGGAAAAACATTTTTACAAAAAAAACAAAAAAAAAACACGCGCATATGGTTTGTCATTAGTCTTCCGCAGTTCCAAGATGGTGGAATGTTTTTATTAGATATTTTCCATGCATTGTTGACTGATTTGTGACGGTCGACTTGCAAAGAAAACAAAAAGCGTGCTCTGTGTGCATATTATGAAAACAAAAGGAAATGCCAGAAATGGTGAAAAGTTCATGGGTTGAAATCTCAGTGACCATGCCCCGGGTTCTGTTTTATGTTTTGCATGTCATTACGGTTGGGAAATGGACTGACATTAGCGTCCCAAATTGCGATCTTCCAGAACGTATTAGACTTTTTTTTTTTTTTCCTTTTTTTTTTTTTTTTTTGTAGCACTGTTTCGTTCACACTCAGCAAGACGTCCAGCCGTACGTGACAGAAAGGGCAGTGGTATTGGGAGGGCAAAGGCTTTCAATATGCCTGACTCAGCAAGCAAGAACGCGCCTCCACTGTGACTGTGGATATCTTTCTGCGTTAAAATGTCAGAAAGCTTATATAAACCGTGCACCGTAAATATGTCATTATAATGTCAGGGCAGCTGTCGTAGACTCTCAGGACAGTTTATGTTCAATGGCGTAACAGTGGTGCGCATAATGAATCTTCTAAGCTATTTGCATCATGAGCCACTCCTCATTTCTTCACGTTCAAATAAATGAAATCAAGTTGGGTCAATTAAAGAAACGTGAACACATGTTTTACTGAGGCAGATTGCAAAGTAAAAACCTAAGCAGCAACCTCATTTCCCCTCTCGTCCATCCCAAACACTCAGCATTCAGTATCACCAGTATAACTAATCACCGGCCTGGGCACCTACACCTGTTTCTCACTGGTTCATGCCTTTCGTTTATGTTTCTTCTATCCTTGAATGAAACATTTATCTGAAACTGTCTCCTTGGAGATAAAATATGAAGAAATGAAGACTTTTGCACAGTCTTGTACAACGCAGCATACGCTTTGCTAAGTGCTCTAGAGTTACAACACCTGCTTAATACATTATGTTTTACGACCTGTTCTGGCAAATAATTCTAACTGTCGTAATGCTTAATGACAGGTTTAACATCACTAATGGTGCTCTCTTCGGCATGGAAGAGCCGTCGGGAAATATTTCATCGACTATGTGAAGTGTTGAAGTTGAGGAAAGAAATGTTATGAAATCTTGAAATTTTGAAGAGGAAAAAAAAAACTGTAAGAAATAAAACAACTCTGACAAATGAAACTAGCATGAGGCTAAAAAAAAGGAAGGACCTCATTTCTGCTGTCATTCTAGTAAATATTCCTCTGCCTGATCAAAAACAAAAGGCGCACATGCTAAAAACGCTTCTTTTCATCTGTCTTTAGCTTTGATTATGGAGGTGGCCAATCCACGTGTAAAAATGATTCATTATGCTCCCAGGACTACTCTTACACACTTTGAGTACTGGAATATACCTGTGCCATCAGGGAAGATGTTTTTTTTTTTTTTTTTAAATGATGCAACTTCACCGGGTGTTGAAGTGATCTCTTGATTACTCTTACTCACTTTCTCTCATCGTCTATAACGCTTAATCCTGTATACAGGGGGCCTGGAGCCTATCCCAGGAAACTTAGAGCACGAGGCACCAATCTATCGCAGGGCACACACACACAAACACACACTCATTCACACCCTACGAGAAATTTGAAAACACCAGTTAGCCTAATCCGCATGTCTTTGGACTTGTGGGAGGAAACCGGAGTACGTGGAGGAAACCCACCAAACACAGGGAGAACACGCAAATTCCATGTAGACAGAGACCGGAATCGAACCCGGACCCTGGAGGTGCAAGGCGACAGTGCTAACCCACTAAGCCACCGTGCAGCCATTTCTAATAAATGTAAAACCGATCTTTTCAGAGAACTTTCCTTTCTGGAAATTATTAAGCACCGTATAACAAAAAGTTGGTGAACCACTAAGCCACCGTGCCGGCCTACACTCTACACTATTTACACATTTTCATCCCGTGTGGTAGAAATAATAATTATGATGAATGATAGAGATGTGTGCTGCTGAGTAAAATGTAGCTTTTTGTCTAATTTAATTGAATTTTACGTTAACTCTTGTATTTGAAGTTATTTTGTATTGTTTACCAAAAAAAAATTTTTTTCTTAATGAGAAAATCAATGTTATAAGGAACGGACTACATTTAATTACGTTTTAATTAGGCTTTTTTTAGGTTTAAAATTGTAACAAAATCTGGGAAAATGTAATATCGAATCAGGATATTTATACTTGTTATACTTATAGAATCGCAATTTTAATCAAATTGGTACCCACCGTATGTGTCGTGATGATGGGAGGTGATTGGTGATTCCCATGCCTGTTACATAGAAGTTTTTTTATTGAAAACAATGTAGTAATAATAATAATAAGGGATGAGAATCATCAGGGACCAAGCCTATACAATATTATCACGATACATGGGTGATTAATTTGTAATTTTTTTTTAGTAGCACAGTTTTGTAAATATCCCAATTCAATATAAACAGTAAATTTTTAGATTTTCTTAAAATTCTAAACAACTTCAGCAAATAATTCGCTCATACCACACAGAATGTTGTGATGGCTGCTAATGTGGGAATAATTTAGAGTGCGCCACCTGGAGGATCATAGAGGAACGGCAAAATTCTACCACCTCAAGTGTCCCGATACATAACTGAATCTATGACCCTCAATAATAACAGTAATAATGCTGTTGTTTTGGCTTCTGAGTAATTATAAATAGAAGTATTAATAATTGCTAATCTGAAAAGAAATTGACTGTGTTAATGTGTGTGAATAAGCGGTTTGTTAGAATTATGGTAGTGTTGGTTACTGTTCTGGCCTTCCAAAGAATATCTATGAAGAAAAGACGCTTCTACTTGCTGCACGGAAGCGTACACGTGCCAATAGAGCCGTTACATGTGCATGAGACTCTAGAGGGTCACTGTGAATCAATACAGCGCTCTACTGAATGATAACCTTTACCCCATGATGAAACCTTTCTATCTTGATGGGTGTAGTCTCTTTCAGGATGACTCCGCCCCCACCCCATCCAGAGTGCGCCAGAGGTCACCGAACAGTTTGACGAAATCGCATGCTATGGCTTTCAACCAGATTTCTGTAGGAGAGTGGATTTGATCTAATGTTTTCTTTTCCTTGAATGTGTCAGTAGTTTACAGTGTTCAGGAAACATGGAGGGTTGCACAGAAGCTGGAGGTTTATTCATGTTGCGAAATGATTTGGCTTTAACCACATGTCCAGAGGGCGAAAGCTGTCGAAAGCTCCCCGGGTCGGCTTGTTTTGATTTCGGTATCATTCAGGAAATGGGGTTGAAGTTGTGTTCGCTGTTTCCCAAGAGCGACCTCGACCGAAGTGTTTGCTTCGCTGTTATTCAGTTTCTATGACCGACTGCGATTGCTCCAGTCAGCGCCGTCGTGCTTGTCAATCATGACCGTATGCTGCACTTCCTCCGGCACAGGAAGCCTGGTGCCCTTGCTCCTGGTGGCACGCGCGGGTCGAGACGCTGGGTGTTTCGAATGATGTTGTACGTTTCTTAATAGCAGTTTATCAGCATGTGTCTTGATAAATGTGCATGGAAATGTCTTTTTACGATTTCTGGTAGGAGCGAAGCAGCTTCTCATGCCGTGTGTTATGTTTGAACTGGTGTGTCTGTGTTCTAAAGTAACTGCGCTCTCGTTGCAGTGATTTGATTTCTCTCTCTGTCATTTGGGTAAAGTAGGCCACTGCAATCCAGCAGGGATCCAATAGCAGCACTCGCCTTACGTAATGTGTGTGTGTATGAGAGCGCATGCACGCCAGGCCTTAACAGCGTGCCAGCCTCATGCTTTGGCACCATGCAGCCTTGTGTGCGTGTGTGTCTCCACCTACTTAGCTCACACACTGCAGATAAAGCACAGCTCAAAGGAAGCACTAGCCAATGATAAATGTTGCTTTATTAACGCCTGCTTGGTAAAAACATATTAAGCTAATTATCAGAAATGGCCCAGATTCTCAAATTTACAGTCATATTTAAAGAAATTGTTTAAAATTAAAAGCCCTGTTGAGCGCACGTGTCCCGCCCTAATAATATTTGAATCTGCTATGGATTGATTCACTTGCATGAGATAAGGAGTTAGGGCGGAGAATAAACGTGAGGGAAGTGAGACCCCTCGACGCATCTCACGCAGAATCAGATCATCGCCGTTTCGTGGACGCTTAAATGCACTTCTTAATCTCTTTAACCCCCGCTGGCTGACGGTGTGGGTGCAGGAGTACAGTACCATAGAGTTACCCAGCCCTCCTAACAGCACAGAAAGTACTGAGCGTGTGTGTGTGTGTGTGTGTTAAAAAATATAAAAGTGTCAATACTCTTCCACTGACACATAAATCGTTTGACTATTTCTTTCTTTCTCTTCCCTTTTCCATTTCCTTCACACTTTCTTTTCCCTCCTTTTTTCTTCTTTCTTTTCCCTCCCTTGTCTCCTTCCCTTTCTCTTCCCACTTTTTCATATTCTCCCATTTCTTTTTTCTTCTTTCACTAATTCTACCACCTTCCTTATTTTCCTTTTCCTTTTCCTTCCATCATTTCCTTCATTCTTCTGTCTTTTCATTTGCTATCCCTTATTTCTTTTTCCCTTCCTCCTCCAACCTTTGCCTCTTTCTTATATTCTTCCTTTCTTCCCTTTTTTCGTTTCCTTTACCTTCCTTCCTCCCCATTTCTCCATTCTTTCCTTTCTCGTCCATTCCATTTTCTATATTTTTTATCTTTTCCTTGTCCTTCATTTTCCCTTCGTCGTTTTCTTTCTTTTTCCTTTTTATTTACCTCACCATTTTCTTTTTAATTAACTTGTTAATTTACACACTTTCCTTATTTGGCGTTTTGCACTTGCCACTTTATTATTTTCTTAATTTATTTCTTTTAATACTTACTTTCAACACTTCTTCTTCCTTCCTTGATTCCTCTCTTTCCTTTCTTTCCCTCCATCTTTTCCTTCTCTTTCTGTTCTCTTCCTGTTTCCATTTCCATTTTTTCTTTCCTTTCCATTATTTTACTTTCTCCTTCTTTATCCATTTCCTTTTGATTAACTTTCCATTTATTTCCTACCCCTGGCTTCTTTCTCTTTCTTCTTTCTACCTTTCACTTTAATTTTCTTTCTTTCCTTTTATTTTCTTTTTTTCTTTATTTGTTCTTTACCTACATCTGTATTTTTCCTTCCTTCCTCTATTCCTTCCTTCTCTTACCTTCATTTTCCCTATCTCTTCTTGGTTCTTTTTCCTTTTTTCCTTCACCCTTTTCTTTTGATTAACTTTATTACCCACCCTTCCTTTTGTTTTCTCTTTGCACTTCCCAACTTTCCATTGTTTTTTTAATTCTTTCCTTCCTTTTCATTTGCTGCTTTCATTACTTCCTTATTTTTCCTTCCTTTCTTCCCCTCTGTTTCTTTTCCTTATCCCATCTTTTCCTTCGCTTCAAAAACTCTTCCTTTTTTAATTGTACTTTTCCTTCCGTTTCCATCTCTTTTTTTTCTTTCGCTTTGCATTTCCTTTTGATTAACTTTTTAATTCCTACTCTTTTCCTTGTTCTAGTTCCTCTTCCTACCTTAGATTTTTTTTCCTTTCCTTTTAATTTTCTTGTTTTTCCTTTCTTCCTTCTTTACCTACTTTACCTAATTTCTTGTTTTAAAATGTTTTAATCCACACAGGATTTCCTTCAGGAAGCCCTCCTTTTAATCCCAAAACACTCTTGATTGTGTGTGCATGCTGGGTAAATTAAAGATGTCGTATGAGCAACACTCGGCTAAATATTCTAACACAGCCATTTGCTAAACCAAAGTCATTGCTGACGTCACAGCATATGAAATATATGTGTATCATTTTCAGACGTTCTGTGGTTTCAGACCAGAGAATGTGAAAGAAGCTTTAACATGAAGCCCTGAAGCAGGAGTTTTCAAGCGTTGTGTTCCAAAATCTCACAGCACGTTCACTTCCTCCTCGTCTATCAGCTCTGATATATATGATGATATTCAGTGACCTATTTGCTGAAGCTCCCATTAACCACTTTTTTTTTTTTTTTTTTTGCCTCACTATGCAGCGACATCTCGTTCTGGAGTCCATTACCATCTGTGGCGCTTATTAAAATGCATTTCACCTTCAATAATTCATTACGGCTCATTTCCCTGTTCTTCCACACGCGTTGAGGGATGCCTATGTCATTTCCAGCGGACGCCAGTGACCGATAATCAGACTCGAACTCATCCTCACTTTTTTTTTAATTATTATTATTTTTTTATCTAGTTGTTTTGGCAGACCGTGTCCATTTACAGCCTTTTCTTTGATGCTATTACAACATTTCCTGTTCCTGTCACTAATATTCACTACACTCCTGTGTGCAAAAGTTTGTATCCCTCTTGCTTTCTGGGTTCAAAAATGAATCATACACCTCTACACTACAGATTGTCTACAACAAATATCAGTAAGAGCAGATTGCAATATTAGTGCTTTCTTTTTTTATGATTATGAATATGACTACTGCCCCCTGCTGGTATGGAGAGTTCATGTCAGATATCAGGTGTCATTTGCAACGTTTTCAAGCGCATTCGAGGATGATGAGGATGATAAGTGAGAGTGTGTGGCGGCATTAAGAAGGAAACACGATATGATTGCAAAAAAAAATTAAGAAAACACTTAGTCAGAAACAATTTCACGGGTTCACATCAAAGATAAAAAACTGTGGATTGACTATTGTTTTTTTGTTTTTTTATCTCTTACTCAGTCTTTTCCCATCTCGCCATCTTTTTCTCTCAGTGTGTGTGTGTGTGTCTTTTCTGCTCCCCCCCCCCCCCCTCCCCTCTCTCTCTCTCTGGAGAACAGACCTATTGTAGAATCTAATTGATTGACTTTGCCTTTGCCCCACTTTTCCGCTCAGCGCCTTAGGCCTCCCAGCGTCGACCATGTGACCCCAAGCATCTTTTGCTTTATTAAGAGCTGATTAGCTGGGATCTGCACCGCATTATTAACTGATTTTTTTTTTTTGGGGTAGAGGAAATCACTCCAGTAGAAAGATTTTTATCATTTATGTATGTATTTGTTTATGTGGATAAAATAAGCAGCGCATGTACTGTATGTGTATTGCATACGGATAAACTGTTGAACTCACGCCATCACGTGTGCTTTAGTTAACGTTTTCCTGTGTCATGGTTGAGTTTCGGAGGTTTGGATGATGTTTTAAACCCGTAATAACACTCTTGCGCTAATAAAAGCACAGACTGGCCAGAAGTGCTGGGATGCAAATGTGAAATCCATATTATGATTGATTTTTTACCGTACGCTTTCGGAAATATTGCTTTATTCTATGAGCCACAATATAATTTTGTAAAAGTTTATCAGGATATGAAAGTTTTGTCAAATCACCCACCTTTCTCTATGTGAATATGTATTGTGGTCATCAAGTCTATATGCTGACATCAGTGTGTGTCTATGTGTGTGTGTGTGTGTGTGTGTGTGTGTGTGTGTGTGTGTGTGTGTGTGTGTTTTCTTTCTGCAGTTGCTGATATGTATTAAAATGAGTGGCATAGGGGAAAACTCATCCGACCCTGGTAGGGTCGAGTCTCAGAAACGCAAAGACTGCTCATCAGAGCTCCTGGGACCCAGGTAAGTGTGTGTGTGTTCCACTTTCTGCTTGGCATTTTTGGTTTTGTTGTTTGTAAGCAACATAAGCATCATTATTCAGTGATAGTCCTGAGTCGTTTTTTTCTATTGGAGCTTGCATCTCAATTTTAATACAAGGGGCGTTCAAGTCAAACCGGGATTGACATCTACCTACTGTAGGTAACATCTGTATGTTTGAATATTGTAAATTATTTCCACTGTAATATATACTGTATATTCAGTTGGCCTTCAAATGGCTGAGCAGATAAATAACATTCGAACATGTACAAGAGGTCTCACTTTTCCATATACTGTATCTAGCAGAACAAATGTAAGAAACTTATATATTTTTTTAGCCTCCAGTTTATTTGCTAATTATATATACAGTATTAAGATTGCAACAATTAAATAAAACAGCTAAACTAACCGCGACATGTTTGCTACCATTGCTATATAATGAGCATGGCATTACATAGAGAAATAAAGGTATTTTTTCTTCTCATCAACTCTGTTATTCTGCGCAAGCAAAAGTCCCGGTTTGACTTTTATAATGACCTGTTTTACATTAACATACACTGTGAAATGAGTGTAAATCAACTGCAGATATAAGGGCCTTAGTTTACGAACTTGACGACTGAATTGTCTTTTCTTCTCAACAGCCCTAAGCGAATCACAGAGAAACGAAACCGCGAGCAGGAGAATAAATACATTGAGGAACTCGCCGAGCTGATTTTTGCCAACATCAACGATATCGATAACTTCAATGTCAAGCCTGACAAATGTGCAATCCTGAAAGAAACTGTGAAACAGATCCGTCAAATAAAAGAGCAAGGTAGGAGCATGTAACACACCTCTAGTACACACTAACGTGCAGGTTGCAATTACACAATTTGTTTCTATGATGCCGTTTTGTGTAATGCCACCTGCTCGAGTGTTTGTTAAGCATAGCATCAGGTGTGTGTGTGTATGTGTGTGTGTGTGGATGACTCATGCCAATGCTGGGGGTTGTTCCTGACTCACTGTACGCGTGTATGTGTGTGTGAGTGAGAGAGACTCATACACACACTATTTTTGTAATAGTGAGCTATTTAATGCAAATCTCTCACTAGTGTCTCTCGCTCTCTCTCTCTCTCTCTCTCTCTCTCTCTCTCTCTCTCTCTCTCTCTAATTTCACATTCTTTTAGTACAGTAGCATCAATTCAGGGAAGTAGCCTCTGGCACCAGCCTGTTGTCATGGTAACCTTGGAAGCCTTATTTCCTCTTAACCTAGCTACCGCCACTTGCTAAATACTTAGATATTACATCCCACAAACAGAATAATACTTCAATTTTTATATTTAGCCTGTGATTGATCAGCGTGCCTCTAGTGGCGTCATCATGTTGTGGAGTGAAGCAAGCGTCAGAGATCCAGTGGGAGTGAAATAGTGGAGGAGAGCCTCAGTGATGGAGCACACAGCCTCTAGTGCAGCTGCTACACAGACACACACGCATAGTGTAGATAGCTCTGTCATATGGTGAAGCGTCATCCCAGCACTGTTAATCTACTAATCAGGATCTGGGCAGCACATTCATGATGCATTCGCCTCCCTGAGATATGCTGATTTAGCCTAATCAGATGAACATTAATCCGCACTCTGGCAGTAGAATTTATTTTATTTAAGACAAAGACATAATTTTTTGACATAATCTATTTGCCTTTCAAAACCCTTTGTCTATCAGTCAACAAGCTTTCGTTTTCCCCTTATTATAAAAATGTTTTAGGCTGAGCTGCGAGCCACGAATGCACCGCTGTCTTCACTTCTTCATCAGAAATGACTCTTCATCCTCGTAGAGCTGCTTTTAGGGGATCACATAAGTGAAAGTCTGATGGAGCAAGATCAGGACTATAGAGAGGATGCTTTAACACCTTAAGTTTTAACACAGTGTGGGCAGAATACAGTGTGCGGACATGCATCGTCATGCAAGACCACAACGCCTTTGTATAGTAGTCCTCTATGTTTAATCCAAACTTAATAAGCATATGCTTAATTGCTCAATACGCATCTCTCTCTAACGAGCATTGTTGATTGGTGAACATTTTTCCTGATAATGTTCCAATTCTGAATTTTGAGAATCCCAGAAAACTGTAAGCACCAATTTTCAAGCTGATGGTTGACGTTGGAACTTTTTCTTGGTCGGCGATCGAGGATGTTTCTGTTCCATACTCTGCTGTTTACACTCAGGCTCATAGTGATGAATCTGCGTCTCATAAACAGTGATGATTCGCTTTATGAAACTTTCACCTTTCTTACAGTACCGGTTGAAATTTAGCTTGCAGATATTCGTATGCTTCTGTTTTTGCTCTTCCGTGAGTTGTTTCGGTACCAACTATACTCTCAGACTACAAAAAAAAAAAAAAAAAACACTGCACGCTGCTCTTGTTTCGTGCAAATCAAAAGTGTGGCATCCATTTTTGCTTACATCGTAGTTACAAATTAATTGCAGAAATATTTACAAGTTTCTCGATGAAATAGCCCTAAGGCTGAAATAAGTAGTAGGTTAATCTGCAGAAACCTAGCTAACTGCGCTAACGATTATTCAAGGAACATTTCACATCATTTTCACAAGGTAAAAATAAGTGACTCCCATAACCTAAAAAGGACATTTATAGCTGAATTTAAATAGCTTTTTCTTTTGAGATAGAGAGGGATTTTGTCCATAGATCTTGATGTTTTGAGACCTAGCATTTATTCACAGTTCTGTGAGGGCACTTAGCCGCCATTTTTGGTGCTCCTTCACCACAGTGTAAACAAACACCACTTTTGCAAATCAAGTGCCCAGATTTTTATTTCTTCTATTTACAGTTATAAGGGGACTGGTGTGTGTGTGTGTGTGTGTGTGTGTGTGTGTGTGTGTGTGTGTGTGTGTGTGTGTGTGTTATCTAGTTTTGAGTAAAGAAAAACATGCCAGCCAGTTTTAGTGAGAGAGTTTTATTTGCAAACATTGGCTCGCTAGCTAACATAGCTAGATTAGCCTGGTTAATTTAAGGTGTAAAATAAAGTACTTTCAGAGTGTGTTATAGATTAGGATGAGAATCTTTTTTATGAGGATCTTTTTTAGAATAAGTTAAAATGGATTATCTACAGGGAAAAATAATCTGTTTTCAGACTGGTTTAAAACCTTAAGAAAAGTTGTAAAACAATGTGTGCGTTCTGGACTCTAATACTATATGTATTTGGTTTCCCCCCCTAATTTAACCATTATTATTTTTAGCCTTTTTATTAACACTAAGCCATTTTATTGCTTTATTCTGTTTGATTTAAGTTTGATTTGTTTTGACTCACTAATGTCTCTCTGTCTCTCTTCACAGAGAAAGCGACTGTGTGCAGTGAGGACGAGGTGCAGAAGGCCGACGTCTCGTCCACAGGCCAAAGTGTTATTGACAAAGATGCCCTCGGACCAATGATGCTGGAGGTGTGTGTCTGTTCCCGTTTGTGGTTTCAGAGTTATAATGACCCTGTTACATGTACGATCACACACGCGCAAACACAACACACACACACCCAACACAAACACACACACAACTAAACGGATGTTATGCATGGAGAACGGAAGACTAAATTGTGTCTCAGTCTCACACTGTTGGTCAGACAGCTAAACCATGTGAATGAACATAATAACGTCCTAAATCCTGTAACTGCAGCTTCAATCATAGATTTATATCGGCACACTTGTTTTAATATGGTATCGTTTCTATAGTAACATATTAAACACAGGGACTTGTATCATGGACGCATTACCACAGGAATGTATTTTTTTAAATTCTTCATATGGTGATGTTCCCTGAAACAGGACCTTAATTTTGGATTTTTGGTCTCCAGTGAGAATTATTTCTAAAGCTTAGGAATAAAACACTTCAGTTATTATAGGAGGTAATTACCTTCCATATTACAGTACGTATTGTTGATTAGTTTTCTATAAGCACTTTACTTAAGTAAAAAATCTTGATCATTGGTGCAGAACTAATATCTCATTTGTGGCTGAAAGTAGGGCATGGAATCCATTCAAACATCTTTTTAATAGACAATATGTAAAATGAAATGAAAACTTGAATAATGTCCGAACAACTTCCTTGTGTTTGCATAATGCTGTGTTTTGTGCATTACATTTTTTAAAATTTAATATGATGGTGTTCAAGTCAAACAAGGACCTTTGATGAAACTTCTCGTGAATGAAGGTGTAAAACTGATTCACATGTAAAGAAGACTTCAAGGAGACTCTTAGGCACAATAAGACATCTGAATGGTGCACACATTTTAAAGAAGGCCGTATATCCGTGAATGATGATCCCGGATGAGAGGGACTCTGATCCCTCTGCACTTGCTCCTGCAAACATTCTCAGAGTGGATTGCTGAAATACGACAGAGAACTGGCCGGCAACTTGCAGAAGAGACATATTTGTCTGTGGGAACTGTCCACACGATCATTCACCAACACGACTTGCACATTACAGGAACTTGGCTGGGGGTCATTTACCACATCTCTCACACAGTCCTGATCTCGCTCCAAGCCATTTTCACATGTTTGGGCCAGTAAAGAAGTTCCTGGGAGGCCAGCGTTTCAGATATGGAGCAAGCAGTCCGATCATGGCTTCGGGGTACTGAGAAAACTTTCTACCTTGGCATACCTACTAACTTGTACCTACTGACGTTCCTACCTTCCAAGGCCTAGTGAAATGCTAGAATAAGTGCATTAGTGTAGAGCTAAAGGATTATTCTGCACGATCAAAGGTCCAGGTTTGACTTGAATGACCCTTGTAGAAATTAAAATACAGTAACTTGTAATTGGAGGGGTGTTTATGTTAATGTATAAGTTTACTGATCTGATTGATTATGATGAATGATTGTTGAATATTAAAGCCTGATCTGGATGCAAAATGCACCACAAGACTTATCAGGGAATATTAATAACTCCAGGGGTCCGACATTATACATGTTTGCATACAGCGGGTTCTAAAAATAACCCATTCGTGTTTTTTTTTTTGTTTTGTTTTGTTTTTTTTCTCTCTGCGAGAGCCATTAGAACAAAGGGACGATACACACCTGCACTCTTGACAGTGACTAATTAAATGCTCATAAGGGGGGGAAAAAATCGCACGCCATGAAGTGCATTGCTGTACTATCGACTCCTTGCAAAAAAAAGAAATTGTACAAACAAAATTAAAAAGACAGAAATGAAAAGTGGGCATCGCACACTGTTTTACATCCTTGAGGCTTGCCGCTACAAGAACAGCGTGCATGGTGGTGCTGAGTTTTTGACTATTTAAAAAAATTCTAACAAAATCGCAGCTGCGCCTTATAGTCCACTGCTTACTCTGTTTAGAGCAGCTGCAACTGCGGAGTGCAAGAAGTGTTTTGCACGGTATTAATATTTGCCCAACACCTCACTGTTTTTGCCAGTGTGAAGATATTAGGCACAAACATGAAGATATACAGTAGTACGTGATTTGAGACACAGCTAATCTATCACCAGTTGCTGACCAAAGTATAGTATAATAATATAATATATATAATATAAATATAATAATTGAGATCATCAAACTAATTTTAATATTACACCAGGTAAATACAAATTGCAGTTTGTAAGTGTTGATTTCATTTATTAAGGGAAAAAAAAAAAACTGTCAAAACCTGCCTGGACTAAACCGAATAACTGGTTGTGCCAGCCTTGGTGGCAACAACTGCAATCAAGCATTTGCAATAACTGGCAATGAGTCTTTCACATCGCTTAGAAGGAATTTTAAAATTATCATTTAAAAACTGGGTTTTTGTATCTACTCGGGTTATCTTTGTGAAATAATACAATTATATTGTGAAAAATTTAAGTGCGACAAATATGGCAAAAAAATTGTGATCAGGAAGGGGCAAATACTTTTTCACAGCACTGTTTCTCCATTAATATCATTAGTTAAAATAATACATTGCTTATATTTTTAAATGACAGCTCTTTTGTCTAAGAATAAAAACAGGCATTAAATGAATCACATATGATTCGAAGTTTGATTGAGTCGTCTTGATTTGATTCAGTTCATTTGATTCATTTATTATGATCTGAACGTCTTGATTCATTTGATTAGATTCGGTGAGCTCATTTCATTTCATTCCCCTGGCTGTATTTAATTTCCTTGATTCAACCTTGGGTAAAGAGATCGCGAATTTGAACCTGACTGAGAATCTGCATGTGTGTATGTCTGTGTGTGTGTGTGTGTGTGTGTGTGTGTGTGTGTGTGTGTGTGTGTGTGAGGATGGGGAAGGAAAAAACTTAATTGGGGTTAGTTAACATGATTCAGTTGACTTGATTTCAGTGGCTTACTTTCACTTTGATTGATTGCATTTGATTCATCAGAAGTGATTTAGTGTAATTTAATTGTATTGATGGATTAGATTAATTTGATCAGTTTACCTGTGTGCATGCGTATTTGCATGTGCGGTTATCTCTGCGTTTTAATAAGCATGTGTGTCGAAGCCATTCAGCCTGGCAGCTCAGCCGTTCTCCCCCGTTTAGTAGAGCTGGTTATGTAAGCACCATGGGGTGGTGATTTGGGACGGAGCCGAGCAGCCTGTTCACTCTAACGTTCATCTATCAGCACATTTCTGAATGTGCTGTTGTGTAAACCGATAGAGATAGAGTCAGCATTGTGTGTGTGTTTACACTGCACTATGTACTTAATATGACCATCAGAGGCCCTCTCTCTCTCTCTCTCTCTCTCTCTCTCTCTCTCTCTCTCTCTCTTTTTCCTCTTCCATATCACTATCACTTTTACATCCCTCTTAATTTTAGCATTCAGCTGCACTAGAGAGAAACAAAGTAAGATAAAACATTTATTAAGAAATCGCTGTTGTTTGTTAATCTGAAACAGAAATATGATGTTAATCGAGTAGCATTCAACGCCTATACACACACACACACACACACGTACGCACACGCATTAGGAGGATTCCCAAGAGTGGCCAGGAGCTTTGAGGTTTCCATTAGGGTTTTTAATTTAATCGTTATAGAGCACAGGGTGTGTGTGTGTAGGTTCTTAAAAAGAAGCAACCATCAGTGGAACAGGAGATACACTTGATGGTTGAATAATGTACGATTTGCTGGTTTCTGGTCTTTCTGTTGAGTCGTTTCTTTGTGTAGCGAACAGTAATAACTGATCTGATCTGATCAAACTTTATATATAATTTTAAATAGCTTAAAAATAAAAAGTCTGAAACATATTAAATGCAACACGATGCCGGGAGACACCGTGTAAGATAAAGAGATGGGAGATTAGGGATTTAAATTCAGCCGTATTTTTATCAGATCTATAGAGATGGCCTGGGGCAACAGGAAAGAGCATCGCTAAGAAGGGAGCACATATGCTCAGCGATGCAGCGCTGGTTCAGTTAACACTCGTCCGACTCGTCCTTGTCAGACGCTGCAAGTGCTACTTTTCAAAACCCACACACACACGCACACATTGTGCATAGAAGACACACTGATAGAGCTGCAGCCTGTAATCTGCATTGGGAATGAGGGCGAGCAGCTGTTGCAGGTCTTAAGGCTCTCTCTCTGTTTTCCGCTCTCTCTCGCTCACACACATACGCATATATACACAGATACTTTACCTGCTTTCATGTGAAATAAGGTCAAGGTACATTTACAACACAACGTTTAACTGTTAACCGTTAACGCAAGGTTAATTGTTGTCTCTATAATCATGAAATTGTGTAGTAAGTGAGTACACTTCTCTGTGCTGCGCACTGCCTCATCAGGGGCGTTCAAGTCAAAAACGGGACCTGTGATATAATTTCTGGTGAATGAAGTAAAACATTTGAATGGTAAAAACATTTTAAAGAAAGTTGTGCATCTGTAAATGATGATCCCGGCCGAGGTGGCTCTGAGCCCACTGCAGTCGTTCCCATGAACATTCATCAAGTGAAACGTCTGATCCTGTCGCAATCCTGTGGAAGAGATGCATCTGTCTGTGGGAACGGCACACACACACAATCACTCATGAACACCGCTTGCACATTAGAGCTGGGAGTTATTGTCACATCCCCCGTACAGTACTCGGACTAAGCCATTTCCACATGTTTGGGTCATTAAAGGAGTTCCAGCATTTCAAACATGAAGCAGGCTGTCTGATCATGGCCCTGCATACTGAGAAAACTTTCCACCTTGATGGTATCCAAGCACTAGTGAAACACTGGGATAAGTGCGTTAGTGTAGCAGGGGATTATATAGAAAAATAATTGTAAATAATGTTTTTACCCTCATAAATGTCTTCTGGTATTCTGTACTGTCAAAATCTTGGTTTGACTCGAACGCCCCTTGTATAATCCTTATCGGATTCAGATTAAAACACTGTGATGAGCTGTTTTTGCCACAGGAGAGTGTAAAGTGAAGTGCGTGAGGAAATACCATGACGGCTGTGACAGAATTGTAGTAAAACACCTCAGTTAAGATGATGTGTGTTGTATAATTTTTAATTTTTTAATTTTTTGTAGTACATTGTTTTTACAAGATCAGGTCTTTAACAAGTTTTGTTGAAAATTGAATGCCCAGATAACCTTTGCAGTAGGTTTGTAGTTTCCCTATATTCATTTCTTAAGGCAAAGATTACTCAACTGACATCCACCAGAGCCACACTGAACACACTTTCTGTTTCTTATGTCTCATTTCTTTGTCTGTTTCTGTGAGAAATAATTCCCGCGCAATAAGTGATGCGCTAGCAGCTTCCTGCTATTAGGTTTCCACTCTTAATGTACATCTTAGTTTATGTTCTACTTAACATTATTCAGGATTCAATGTTAAATTTACTTTTTGTTCTTTTGTTCTAGGCCTTGGATGGCTTCTTCTTTGTAGTGAACATGGAGGGGAACATTGTGTTCGTGTCAGAAAATGTGTCCCAGTACCTGCGCTACAACCAGGAGGAGCTTATGAACACAAGTGTTTACAGCATTTTACATGTCGGAGACCACGCAGAGTTTATTAAGAACCTGCTGCCTAAATCACTCGGTAAACCAACAGCTCCACACGATTCTATATACATTATATGCCATATACTTGAATGCCATAATTTAGTTTGTTTATTTACTTATCATACAGGAAATTATTATGTGATTGTTCTATTGTAGTAGTATGCACACTGTATAATAAATGTACTCTTTGTAGGAATTATAGTAACTTGTAGTAAGTTATAATGTACTGTAGATGGTGAATTAATTCATACCTGCAAATAATAAGATAACTTGTAGTAGTAAGTATAGTTTCTAGCAAAGTAAGTACATAACCCTAGGTAACTTACAGCAGTTATGTTTACTTGTAGTTATGTGCAGTACTTAGTAGCTTACAGTAACTTACAGAAAGTATATTTCCATTTGATGTAGTTGATCATATATTATATATGTAATACACAGTATACAAGTATAACAAGTTTCAGTATAATTTTGTATAGTAAGTACATGGACTATTATACAGTATGTTTTGTAATTTGTATACCGTATATATACAGTAGTATAGTAGGTATATTAACTTATAACAACAGATTAAGGTAAAGGTAAGTACAGTAGTTCACAATCTAGTAAATACATTACATTAAATACATATTTAATATAGCTGATTTAAGTATACATTTAATATATAGTATGTATAACATACACAGTATTGCTACTTTGCAAGTTTGTTAACTTGTATTACAGCAGCTTCTACTGTTATAATATACACTTAGTGTAGTAATTTATAACATAATATGCATATTAACTTCAAGCTGCATGAACCTATATGGCGTAGTAAGAATTGTAGTTTTCAGTGTAGTAAATAAATTCGATTTAATGTATTGTTAGTGTATTGACTTTTAATGTAGTTGGTCAGAGTATACATATAATATGCACAAAGTATTGCAGGTCACAGTATAGTTTTTTTATGATAAATACATTATAAATTTATAGTGCGTAGTGCATGAGTATAGTAACTAGGGTATAGTAACATATGGGTAATTGTCATTTTATATTTTATATTATAAAATGCATGTAATATATAGTATGTACGTATAGCAGGTTATAACATGGTTATTAATAGTAAAGCAAGTATTGCAGCATATACTATAGTGACTTATGATCTGAAGTAAAAGTGTTGTAGGTTATAGTATAGCACTCCACAGTCAAATTAGTATATTTATAATTATATCTTATACTATGGTATCATACAGTGAGAGTAGTAGGTTTACAATATGACGAAATATACAGAAGTAAGCAATACAGTTTTAGTATACAAACTTGCATAAAAAATAAATTACCTTCTTATTTACCCTCTTAAACTGTAAGCTTACAGATATTAGTTATTATATTTTAAAGTATAGAAAATACATTAAGTTCTAGGACAGTTACAGCAACTGTTACAGCAACTGTTATTTAATATAGCATATTGTATGTCCATGTGTTATTGTGTGTGTAATTTTAACTACTGTACAGTAAATGCAGTATAGTTTCTCATGTACAGTATAATAGATACATGTTATATTATATATTATGTATCGTGTAGTACCTTATATATTATATAGTATAGTAGGTATGTTAGCTTATAGTACTAAGCTACATATGTACTATGGTTTCATAGTATTAATAGTACTTTATGGTATGTTTACATTAGTTTTACAGTATTCATACAGTATTTATAGCAGGTTACAGTATAGTTTAGTTATAAATATTATGGTAAGTGTAATAGTTTATGCTACAGATCAAAACAAAAAAATAGCAAGTTACTGTATAGCATATGAACCTATAATATTGTTAGTATATTAACTGATAATATAGTTTATAAAATGGTAACATTATAGATAGTTAGCATATACATTTTTTGTATTGTAGCATATATAGAAAGTTAATAACTTTATACAGTACCTGCATATACTAAAGTAACATACAGTAACTATAGTAGTTTGTAGTCTAGAAGGTACATACTGTACAGACTGCTATTCAGTATAGCAGATCATATTATACAGTATATGTAATACCATGTAGTATACAATACAATAAGTATAGCAATATTTGTGAATATATTTGTATATTAAAGCTGGTATATTAAGTTATAGCTGCATGTACTAAGGTAACAGTAAGGATAGTAGTTTATAGTATTGTAAATAAATTATGTTTGCAGTTTAAGTATATTGATGTTATATAGCAGCTTCTACTATTGCAACATACAAGTATAGTAACTTGTAGAGTTAGAGATGCTTATTGAAGCAGATATATTTAAATAGGTAAAATTTTTGAAATGATAGTAAATTAGTGTAGTAAAGTAACCATAGCTTCTCATTTTGTATATATGTAATATTCAGTATGTTTAGCAGGTTGCAGTATAGTTATTAGTAGTATAGTAAGTAAGTATGCTTTAGAGACTTATGATCAGAGCATAATTTTTGTAGATACAGCTTATATTACGATGACATAGAGTGAATGTAGTGGGCTTAAAATATAGTAAACATTTTCGTTTTATTATAGTACCTTGTGCAATAATAAATAAAAACTGATATAGGTACTTCTTATAGTACCTTCAACTATCTCGATGTAAATATAATATACAGTAACATTATATAATGTAGAGGAAGGATACTAGCTTATGGATTAGTATCTTGTAATACCACAATATGGAACTATAGTCGTTCAAAAAATAGTAGAATATAGTGCCATACCACAATGTATAGCTTATGAGATAGGATTGCCTTTATAGTGTAGTCTCTATAACAGTCTCTGATAACATTGATCATTTTGTATTTATTCTTTATTAATGCTGCGTGACAGTGAATGGCGTGCCATGGTCGAGCGAGGGCTCCAGGAGGAACAGTCACTCGTTTACATGCCGCATGCTGGTGAACCCGGAGGAGGCGCAGGAGCAGGAGGCACAGAAATACGAAACCATGCAGTGTTTCACTGTGTCGGAACCCAAATCCATTAAAGAGGAGGGAGAGGGTGAGAGAACACTGAATTTACTAATCACATACTGTACTACAAACTGTTTATTCCGCATTTGCAGGAAAGTCAGGAATTAGACCATACATAGTTTGTTTCCTTATACACAATAAGTAATAAGTAATGTACAACAATTGTACGTTACTTGACTGACTGTACAGTCATTTCTGTTCAGAGAATTTCCTGCTAGGTTTAATGATGATGAAAAACTATTCTTGAGGCTCTACAGCTTTTTTGCCTTGTTCTGGAATCTTCTTTAAACCATATACAGTACTGTGCAAAAGTCTTATATATTATATGCTGTACTAATTTTGTTATATATGTTTATCGTGTCTGCATAATTATGTACAAAATCATTCAGTATTTCCATATATAACCTAAAAATTAATAAATAAATA
>JAQMYG010000019.1:15299737-15353907 GCA_030014215.1 Clariallabes teugelsi | reverse complement strand
TGTTTATCGTGTCTGCATAATTATGTACAAAATCATTCAGTATTTCCATATATAACCTAAAAATTAATAAATAAATAGCATTAAAGGAGAATATATGCATGCAAGAAAACAGCTGTTAATCTCGAAAGTTTTCCCACTTTCAAACAGTAGTGTATACAAGTGTATCAAGTACCCCTAGCATTTGTGTGTGTGTGTGTGTGAGAGACACTGACATTCTCTAACTGAATGTCTGCAGTGTCACCAGGGCAACGTACAGCTCAAAGGTCACGTTCAACCATGTAGCTCCTGTTGGTCTCTCTTTCACACACACGGGCACAGATCACAGAGCCACCATATTCATTATTGATTGGGGGTCAAATCACTGCCTGCCCTTTAAACAATTCCGTCTCTCCTTTTTCCTCTTTTTTTTCTCTCTCTCTCTCTTTCTCCCTGCAGATCTGCAGTCGTGTCTGATCTGTGTAGCGAGGAGAGTACCTATGAAGGAGCGACCGATGCTCCCCACACACGAGAGCTTCACTACACGGCAAGATCTCCAAGGTAACACCATGCCAACACACACTCACACATACACACGCCACAATGAGTCACTTTACAGCCACAAAAGAACCGCTCACAGTTAAGGGGGGGGGGAAAAAGAAGAGAGGGACAGAGACTAGTAAAAATAGTTTGAATACAATTTATATGGAGGTGCCTGTGCTGCACAAAGTGCATGTTTTTACAATGTGTTGAGAAGTAAGAGAGCAGAAGTGACACATGCTTTTCCAGGAAGCATGTTTGGTTATTAAGAAATGAAGCGAAGCATGTGATTGGCCAGGAAATATGATGGTGTCAGGAGCAAAATGAACTGCGAGAGCTGCGGTTAGAGAAAATGAATCCACGCCATCTGACCCGTCTGGTGGCACGTTGGTGAAGTGGTTAGCACTGTCGCTTTGGTCGGGGTTCAGTTTCCGCCTCTCGTTTTTGCATCTTGATGGGTTTCCTCCATTTACTTTGGTTTCCTCCAATGCAGGTTAGGCTAATTGTATGACTGACAAGCGTGCAGCGAACTGGATGGCACATGGACGGACCAAAATACCAACAAAAAGAACAAAAACATTTTTGACCAGTCTCATTCGTCAGCACTGTGACATCACTTAAACAAGTTACACAAATGAGGATGCAATAAGCCTGCTTTGTATGTGTGTGTCTGCAGGGAAGATCACGTCATTAGACACCACTATGTTACGAGCCTCTATGAAGCCCGGATGGGAAGACTTAGTACGGAGATGCATCCAACGCTTCCACCTACAGAACGACGGAGATATTTCTTACGCCAAACGTCACCAGCAAGAAGGTTTTCGATTCAATTCATTGTATTGATGAAATAACACTAGCTACAGTCAGGTCCAAGTCTGCCTATCAGTTCTGGACGTAATATTTCATACACTAGTTAGTACATCGCTGATGATGGTGCGAAGTGCGCCTTTCTAGGAACTGTTTATTCATGTGTGAACTTCCCTAAAGTGCTGCATAACAGGAATGTTGCTGTGCTTTTACTTTCGATTACTGTACGTAGCTTCTTGTATTCCACTCAGACTTTTGAAGTTGACTTTACACTATGAGAGTGTGTTCAAACCCTGTGTTTTTTTCCTGTGTTTAGTATTAAGACACGGCCAAGCGTTCAGCCCCACCTATCGCTTCTCCCTTTCCGATGGCACCATCGTTTCGGCGTACACCAAAAGCAAACTCGTCCGCTCTCCAGCCACCAACGAGCCGCAGCTTTACATGTCGCTACACGTCCTCCAGAGGTACACAGTGTGTCTGTGTCTGTGTGTGTGTGTGCTTCATAGTGTCTGTCTATGATTTTGTAATGTATTTATTTAAAAAATAAAATTTCTCCTCTCAGAGAGCCAACCGTATGTGGCATGGCACCTGAGCTGGGCAAACCCATGACCCCACTGACCACAATGACTTCCCCGAACCCAATGAGCGGGAATGCTCAGGGTCAGGAGGGCATCATTAGTAGCAACACGCCAGCCTTCTCGTCTCCAGGAACTCATAAAGATTTCCGTTTCGGCTGCCCAGGCAACCCTCAGGGCACTGGATACCCGCTAAAAATGAGCAGCCCATCACATCGGCCCAGTCCCGGGGTAACCAGCAACCCACGTTTACCCCCATCCCAGTTTAACCCCACCAATCCCCTCCATTCGTCCGCAGGTATGTGCCCGGGCAACAGTGGCACTCAAGTGTTCACTAGCAGTTCTCTGAATGCCCTTCACGCTCTTAGCGAGTGCCAATCCATAAACCTGAGCCAGTCTCTGGGGTCACCTGATTCCAAAAAATTAGAATCACCAGCCTCAGGTCCTCAAGCTTTGCCCAAACTCGAGCCATTTGGGGAATCTGAGCAAAGCGACGGGCATGAAAACGACAGCAGCGGGCAAAGGGACGAGAAAGGCAACCTGGGTCAGTTCAACAGCTCAGATGAAAGTAAGATCCACGAAAGCAAAGGGCACACAAAGCTCCTCCAGCTTCTCACCACTAAAAACGAAAACATGGACTCGTCCTCCTCGCCGTCGCCTGCGCCCGAGAAAGAACTCATGACCGGGCATCAGGCTGGCACATCAGGAACGAGCGCTACGTCCTTAAAGGAGAAGCACAAGATCCTGCACCGGCTCCTGCAGAACAGCACGTCGCCGGTGGACTTGGCAAAGATCACGGCCGAGGCGACGGGGAAAGACGCGAGCCACGACGGAACCAACGTGGCCGACATCGGCAAACAGGAAGCGGCGAGTCCGAAAAAAAAGGACAACGCGCTGTTGCGGTACCTGTTGGACAATGACGAGAACACGATTAAGGACAAGGGGATAAAGATGGAGCCGGGAGAGATTAAGGTGGAGGGGAATAGCATGGTCACTGTAAAGAAGGAGAAACCGGATGGAGGATATGAACAGGCTGAGCAGGTGAGTTGGAACGGATGGTGACTTAACTATGATGAATTATTCAGTGAAACTAAGAACAGAATGCTATTTATGCTCAAGACTGAGGTGTGTCACTGTCTTATGCGTGTGTTGATCTACAGTCCAGCGAGCTGGACGATATCCTGGACGACCTGCAGAACAGTCAGCCGAATTTCTTCTCCGACGCGCGTCCCATGTCGCTGCCAGCTGCCGTCGATAAGCAGGCGATCATCAACGACATTCTGCAGATCACAGGAGAGAGCGGTGTCCAGCCGCGAGCAGTGCAGAGTGGGTGTCTCGTCATTTCTTTATTAGAAAGAAAACATAAGAAACACACACACTACCGTTTTAGTGTCACTGCTGGACTTGGAACGCTTCATCACAATACACAATAGCATACTATTCCTGTGTGTGTGTCAATATTCTCATATTGAGTGTGACACATTTCTCACTTCACCTATAATGTATATATATATATATATATATGTGTGTGTGTGTGTGTGTGTGTGTGTGTGTGTGTGTGGTTGGATAGATTTCAGTGGCCCGAGGCCTCCAGGCCGGGTTCCTCCCATGCGGAGCGTGTCTCTGGACATGAACGCCTCGACTAAAGGATCACCGGGTCAGTATCCCATTATGAGGAACACCACTCCATATTCACTCATCCAGCAGCAACAGCAGCAGCCAGGCATGATGGGAAACCAGGCCATCTTGACCAACCAGGCCAACATGGCAGGTAAGCATGATTTAGCATAATATTTAATAACGGTATGTATTATTTTTATTATTATTATTATTGTATGTACAGGTGGGTTTCCTGGAGCTGGAGCTGATGGAATTCAAGAAGGAGATTAGAAATACAGATTTAAACATTTCTTTCTTTCGCAGATGTTTGGGCGTCTCAGGGCGTGAGCAGTTCCTCCCCTCAAGGGGCGCTGCAGGCACGCATGGTACAAAATGCCAACATGACGATCAGACCCAGCAGCCAACCAGGAGCCAGGCCAATGCTGCCGAACCAGATGATGCCCAGCGGTATGCATTTCCTACAGATGAACAAATTCTCGGAGTCTAATCCAGCAAAGTGTCTAATCTAAAAAAAAAAAAAAAGGATTTAATACTCATTATACTTGTTAGCATGAGACTAAGTGTCTATATGTCTCGATTTGTCTCTGCTCCTCTTACAGCCCAGACTATGGAAGTGGACATGGGTCTGGCAGGCCCTACGTTTCCACAGCAGCAGGCTCCGCCCAATCAGACCGCTCCGCCCAATCAGACAGCTCCGTGGCCTGACAGTATGATGCCCATTGAGCAGGTGGCGTTTGGAGATCCTAACAGGTATATCACACACACACACACACACACACGCTCAGACGCATGCAGACGTAGACAGTGATGACTGGTGGTGCTGTCAGTATTCTAGACAGTTATGTAAACCATGGTAAAATAATTAGTTGGTTGTCTGTGCTTTAATGTAGTTCACGTATAAGTGTGTGTATGCATCTGTGTGCACCTCTAAATATCTGTTTGTGTGTTTCAGGTCCTTGTATGGTGCACCACAGGAAGATGTGCTGTGTGCAGCTGAAGGACCTGCTGATGAAGGTGCTTTACTTAATCAGCTCTACACTGCCCTCAAAGACTTTGATGGTCTGGAGGAGATTGATCGAGCTCTGGGGATTCCAGCACTCGTTGGACAGGTAGCACTTCCTCTTCCACTTCCACTCTACTCTTTCCCTAATCCTTGTCTTGCTCTTCCAGCTACTCCTCTTCCTTTTTCCTTCTCTTTCTTTCTTCTGCTCTTCTTCCCACCTAGACCTACTCTTGTACCTAGACTTTTATTCTTTTCCCAGATTTTTCCTTTCCTCCTGTCTCCTTTTTCTTCTCTTCCCCAGCTCTTCCTCCTGCTTTTCCCTGCTCTATTTCTTTCTCCTACTCATCTTCCTGCACTTCCTCAGCTCATCTTCCTGCTTTTCCATGCTTTCTTTTTCCTCTTCTCTGTATGCATTCCCCTGCACTCCCTCCTGTTTTTCTTTGCTCTTTTTCTTTCTTCTGTTGTTCTTTCAGCTCTTTCTCCGGCTATTTTCCTGCTCTTCCTATTGATGATTTCCCTGCTGTTCTTCACACTCTTCCCCATTCTTCCTCTTGCTCAACTTTCTTTTTCTCCTGCTGATCCTTTTTCTCTTCTTCTTGCTCTGCCCCTACCTTTTCTCTTGCACATCTCCTTTTTTTTCTCTCCTGTTGTTCCTAATATATTTCTTCCTGTTCTTCTTTCTCATCTTTTTTTCTCCTTCACTTTCTCCTTCTCTTCTTTCTGCCCTTGTTCTTGCTTAACCTTTTTCTCTCTCTCTCTCCTGCTCGCTTTTTCTCTCGTTCCTTCCTTTTCTTCTGTTGTTCCTCGTTCATTTCTTCCTGCTCTTTTTCTTGCTCATCTAATTTTTTCACCTGCTCTTCTTTCCGCTCGTCCTCTTGCTCCTGTTTCTTTTTCTCCTGCTGTACCTCATTCTTTTTCCTGTTCTTCATCTTGCTTGTTTTTCTTTCTTCTTGCTTTTCTACTTGCTCCTCCTTTTTCATTTTTTCCTACTGTTCTTCCCCTTGCCTCCTTCATACTCTCCCATTTTTTTCCTTCCTATTTTTTTCTGCTGTTCCACCTGCTCTCATTACATTTCTTCCTACAATTGCTCTCTTTCTTTTGCTCTTCGTCCTGCTTTTCCCACTGCTCTTACTACTATTCTCGGCTGCTTTTGGTCGTCCAACCCTTCTTCATAAACTTCCTTTCACCTTTCCTCATGCTGTTCAAGAACTTTACAGTATGAGCTACAGAACCGAATCTCAAATTTGCCCATGTTCACGTGGCTGTAAATTGTTGATGACTGTATGTTGTGTGTGTTTTTCTTTCAGGCTCCATCATTAGATGCTGAAATGTTCCCAGGTCAGGATCAAAGCCTGTTAATGGACCAGAAGCCTATTTACACTCAACAGCAGTACCCTGCGCCACTGTCCCATAACACACCAGGAGGCTTCGCTCCTATGCAGGACGCTGGTTACCATGGCATTGGCATAGTTGGAGGGCAAAGGCCAGGATTTCCCATGATCCGCATGCAGCCCAGACCAGGTCTCCGGCCACCTGGGAGCGTCCCAAACCAACCTAACACGCTCAGACTGCAGCTGCAGCACAGACTACAAGCACAGCAGGTAAAGGACCCTGACAACCATAACTGTATAATAAAAAACTGACATATATATAGTATATTATATTATATCCTATAATATAATATACTATAATATATTACTATATATATATACTATATATGTATATACTAAATATATAAGTATATATTGTCTAAGCAGTGTTGTATTGGGTTTCTGATTTTTTTTTTTTTTTTTTACACCGCTGTGCAAGAGGATTTCTGGTTCACCTTCTTCAAGTCAAAATAAATTAAACAGTGATTTTAGAACACTGATATTTTACACATATACACAGACTGTACTTCCACCTGCTGGACGATTTAGGAACTGCAGTTTGACCTTAATTTCTGATCTCATTTACTTACTCTTTTCATTTTAAGCACTGTGTAATGTTAACCGATTTGTTATTATTATTATTATTATTATTATTTTAAATGTAATTACTACTGTGCATGAGGACGAATTTAAACCTGGAGATTTGTAAATTGATCTGACCTTTTAATCAGGTCCACCTGCCATGTAGGTCACTTTTCACTATTTTTTTATTTTTTTATTTTTTTATTATAACTTTTTCAGCGCTGTTACAGATTTCCCGCTCTGTCTGTATTTCTCTGCAGAATCGCCAGCCTATGATGAATCAGATGACTGGAGTGTCAAACATGAACCTACCTCTAAGACCCAATGTTCCGAATCAGGTTCGTAAACGAGCCAAGATCAAAAAAATAACATAAAACTAGATATCACAGTAAGATGTTAAATGCTGTTTTGTTTTTTTTCCCAGGGGACCATTAACGCTCAGATGCTTGCACAGCGTCAGAGGGAGCTGCTTAGTAATCATCTGCGTCAGAAGCAGCGCAGCATGAGCATGCGACCTCAGGGCCTCAACGTGCCACCAAATATGGCTGCCAGCACCATGGGCGGCGCCCAGATCGCCCATGCCAACCCTACACACTTCCCCTACACACCCAACTATGGTACCTGCCCACTGCCATCATCATAACCATAATACAATAATAACAATTATTATTATTAATTTATATAGTGCTTTTTTGGTGGATTTTCTAATTAATACTAGCACTTTTACATATATCTTTGTTACTAAGAAAAAACAGTCAAAAAATATAATAAAAAGAATGAAAAGAAGAAGCTTACAACTAGGAGTATTTTTGTGCAAACTGTCAAAATGTAACCGCATCCATGTTACAATGTTCAGGATATCAAACAGACGTGCTTATGTGTTTTCTGGCGTCTTATATATTCTGTTTAAATTGAAAGTGTTTCGAACTATAGGTTGGTTCTTGATTTAAGTTCTTCTCCTGTAAAATAATAGTGATGCCCACTAGAGGGCAGAAGACTCTTACAGTACAGAAATCTGTGTTATAAATGATTTCAGGATTATTATTATTTTACTAATTTTATTCAGTTGTGATCTGAAAAGTATAACATTTTTCACATAAAAGTTTTCAAACTATATTAAAAGTCGTTATGAACATTTTGGGATATAAGAATGGACATGTTTAAAGAATGGACATGTTTAAAGCGATTCAAGGATTTCGTCCTGTCTAATCAGCAGGAATGTATGTAATGTTCAACCCAAAAAAATGCAGTTTTATAGTGTTTTTTTTTTTTTTTTTTTTTAATACTAAAACTATAAATAATGATTCAGATCAGATTCGTATGTGTTAAACGTCATGTGTCTGTTAGGAATAACTCAGCAGCCTGACGCCGGGTTCGGTGGCGCAGCGACCCCTCAGAGCCCCCTCGTTTCCCCTAGAATGGGTCACCCTCAAAGCCCCATGATGCAACAGGGTAATGCCACATTTCAGTCGTCTCCGGAGATGAACGGCTGGACGCAGGGCAACATGAACGCCAACAGGTGGACACCCCACACACACACATGCTTGCACTCTTATGATGTTTTGACCGAGGTTTGAATTTCACAATGTCTATAACGTGTAATTATTATTTTTTTTTTTATAACTGTATATATGGATGATGAATGAGAGAGATCATTGGTTATTATAGAGCAAGTGGATATGCGATTTGTGTGTGTTAGTTTTTAATGTTTGTCTTTTGGTTAATATAAATGAATAAAAATAAGAGTTAACAGTGGTAGAGAATGATGGTTGGATATGACTTGTGTTGTTTTCCTGCTCCTCTGTCCACAGCATGTACACTCAGCAGGCCAGCGGCAGTGTGTATAACAGTAACGGCATGAGCATGAACGTGCCCATGACTCCCAACACCAACAGCATGAGCAGCATGGGCCAGATGGGCACAGAGCAGGTTAGACACACACACACACTTTAGTTTGTACTGGAAGGTAAACAGACACAGATGTTTTCCCCAGTTTGTCTCTTGAGATTCGTTCTGTCTAGCTGTAATAAAAAAAGAAAATGTCTTTTCTTCCCAAGTCTTTTCTTTATTCTTGCGTTATCTGAAACTAGGGAGTAAACGCTTACTTCAAAATAAGAATCCGAGTTATTGCAGTAGCTGAAAGCACTGTCAAGGAACACAGCATGGGTAAACCCATCACTTTTACTCACTCACTCATCTTCTATACCGCTTTATCCTGTATTCAGGGTCGCGGAGACCTGGAGCCTAACCCAGGAGGCTTAGGGCACGAGGCAGGGTATACCCTGGACAGGGTGCCAATCCATCGCAGGGCACACACACACACACACATACTCACACACACTACACCACCATGCCGCCTCCCATCACTTTTAGCTTTAGGATAATCTTAGCTTAGCGCAAGGACGAGACAGAAGAAAAGGATTGAGGATATTTCCGTTCCAGACTCTGCCGTTGGATGAATCCATGTCTCATCACCAGTAATGATACACTTTACCTTCCTTAGAGTATTAGTCCAAATTTTGTTTGCAGATATCTAAACACTTCTGTCTCTGCTCTTCCCTGAGTTGTTTTGGCACCATTTTTTCAAATGAAAAAGTGCGGATCATTTTTGACTCTCCCTCGTACATTTATGAACGCACCACTCACTTCATCCGCCTTTCTCCACACTTGTGATGCATTATGTGTAATACCAACAGTCCCCTGATAACAATATAGTTCGTATATTGTAGGTCATACTGTATGCTGACGTTCCAGCATAGCCCCGAGGCGATGTACGCACTGAGAGCCGCTCAGCATCTTCTCATCGTTAATGAAGCCGGCATGGTGTCACACACAGGACTTTAGGTTGAAAGGTCTCCGTTTGAGATTTACTAGATGCCTTTGTTCATGCAGTCCATTACAGGTTAGAATGTCTTACGTTGAGATGCTAAGTGTCCTGGTTTCTGTAAGACGAGCTCATAAATAATTGACAGTGTGATCTGAAACACTGATGGAACAGGCGGAGAGTATTAGCATAAACTCTCATACATGCACAGACTTCATGTCATGGAATATGAGGAGTTTTACATAAACAACTGGGTCACTCTGGGAGAATCTGACTTATTGCAGCTTAAAGAAATCTCCAGTGTGTTTCCATCTAATCTGAATATAAAACAAATATAAAGTAACAACTGTTAAACACTTAACAATAAAGTATTTTACACAAATTTGCAACACGCATTATGGCATTCCATAACCACCGATTTTTCCCTCAAAAACAAGACAAGCAGTCAGTCATCTGTAGCCGAGATGGTAACCGTTAATTGATTAATTGGTGCTAAGAATTTAACCGATGAAAATATATTAAACTGTAAGGTTTGTTGTGGTAACGTTAAGAACCCAGCTGTAATCTGATGTTAGCTTAGCTATCCTATAGAAATGTGGGAAAAAATTGCGATACTAACAGAATTGCAATTCATTTTGAATCGGCACCCTGGTATTGTGAGAATATTGTATCGGCTGGTCTTTTGACAAAAATCTAAAAATATATATATATCAAATCTGGATATTTATAAAATTGTGATGCAAACAGAATGCAGCAAACAGCAATTCAAGTCGAATCGGCGTATGGGTATCGCGATATCGTATCGGGTCGGCCCTGGTGATTCCCATCCCTACTACCCTTACTAGCCAGGCTATTTACATTTATTGCTCAGTAACTTATTTGAAGAGTCGGGTCTTTTCCTTTTGAGTCGGCTGCTTACTTCACCTCTTCCCCTTCCTTCATCTTTATTTTCCTGGAGAGTTCTATCACAGAACTGATTGCTGTTGTTCTAACACTTTAGTTAAACAACATGAATGCTCATATGTTCACAAGTGTTTCACGAATGCGTTACATGTACAAGGGTCTGTGCATTCATGCATCTGAGAAATAGTAGGGCCTCCAAGTTCTGCATGTAATTAAGTAAGATTTAATGCATTTTAAATTGTCAAAAAAAATCTAATAATATGTGGCGGTCAGAACCTCCTATACTGTGGCAAACAGTGGAAACATTAGAACTCTTTAAATAAACTTAAACTAAAGGGGAAATGTGCATTTGATTATCAATAATTACTCATCATTAATCAATTAGTAAATAGTAATGGTTAATATGTTCAACTGCCAGTTATGAAACTTGTATAGAAGCATGCCAAATGATGAAGCTTCTGCAGATTCGACAGAATTCACCGTCTACTCTTAATGAATTCATTGCAAGTAGGTTTGAAGCTAAAAAGTGTTTTTTTTTTAAATTTTTTACACTTTTCTCAGTACAGCGTAGAACAACAATGATTTTCAGTTGTATTAGAGTACAAGGTACAAGGTGTACTGGTGACTCGCATCTCCTGGGTCGAAGGTTCGAATCTTGCCCTTGGTCTGTGGGAGTAAAGTTTGCATGTTCTCTCAGTGCATTGTTCCTCTAAGTACTTTGGTTTCCTCCTATAGTCCAAAGATGTGCATCGTAGGCTGACTGTGAAATTGTCCATGGTGTTGAATAGAATGGGTGTGTTCCTTGGGATAGCCCCTAGACCCCCCGTGACTCTAAACAGGACATATAAAAAAATGAAAGAATCAATGAATAGCACAGAAACTGCAGATGAAGTGAATAAACTTTATTTTGGAAATCTTGCAATGTTGTTTTAATATACTGTAATGTTTATAGAGCGAAAAGGGAGCGTTTTCCTAGAATAAACTTAACTCTTAATAATCTGAAATCTTTTGTTTTTTTTTTATAGTTTTATTGACTTTAGGATAGAGGAAAAACTGAAACTGCTGTGTATAGCTGCTGTAATGTAAGTGATAATGGGATTCATGAATATTTTGTGAAATGTGCTTAAATTACCTTTTGTGTAAAATGCAAGCAACAAAACTCTTTTCGACATTCCTTCAAGGTAGTAACAGGCACATCACAATCCAATAACAGCGCCTGTACATGGCGTTTCATCCAACATTAGCAGTGTATGTAGAGTATACAGTATATAACTTCCATCTAAAAGTGGAGTTTTAAAGTGTTGTTGTTGTTTTCCAAGTGCAGCTCTTAAGCGTTGTAAAGTTGTATGAATATTTAACCAGTCCACCGCATGCACTTGATGTTCAGTGTCGGCCCATTTCTGATTTATTCCCATCCAGTGTTTACAGTAACGAGTTGCTTTAAATAATTTACTGTTTGTTTTTTTTGTTTTTTTGTTTTTTTGGCCATTAGTACTTTTACAGAGTTATGACCTCCTCTATTTATTATCTCTTGGTAGCCTTCTAAAGTTTGGCGCTCTGCCGCATAATTAACTGCGGACGATCAGGATCGGGGCCGAAAGTGCTTTTAAAGTCCGACGTTGACCTGCATGATGTGTTACCCTCGTCTCTGTAGTACATCATTGATCTTAATGGCCCTTGGAGAACGCATTAATGAGTCAATTATCTAATCTCAGTCTCTGTAATTCGGAGAAAACAGGCTTGTAATGAGATAACAGATCCCTTAATGTGAACGATCACAGTGAAGGATTTTTAATAATATTTTTCTTCTTTTAACACATAAATTATCGGGAACGCGCAAAATGTTGATTTTCAGTGTGCAAAAACGAGTTTGAGAGCGCACACACTAGAGAGTAGTGCGTTAAACATGAACATAAATAAGTACATTTGAATAAGTACATTCAAATTCAAGTGAAAATATACTGAGACTGACGTATGTTACAATTTGTATTCTAATGTATACTTTCTTTACGTTGTTACAATTAGCATATTTGTTTTTAGAAATATACCAAAAATACATTGAAAAACAAAGTTTAAATAAGTGTTCTTTGGAAAAAAGAACCAACCTTTCAGTTTAAGTGATATGTCCGTTTATGAGCAGATATGTCCAAAGTATTGGCAGATGTAGTGCACTTTGGTTTATATGTAATTGTTCTGTTATACAGTAAATAAGGATTAGTGTTAAACTCATAATGGAAAGTTTAAACTTTTTGTTTTTTAAGTACCTTCCAATTATAATACTGGATATTATAACTAAAAGCTGATTTATGCTTCTGTTTCAAGTCTACATGGATCCTCCACTATAAGCTATACAAGTAGCCTATGGCATTGTGAGCGTTTATACTTGTCCGCTGGTGTGTTTTTCTCACGCTCACTGCAATTACACCGCCGACCTCTAGTTGGTGATGGGGTTTTCATGTGCCACTCTCGAATGTAAGTGAAAGTGAGCGGATCCTGGTGGAGTGAGAGCTAATAGATGTTGAAAAGCAGTTAAGTTACTTTTATTGAAATTACTGCACTGGAGATGAAGTCGTAAATCCGTAGAAGAAGCAGCTATGGCTACCATGTGGACCATTCACGGTTTTTGTGGTCTGCATCGTTGCATTTCTAAGCAGGTGAACATCAGGCAAAGCCTTAGGCTACGGTGTTGGGTATGCAGCTAGATGAGACCTACAGCGTAAACTTGACACGGAAGTGGTTCCCCTTACCACAGAGTCAATCACCCAAGCCAAATTTCAGTATTTTCTGGTATAATTGTAATACTTTAAATCATTTTTGAAAATGAACAATCCATTTGGCTTGTTTATATATATATAAAATATACTTATTTTTTTCTAAAGGTGTTTGCACACAACTGTATTTCCATTAAAAAAAAATCAAAAAGCTATAATTCACTGGAGTTTGAACACCGGACTAACCCTTTCTTCTGTTTTTTTTTTTGTTTGTTTGTTTCCCTCAGCCGAAGTATTGTTGACCACGAGTGGATGAAGCGTGATTTCCACCAGCACGGGCCAAGCAACCCTTCAGAGGTTCCTTACACGTCCCCAGAACCCTACAACTTTACTGCCCCCTGCTGGAGGGAGATCACTCTCACTCTTACACACACACACACACACACACACACACACACACACACACATACACAGTGTGATATTTTGGACCTTGAATGTCACCGATTCAAATTTATGGATCCCACACACACAACCACACACACACACACACAAGGCAACGTCAATTTGTTGTATATCTATAAAACCGCATTCACCGTAGTGTGACTTAGCGTGACTCTCCTATAAACGGTGGCATCAGGATCCTGTGAATGTATTCTTTCTCTCTATCTCTCTGTCTTTCTCTCACTTTCTCTCTCTCAGTGAACCCAATCCACACACTCTCTTACAGAATAAGAAATATAATTCTGTCCCAGTAGTCCCACACAGACACCACAGCTGTGCTCAACATTTAAGCCGGTTTTCCTTTCTTTCTTTCTTTCTTTCTTTCTTTCTTTCTTTTTTGCCTTCTTCATCTTTCTTTTTTTCTTCTCTAGAGTGAGAGTGGTGTTAAAGATTAAACCTCTGCACAGATCTAAATGGTTTGCGGGCAGCAAGACGATTTGTGAAATCGCATATTATCCTGTCCGGTGTGTCAAAGGAACAGTTCAGCCAGGAATGAAGTGTACACAGTTTCCCCTTTTTAACACCTGAACGTAGTCCATCAGCCAAGATGTGTTTTTGCGTTTGAGGTTCACGATACGAATGTAGCGGAGAGCAAAGACAAGTTTATCTCAGCGGAAAATATATCACATAAACACAGATTTGTAAAGGTATTTTTTTAAATAAACGATTTTGTGTCAAATTTCTATCAAGCAGATAACATTAACCCGAACATGAAGTATTCGACAGGTTTTAAGTGTTGTGCTGTAGAATTTATATTTAAAAGAAAAAAGAAAATTTACTGCGATCTATAACAGTCATTTTATCCGAATGTTTTATTCTGTTCAAATAAAGTATTCGCAAAGTATTTGTGTTGCAGCAACACTGTAGGAATGTTGATGAATGTTACGTTTAAAAAAATAATAAATAAAAATACTTGTTAAACTTGATTGTTTTCTTTTGCATTACTAAAAAAATCGTATGTAGTTTAAAGCAAATATTATATTTAGAGAACAGATTTGAGGTGATTGAGATGGACAGTGTGCAACTAAACAAGCAAATGTAGGAGATGAAACATATCTTGGCTGATCTTGACTGGATTTGAGGTAGTGGCGACTTTATGTACATTTAATATATATATTTTTGCGATACAGTTCCTTTCAATTTATTTCTATTCTCATGTATAGTGTTTTTTTTTTTTAATGTAGATATCTGTAATGAGCTAGCGATGAGAAGAAATCCCAGAGTGATGCAATGAACCTCGCATTTGCTTCTTCAGCCGTATCGCTTAATATTTATAATTAAGAGTTTTTGGATTTTGGTCCAGTAGTTTCAGATAGAGCAAATTATGGATTTTTTTTCTTTTTTTGTGATTAGCAAATAGATTGTACATACCGATAATAAAATATATATATAAATATATATATATATTATATATTTATTTTGGATTTTCAGCTCTTCCGTTTTCCCCTTCAGCCTGGTCTTAACTGCTTCTTGAATGTTTTCACGTGTGATTTTTTTTCTTCTTCTTTTTTTTAAATTTTTTTTTTTAATAAAAAGCGTAGGGCTGGGCGATATGGGCAAGATATCATATCATAACATTTACACTTTCGCAATGTATGACAAATTGTGGTTTGCTAATAAAATTCCTGTGGAAAAGCAGCACTATAAATAATTAAATATAAAAAACTAAATCTCGCTCCTAAACAAGATTCAACCCTTAAATTTTGACTATTATTATTACTATTATTTGACAACTCAAATCCAGGACCAAGAAAAGAAAAAAAAAAGACTTTACATTACTGTTGATCACGTTGTTGTATCGCCTGGCCCTACGTATGGTACTGAAGCAGATGAAGCAGGTTGTTATAGACTGTGTGTGTGTGTGTGTGTGTGTGTGTGTGTGTGTGTGTGTGTGTGTGTGTGTGTGAGCTCGCCGTGTGTACGGTGTACAGCTAATTGCTTTGCTTCTCAGCCTTTTCAAATTAAAAACCCGACACAGCCATAAACTCAGCACTGACGTGTTGCTTTTGTCTGTCGTGTTCCAAAAAGACGAGCAATAACTTGGTAAATGTTGCTTTGTTCGATTTTGTAATTTTGTACAAAAAAAAAAAAGAACTTTGCGCTCCCAGTTTTTCGACCCAGTATTAAGGATGGATGTTTTTTTATTGTGGTTTATACAGTATATTTGGGGGAAAAATTCTACTAACACTTAAATCTGTATGTTCCTCAGTGATAAGCCGGTGTTTGTGGGGCAGCGCTGGACTTCAGAGGGGGCTATTCTGCAGATCATTGAGGCCATATATGGAAATATGAGTAGTTCTGAGTGGGTGTGTCTTAAAGCCATGGACGCAAATAGGGGTGATTTGTTTTTGTTCATATATGGAAATAGGAGCAGCTCTGGGCTGGTGTGATTTAAAGGTGTTTGATGGGAACTTCCATATATGAAAGTCAGTTCAGATGAAAGGTCTTTGACATTCATAAATGCATGTGTACTTATATATTAGCTGAGATAATCTGAGTGGATTTCTGACGGGTTTGCAAGTTATATTGTTAAATGTGTAGAACAGGGCTGCCAACTTTTCAAAAAATCTTTGATTCTGAAAATGAAGGCATTGGTTTTGCACATGCATGATACGACATCTCCACTGCACATGCCCAGCCATTTTGTCTAACACTAACCATACACTTTACCCTGCATGGCTCAAATTCTGCTTATTTTAACATTGCAGTGTTAAGATGAAACAACAGATGCAGCTGACGGTTTATTCCAATTCCAAACTGACATTTGAAATATTCACCCAAACAAATAAATATAATCAAGGGCCTACTTTACGCAACAGCCAAATCACCTACAGTATATGCACTCCAGCAGCTCCATGTGGGGCAGCAGGGGTGTAGCGCAGAACTCTGGGCCCTTTCCATAAGCAGTCTAGTCTCATTGGGCCCATTTCCTTTCTTGTTCCATATCTCTCATTTTCCATCCAGAATTACAAGGTCCCTTTTGTCATTCGGGCTCTGGGTGTCCCCCACCCACCCACTGTGACACCCCTGAAGGCAGGAAAATTATTTACACAAAGGACAGAGAACATTACAATAATTGCAATAAGTTTTAATCATACACAAAATTATGTATCAATATTTATGTTCATAAGAACTTACTTGATTAAAACAATACAACAAAACACACGCAATATTGTGTAAAATGCAACGGAACCAAGAGAATGCATGAGGGCAGCGTGGAAAATTCACCAAAGTGGATCAACCACTTCTCCTGGGAGAGAATTCCCACAGATTCTGTGAGCATAAGAGAGAGAGAGAGAGATTCAAAGATTCAAAGGGTGCTTTATTGGCATAACAAATATAGAGCTTTAGTGTTGCTAAAGCTCAGTATCAAGTCACAAAAAAAAACAGAAATAAACAGACCAATTTACAATATATATAATATAAAAACATTTAACTGTGCAGTCAAATAATATGCCACTAGTTATGTAAACTACTGAAAAAGAAGGAAAGCAAAGGAGATATTAAAAATGATGATCATCATGATGAATGAAAAAAGCACAGTCAAAGGAAAATCATTATTGATACAAAAGAAGGGGAGAGGAAAAGGAAAAGAAAAAAAAGATACAGAATATAAAGTGGGTCTGTGCTACTGTATTATTGTAAATCTCTCTGTTTCACTCTCTCGCACTTGTGCATGTGTGTGATTTTCTTTTTTATAATTACGTTTGTGGGCCTTTGAGTGTTCTTATGAATATAAAAATATGATTTATGCTATATGTTAAATCCGATGCAAATATTTTAATGTCACAGGAAATATTCACATTTTCCCACTTTGGATAATACCATGCCACTACCCTCACTTTCACACGGTCTGTAAATGTTGATTTATTTCATTAGATTTTTTATCTTTTCAGCACTGTTATGGTTGCTCCATTTATTATCCCACCCATTGCGTTTGATTGATGCCACTGGAGTTCAGTGATTTTGCTTGCATCTTGAACAGACAATTGTTTTGAGTATGAAAGCATGAGAAATTGTAAGGGTGGAGTGAGAGCGTGTAAAGATGAGTGAGTGCGTGAGGCTCAAGCTGAGTGTGTGAGAGTTGGCAGCTTTGGTTTAAGATTAATCAATGTACATGCTATCCAGTTAGCTAACATAAATGATTCTGGCAGGATTTCTGTCAGGATTTTCTGTTAAATTCGTGAATATTTATAATAATCACTATACATGCTAGCTCCTTAGCTAACAGAAATTAGACTGACAGGATTTTAAGTCATATTAATAATCTTACATGTTTATAGAAATCACAGTGCATCAGTTAGCCTGGTGAGATTTCTGACAGGATTTTAAGTCATCTTCAGAGATTTTATAGAAATCACAATACATGCTAGCTCCATAGCTAACGGAAATTAGCCTGGCAGGAATTTGAACATGATTTTCAGTCATATTCATACATTTTCAAAATCCTTGGTGGCCCAAATGTTTGGAATCCGTAGGGAATCAATTGAATACGATCAAATTTGGCAGAACCGACCGTTCTGTCTCTTGAGAACCCTGTTTTTCCGTACATGAGACAGAGTTCTATTGTTAGTTTCAAAGCCATCTTTGGTCTGAATTTTTTACAAAGTATATTAATTTTCATATACGGAAAACAGTATATTGAACCAGACCTTTGGGGAACTCTAAATACATTCATACGCTAGCTAACTAAAATGTATTAACAATATAAGATTTTTAACAGAATTTTTGGTTAAAATTTAAATCTTTATCATTTATATTGATATGCTAGCCAGCTGGTTGGCATGGATTCATCTGGAACACTGCTTGAGTGCAATCTTGAAACTACTTTTGAGGATCTGGTGCTAAACATGTGCTTTACTTTAGATATCTTTCATACACCAGGCAAAAGTTTGGACACAAATTTGGAATTATTTTCTGAATTCTAGAACAATACTGTATTTTAAATACTAGGAAATAACACATATGGCAATAGGTAATTAAGTAACAACAACAACAGTCATTTTAAGACATCAAGGTCAGCTGTTGTGGAAAGAACAGTATTGTCAAGTGCATTTCCAAAACCCGTCAAGCACCATGATGGAACTGGCTTCCATAAAGACCATCCCAGAAAAGCAAGACCAAAACTTATCTCCGCTGCGGAGGAGAAGTTCATTTAAAATTACCAGCCTTAAAAATCACCATTTAACATCACCTCAGATTATGAAGGCTTTAAAGAACCTACGTAGCAGACACATCTCAATATCAACTGTTCAAAGGAGATTACTGCATATTTTGCATTGCACAGAATTAGAAGGTGTGTTCCAAACTTTTGACTGGTAGTGTATGAGCTCAAAGACACACCTGCCAGCTTTCAAGTGCCAATAATCAGTAATACAATATTATAATGTAGCACCATATTTATTAAATTTGGGTGTCTTCAGTGGTTTTAGGAAGATGAAGCCTGTCCCTTTCAAATACATCATAAAAACAGCTGTCTTATAAAGTCCCTTAATTTGGACATAGTTTTATGTATCTCTCTCAGGGAAAGGCAGTCCCATTATTCTGTTTAATGTGAAAGTTTGAGCAACATGCCAGTACCAGTGTAGCTCTCTCTTTATTGGCCATGTAATATTTTTATTTTCTTTCCAGAGGTCTCTCTTTTCCCATTATTTACATACACTACTGTTTTCTCTTTTTTTTTTATTGACACTTTGAGATCACATTTGGACATCACTCTGTTTTGGAAGTCCAGCGCTGTTGTCCTGCAGAGACACTTGGTCAGGGGGTAGCCGCTTCTTGAATCCCAAAGATTGTCGCCATTTTAAATGGGTATAATAAGCCATGAAGTGGAGGCGCTGTAGGGTTTTCTAAAGTCTTTTTAATCAGCCGCTTTACACTGGCACCTGTAGTTCCTCTGTTGTGAGTGTCATTGTGCTCTGTAGTCGGCCAGTAGCATAGTGCTAACTGCAGGAAGCTAATATGTTAAATGCTATATGTTGCCTTAGACATTAATGTTGCATTCAGGAGCTTTGTGTTACATCTGTACAGTCAGTCACAGTATGAGCTCACCACTTTTACCAATCACTTTACTAACTGCGCTTTTCCTTGTTGCTGGAGTGGTAGCCTTAAGAGTTTATCTTTAGTACTTTTAATATGTTTTTTTTTTTTTTTTTACAGAGAAAGTGCATCTTGGTTATGGTAATTACGTACCTTTTTTTTTTTTAAAGGTACACTTTAAATGGTGGGTTAAAAGTTTGCATTCTTCGGCAAACATGCAAATGATGTCAACTTCAGCAGCAACTTCTGTATTTTTCTTGTATATATGAGATGAAAGATCTATTTAATTTTCCATTGTTAGGATTGAAAATAAAAATAGAACATTTTATATAAAAAGAAAAATGGAAACGTACCCATTGATCCATATTATTAGACCACCCTGTATAAACCATGATTGATCAAGCCAAGTTTAAAGTACAAAAGGTACAGGTACCACCCCAGCAACACAGAAAGGATCAGCTTAGTACTCTTTCCTGGGAGTGCCCTCTAGTGGTGGTCTCTCTCTCTCTCTCTCTCTTTCTCTCTCTCTCTCTCAACCATGTTTGTCTTCTTGTAATCAGCTGTGGGTTTATTAGTTGTACAGTTCAGACTTCACCCTTTCAGTGATGATGATGATGATGTTCATGATGCAACGGGAAATCGAAGCAATATGTAATTTATGGACCTTCTTCAGTAAAGCCGACAGTGTTGCGCGTTATGAAATGTATTAATATTATTATGAATGTGTGTGTGTGTGTGTGTGTGTGTGTGTGTGTGTGTGTGTGTCCGTGCACATTAAGAGCTCATCTGTTCACGCGCCTCGGTATTTCTGATATTTAGTATGTGTGAGCGTTTTATGCAAAACTAAAAAAGGTTATGCAAGTTGGCAAACTAACGCGGCTTCGCGGATGCTGTTTGATGTTTTGAAATATTATTAATAATAATAAATTACTGTTGTAAATAAAGAATTCTGTTTCAAATCAAAATGCCTCGTTGATTCATTTCCTGAATTAGAAAAGTGGTTGTTCTCAGTTTGTGATTGGCGCGTGTTCGTTCTTGGACGCTTGAATTTCATAATAATAATAATAATAATAATATTAATATTAATAATAATAATAATAATAATAATAATAATAATAGGCTTGGTAATACTTGCTGTATTTCGACGACCTTCCCCCGCAGAAACTTTAAAAACATTAGTTGTAAAATTTGTTTAATTTAACATTGTTTATTTAAAACTATTATATTATTATATTCTATTTATATCATATAATAATATATATTATATATAAAATTCTATTATATTTTGAATTATCTTTTCATACACATTTTTTAAATATTGTGTATATTTTACGTTTTTAAAAAACATTTTTGAACACGGCCAAGAAAAAAACCCTAAGTTTCATAAAAGTTTTCAGATTATGATGACCATAAATTCATAGAATTTTATTTAAAAAAAAATATTTTTTAGAATTCATATAATATCATATAATAATATGGTTTTATATAAATAGGGCTTTTTTGTTTATTTGTTTTGTTAACAATTTTTGCTTACTTGTACAATCTGTGAACTGGGTGCTGTAATGATACAATTTCCTTTTCACAAGGACACTACAGGCTGCTTTGTTTATTACTTTTTCTGATATCTTATGCGTACTGCTCAGTCACACATGCAGTGCTTGGAAAGCAATATATGATTTAAGTAAATAAAATGTGAAGAAAATAAAAATAATAAAGCATAAATACTAGTCTACATGATCCTGAAATTTGATCATACCTACAAGCAGCACTTGAGGCACGTCCTGCATCCACTCCTGCGCTCTACAGCCCTTCATCACTTCTGGTAACCATATTAGGGTGTACATCATGCATATTAACTGACTGCGTAAAATTCAGACCTTTTCTAGAAAGCGAACCATTCATTGGTTCATAGCGATGAAGATTTTATGCAAAATTTTAAAGCTGCAAAGATGGTTTTCTGACACCCTTTGATTACAAGTCCATGTCGTATCACACAGCGGAGCGCTATGAATAAATACGAATCGATCAAATAACCAGATTGATTATTAATTATTCACTATAACAATTTTCATTTCGGCTTTTCTTTATTACTGTATGTTTAATATTTCCTGTGTAACAACTGCATAATTGTCTTGTTGAAACATGAAATGTCAAACAAAAAAATCTGCATGAGGTGGCGTGTGTGTGGTTATTGTAATGAGGCAGTTGTAGTTAACACATTAGAGAAGTCATTGTTGCATAAGAAAGAGTCTTAGAGAAGGAAGAAGGGGGATCAGGACTGAACATTAAATCCCCCTGGAGGGAGGGGAGGACGAGAGAGAGAGTGGGGGGAGAGAGAGAGACTTCCCTTCTTTCCTCCTCATGTTTCCAGTCCAGCATCCAAACTTCAACTGATTCACATCTCTCTCTATCTCTATCTCATTTACACACACATTTTGCACCGTGTGAAAAAACAAAAAACAAAAAAACATTCGTATCCAAGTGGAATGTTATCCTGATTTTTTCCCCATCTGCTTCGAAAGCTGCTTTCCGGTGAGTGATTTACATTTCTTCACTTTGACCCTTTAATTGGCTAAATTTACTGTACAGTTAAAAAAGAAGCTCTAGATATTTGTGGTCAAGGAAGAACAATTACAGTATGTCTTGATTTTTAGAGGCTGAGATGTAGACATTTGGCAACACTACCAGATTTTAGTATTTTGTAAAAAGCGTGTATACTGGAAGATCTACTTTTTATTGAAGGCGGACAAAAATGCAGAGATACACTGTAGTGCATCACTTATGAAAGTCTTCAAAGACAAAGTCTGCTCTGATTCAGGTAAACTTTTGCACGCATTCAAATAAGGTATGAAGAGATTGTATGCATAATGGTCATTTTATGCATAATATTATCCTTGTCATTAACTCTTTATATAAAGCGATAACAGTTTGCTGTGAATGTGTGCACCTGCAGGGTTACAAATCTGCAAATACCACTGGTTGGTAGACGTATTTATTTAATGAGCACGCTACTCTAGTGTGTGTGTGTGTGTGTGTGTGTACCCGCAGTAATGAGTCAGGCTCGGGAAGTTTATGGAGCATGACACCTCCTTTAATGCTGCTAAAAGAGTGCGGCGCTTCATTAATGCTGACCCTCATGACCCTGATTTGTTTCGCCTTCTGCACGTTTAGATTTGTATTTTTATGTATTTTATGAGTAGTAATATGTGTATAAATTTCATTTATTATTATTATTATTTTAACATTGCAGAACAACTCGCACTAAATTGAATTTTTACATACATAAAGGTATATATATTATACATACATCAATTTTGTCTAAAGCATTCAAAACTTTTTAGGGTTCAAGAAATAAAACAGATTCTCAACATTTTTGTTTAAGCCTCAAATGCATTAAAGCATCACCTTTCAGCACAAATAGCTTTTACCCATAGTGTAAATATTTGTAATATTTGTGTTAAAGAATCATTTAGAGGGGAAACACAATTCTTGTGTTGTAAATGTAACTAAAATGTTCATTTATTAAAAAAAAAAAATTGTGTAGTTTTTAGTTTTGTGTAGTTTATTTAATTATTAGTCCGATACTACTACTACTACTACTACTACTACTAATAATAATAATAATAATAATAGATTATTTAATGAATGCTCTTTAGTGATGGCTCTTAATCATTTTGTGGTTCTGTCTAAATCAGGTTGACGTTCTGGACTGCAAAATGCAAAATCAGCTAAATAAAGATTACAGTTTATATAGAAAACAAACTAAACAAATGTCGTTGCATTACAACAATGACTCTTTACTCTTTTTATCTTTGTCTTTAAACGACACGACACATTTGCGATTATTAAGGAATTTTCTCTCAACTAAGCATGTGACCTTTTTTAATTAAAACGCAACAATGAATACAATTATATATTTTCCTGAGGTTGGAAATTGTGTGAGTACAAAATGTTGCTGCTGGAAATCAATTTATATTCAAAATTCACCCCAAAACCCCAACGGGATGATTTCATACGAGCTGATCTTACAGAAATAAAACTTTGTTGAAAGAAGTGTTTTCTTTTTATTTAAAAGTAGAATCGTTTTCGATATTTTACCTGTTTTCAATACCAGGATTAAATATGTAATAATAATCCATAGTGCATATTCTCTAGAGAACATGATCGAGTTATGTTTGCGTTAATAAGAACGGTTTTTGGGCTCCTCTCCTTTTCCATTTGTAGTCTTTTCTAAAAATATTTAAAAATTCTAATTTAATACCGATTTTACGAAACGACATGATTAGACCAAGTTTGTTTTTATAACGTTTGTGTTCTAAAAATTCCGTAATGATCCTTATATTGTTTAGGTTCTTAAATTATATATATAACAGATCCATTTTATTATTATTTTAAATAAAATAAGAAACTATTATTATTATTATTATTATTATTATTATTATTATTATGTTCAATTTCCATTATTTGTCTACCTATTTTAGAGTTAAATAGAATATAAATACCAGGGTAAAACAAATAATTTTGAATTACATTATTTGTTGTCACAAATCAGTTTTACAGCAATACGGTGTTTTCAGTGAATTTTAAAACTTCTATCTAATTATCGATTATTAGTAATTGTGAATGAGTTTCTTATTATTATTATTATTAGTAGTAGTAGTAGTAGTAGTAGTACTAGTAGTATTAGTATTAGTAGTAGTTGTAGTATAGAATTAATGAAAGTGTTGTTTCCTCACATTATAGGCCTCCTGAATCTGCAGATCATTTCGCCATCAGTTTAGCGTGCCTTATGTCTGCTGCGGTGATGATGGCCACCTCCAGTACTTGCATTAACCTGCTAAGGAGAACCCCCACCTTTCAGCCTCTCCATCCTCTCCATCCTGCGCTCCATCCTCCTCTCCATCCTCCTCTTCACTCAGACACACATTCTTTCCTGAGCCAGCAGTCTTCAATCATCCATGAGCACATATTCAACCTTCCATATTTCAACATCATCCAACCGAATCACACACACAGACCCCAGCACACACCGGGCTCTCTGTCAGGCTTCAGCAGCCCCGTCTCTTCCTCCTCATCCTCTTCTTCCTCTCCACACAAAGACGCCTTCATGCACCCTCAGATGATGGAGGAATCGAAGCGCACTTACAGTTTCACCCAGGAGGATTTGTTCACTGTTCTCTATGGGTACAGTAAAGACCACCAGCAGGGAGTAGGGCACGCCATCTCAGGACTGTTGCTACCTGATGATCCAGGTATTTATCATTTATTTCATATGGGAATTAAACTCCCCTGAGATTATTATTATTATTGTTGTTGTTGTTTTTAATGGTGTTTTTATATCGTTTAATTATTATGATTTATTCATTCTTTTAGTTTTTATTGTTAACACATGTATTATTTATTATTGTAATTTGTATGGAATTCAATATCTCAATGTGTATTATTATTATTATTATTATTATTATTGTCCATAACAGGACTACTGTAATAAATAACAAATTTAAAACGTGTGTATTTTAGTTATGCATTTTTTACGTTTTTAGAAATGTATATAAAATTACTTAATTCTCGTAATAGTAAAATCTCATGTTCTTCCTATAATAATAATAATAATAATAATAATAATAATAATCATTCTTGTTGTTCTTTTTATCTGGCAATCTGTAACCTAGTCGCCCTTATAAACAGCTTCATGAATCCATTTCCAGAAATAATTCTGCTAAATTTATATTGGAATCAAATTATTATTTATAATGATTTATAATATTTTTTAAATTAAAAACATGAGTCAGTAATGTTTCTATCCACTGGGTTTCAGTGGTGCTGCCTGCTAACATCGACACAGAGAGCCTTGAGCTGCCTGAAGGTATGCTTTTTATTCTCTTGCATATCACGTGGTCCCAATTAACAATTTTTTCTTAATGTTTGCATTTAATTAATTTTATATTTCATTTTTATCGAATGCACAAAAAGCGAATGCATGAAGTGTGAAGATGAAAAATAAAGCTGTGTGTGTGTGTGTTCTCAGGTCTGTGTGTGCTCCGCTGCTCGTGCGCCGGTGTTCCTCATTGTGGTGTTTTTGCGCGCAACTCCATACCTAAAGGCACCCGCTTTGGGCCGTACCGCGGAAAAGCGGTGAACACAAGCGAAATCAAAACAAACCACGACAACACACTCATGTGGGAGGTAATTATTACTATTATTATTGTTGTTGTTGTTGTAGTGTTAGACTTTGAGATAGTAACTCGTGCTCTAATGTGATGTATCCCTGCAGATCTTTGAGAAGGGCCGGCTGAGTCACTTCGTCGACGGCGGCGGGACGCGCGGCAACTGGATGTCGCTGGTGCAGTGCGCGCGCTTCCCGGAGGAGCAGAACGTAGTGGCCGTGCAGCGCGCGGGCCGAATTTACTACGAGACGTGCCGGGAGGTGCGCCCCCTACAGGAGCTGCTGGTGTGGTATGGAGACACTTACACTCTGTACATGGGCATTCCCATGTCACTCAGAGAGGAGGAAGAGGGCGAGGAAAATCAGGACGGAGGTGAGGACAAAAACACACGAATAAGCAGACAAACAAACCTAACATTAAGAAAGGAAGGACTGAGGTAAAGATGTAACGAAACATAGTATAGAGTAGAGAGCATACCTTTGAAAAATAACATTGGACAGAATAAGGAATGATTACAATGTGGGGAAGAATAAGGAAGGAATATTTGTATTTAATGCAATAAAAATATATGCAAGAAAATAGGAATAATAGAAATAATGCACAGGGTAATATGGCAGGTATTATGTGCAGGAAGGAAGGAATGGGAAGAATATTGCATATATAGCCTACGCAACAATAAACAAAAACGAGGGGTCATATGTAAGAACGTCTTTCTTTCTAAAAAAGAAAAAAAAAGGAAGGAAACAACTTAAGCTGTAACGTATACGAAGCAATGTTATTAGACAAATTGTGGCTCATTTCCTTTGTGTGTGTGTGTGTGTGTGTAGACTCGGCTGAGGGCTATAAGTGTGATCGATGCGGAAAGGTCTTCGCTTACCGCTACTACAGAGATAAGCACCTGAAGTACACGCGCTGTGTGGATCGGGGAGACCGGAAGTTCCCGTGTCATCTCTGTAACAGATCGTTCGAGAAAAGAGACCGACTACGCATCCACATCCTGCACGTGCACGAGAAACACCGACCGCATAAGGTACAGCAACTCAAGAGGGCCAGTACACAATCCAAAAGAGTTACTACTGTAAATATAAGATATTACATCAGATGTTTGATTTAAGTTTTTATCTCACTGTGAAAGACTTGCACAAAGATAGAAATAAACTTTTTTCTCTGATATAGGCCTAGTGTTTTTTTGTTTTATGCAAAATTCTCTGTTTCAATAATCAGACAAAATAAACAGTAGCATATTTTACCCTTAATACTGCATGCCCTTTTAATAGGAAGACAAATCCATTCAAGATCAAAATTCTGAATGTGAAACATTTTTCATTCAACTTTAATTCAAATAAATGTTAAATTTTTTTTTTAAGTAAACATCAGGAGAAAGGGTAAAGGATATTGTGATATTTCATATTTCTGGAGCCTGACATTAATGCAGATTTGTAAACAAAAATATTTAACACAATAAAAATAAATGCGCAGATATGCACATTTTAATCTCTACGGGTGATTTATTAATTTTGAAACAATTCTGCAAATTGGTAAAAAAAAAAAAAGAAAAAGAAAAAAAGAAAATCCACCACTCTAATCTGGCACTAAATGATTACTCAGCAAATCAACCAATCAATCAATTATTCACACATATTGCAAATAAAGACGTGCAAATAAATACTGCACGTATATATATATATACGTGCAGTATTCTGTCTTATCTGCATTTATGTTTTTTATATATACTTCTGTTTCATTTTATTTCTATTATTTGTGTGTTTGATGCGACGCAGTCCTATGAAAGCTTTAAACGCAGCACCAAAGTTCATCGTTCAGTAATAATCTTAACTTTACGATTTGCTTTGGTTTCGGGTGAAAGACGAGGTTAGAGGTCAGAGCCTAAATGTATGAACCGTGACCTCTGACGCCACCCTGCTTTAGAAATGATGAGGGATGTTGAATGTGACAATGTTCAGATGAACGGGTTAGTGTTTCCAGCTCTAACACCCTCTCGTGCCGTGTCTCTGTGTGCAGTGCTCAGTGTGCGGCAAAAGTTTCTCTCAGTCGTCGAGCCTCAACAAGCACATGCGCGTGCACTCCGGAGAGCGACCTTACAAATGCGTCTACTGCAACAAGGTGAGGAGGGGAAGAAAATTATTTCATGGTGTGTTTAGCGCGAGTGTGTGGTCATTGTGTACACTTTACATGCTAATTAATGCCAGATGCACAGCCGAATCCTATTGTTTACAGGGATTATACGCCTTTAATTTATGACTCGCGCGCAGGAACAAAAGTTTTCCTGCTTCTCTTGTCTTCGAACAACACAAAAGAGGGAATTACAGACTCCTGGCACGGGGTTGAGTGTCACCCATGATGAGGAAGTCTTTATTTTTCTCAAACCCATTGTTTTTAGATATAACAGCATATACTGTATTGGTATTACCATTATTAATAACAACAAAAATCCTATGTTATACCATATGACGTCACTAAGGATCATCATGTACGATGTGGCTGTTATACTTCATTGAACTGGCCCTGAACTTTGCAGATTGCTCCACCCACTTTCATCTGGCATTCATTTAGAAAAATGTCAAGGGAAGAAAAGTATTTTCCTGAAGTATTGACCTGCAGCAATAAGGCTACTGCGGCTAAGAATTAAGGGAAGCTTATAGCATTCAGTTTATCCCAGGGCACAAAAAAATGCACAAATTATGCACAAATACAGAGACATTCAAGAAGGCATTTATGCCACAAAATTAGTTATTTTTGCTTAAGTAATTTTTGTCTTGACTTTTTTTCTGCATAGAATGAGACAGTTGTTCTCAACAGGTCTTCAAACTGCACAAAGACATTTTTCAGAATGCCCAAGTTGATGATGTTTCTTTAACTTGGACTATTAGTCCGTTAAAAAAAAGGATGATTTCAAGATTCCTAGCTAATTGTCTCTGGAACAGTCAACATTTAGACTGACCAACTCTCCAGCATTTTTGGAAATCAGACATTTGTCCCTTCTAGGCATGCTTAAAGACTGGTATATTTCAAATTTGAAAAGAATGAAACAATGTGTTAGTTACAAACTTTAAAACATACAATTTAGCAGATCTATGTACTGTATATATTCAATAGTGTTTCTAAATTGTGACTCTTTTATGGTTCTTGTTGCAGGCGTTCACGGCTTCGAGCATCCTCCGCACACACATCAGGCAGCACTCAGGTGAAAGGCCGTTTAAGTGCAAACACTGCGGGAAAGCCTTCGCCTCTCATGCTGCCCATGATAGCCACGTACGCCGAAGTCACGCCAAAGACAAACCACTGACATGTAATCTCTGTGACAGCACATTCGAACAAGCCGAGGAGCTTAAAGAGCACATGAAGATCCACAAAAGTAAGTTCATGCTTCATATCCTATCAAGTCATCAGATCTGTTATTAGTTAATCCTTTTGTTGACTTGGATTCAACTTGTGTGCCCCATCAACTTCAACTTGTTTGCTCAGTGTGATGCGTATTTGCATTAACTCACTATGTTTTACTATAATTTTATTTCTGTATTTTTCTGCTTTAATTTGTTAAGTTTAAATGATGTTTATGTGTACATTTACCTGCACAACGATCTCAACAAGTTTATGTATAAACATTAGCTTATGTTCAGCAGCATCTTTAGTAATATAAGGCTGAAGTTCTGTGACGCCATTGTGGTGGGAAGTTTTGGCTCCACATAAATTATTTACAAGTTTTACATCCGCAGTGCATCTTTACATCCTCTGTGCATTTGTGCATTTATGAGAGGCATTTATCTTATTGAGAAAGGTCCGCCAATGACAGCAAAGATACTCATATATGTAAAAAGGACTCAACCAAGTTAGTTTGTTTATAGAAAGAATCTACTAAACATTTTTTATCAGTTTATTTTAAAAGGAAGAAATGTATTAAATACATTTGATGATATTTATTTGATGATATATATTTAAAGGGGCAGTGGAGGCTCAGGTAGTTGAGTCTCTGGGTTGAGCATCATCACCGGGTCACTGCTGTTGGGCCCTTGAGCAAGGCCCTTAAAATCACTCCACCATTGCCGTGCCAAAGCTATGATGAAAAAGGAGGAGGGTTGGGGATCGGGATAGCAACCTCGCCGCGCAAAAAACACCAGTGCAATAGAAATGACAGAACCCATTGCCCAATGTACTGTACTGAACAGCAGGGAAGGGGGAAAATAGTGATTGATTGATTCACAATGATTCACAAAAGTTATAATCCTTATAGTCTTTCTATATAATACATTCCTATATTCCATACTTATACTTCACATTCTATGTTATGTATTTTCCACAGAGCGCCAGCTTATGCAGTCCCCAGCTCTTGCTTCCTCTCCTGGAACACACACGGCAGATCAGTGTGGCCCTTTAACCACTGAATGTGCTCGAGTGCAGCAGGACATCACCACAAGTCTCCCGCCCTTTCCAGGAATCACCTCCAGTTACAGACCATGGAATTAACTCGCCAATCATTGTGACTCCATCCTCAACTACGCACTAACATATTACACAGCATGGCTCTGAGCCAATACAAGACACAGGCCCTAGCTCAGGCACAGGATCCTGGACATTTCCTTTCTTTTGTGTTCAAAATGGTACACTAGCCTACCTTTGAATTGGGAGTAACAGGCTAGGCGTGCATGTCATGGCTGAAACGCAATGTGATTGGATCTTCAGGAGCGTTCTGGAGTTCAGAAACAATAACCACTAGAGTTGGTCAAAGTTTTTCTTTTCCTGAATAGAGCTACACAGTAAGGGTCAGGAAGAAAATGTATGTAGCGTTTGTGTTGTCTGTAATTAATTAGTTTTTGTGGAATTAAGTTAAGCTACTCTATTAAGTATAGTTATTATTTTTTTAATTACATTGGATCAACCACTATTTTCAGAAGCACCATGACTACAAAATAGCTAATTCAACTTACTGGTGAATTAGACTAAAATAAGGCACCACTGTGGCACTGCACGTAGCATTTCCAGTCCTGACCAGTCCTCATTCTACTGTCTATATAGAGTTTCATGTGTTCTTCTTGTCAGCATGTATTCTCTCCCGCCTCCTAAAACATTTAAACTCCTATACTTAAGTTGCCCCTTGGTGCAAATGTATGTGCATGGTGCCTTGTGATGGAATAGTGTTTACCAGTCTCACTTTCCATGTTCCCAGGACACAGTCCCGGTCTTCCTTGACTGTGACCAGGATAAAGAAGTTACAAGGGCATATGATTGAATTAAGCAATTGTGTCATGTCAAACGAAACAATCAACCATGTATGCACAATCATTGAAAACAAAAGGATTCTTGAAAATAAAGGATTGTTAATCCTTAAAAGCACGCTGAGGACACTAGAGAAATTACACAAGAGCGTCATGGGGGGAAAAGGCAGAAAAGACATCCGTGATGCAGTCATGGACATCAATGAGAATTCAACTTTCAGTCTTCAATTCATTATGTTTTATTCTATTTATTGCATATGGAAGAAGCTTATATTTATTCTAATTTCCTCTTGTGAGATTTATATGTTGTGATTTAACAAGTCTTAATTTATTATAGTGTATGGTTTTAACTAGAAGTGGTGTTTTGTTGTTTGTTTCAGCTTGCAGCAAATTGCGATATCCAAAGTGTGCTGTACAAATTCTAATTTTATTTATAATTGATTATTATTAGTTTTAGTTGCCATCATTGTTCATGTAACTAATCATGTTTGTATTGCAAATGTAATTTTTTCGTGATTCTATTTACTATAGCTATAAGCTAAAACATGGCGTTGTATCCCTATCAAAAAATCATACAGCATGAATAATGAGTAATCTCGTTAATTCAGTAAAGAATCATTTTACACAATATGTGTGGTGGTGTTATTTGTCTGAATCAACATGATATATCATTAACTCAGTTCATCGTCCAACTTGAACAGAAAGTTTTTTTTTCTGGTTAAAAAATGTTGCTAACTAGATAATTTCACACTTATTTTTGATAGTTGCTCTGGAGATGGAATGATATATAGGCTCAATAATACACAGGTTTGTGTGTGTGTGTGTGTGTGTGTAAATTTGCTCACGTGCAGTAACGTAACTGTATCTTATGAGTGTTATTTGTTAATTGTAGTGTGTATGTGTGTGTTTTACTAAGTGATGACTAGGGGTGGGAGAGGAGGGGCATGAACCTCCCCCAACAGCAAATTAAGGATAATAGACTGCTCAGATGAGGTGTGTATAGTGAAGGCACAAGAAAACAAAAGCAACCTTTCTGGCATCTGCCGCCCAGTTTGTGTGTGTGTGTGTGTGTGTGTGTGTGTGTGTAAAAGGAAAGAGAGAGAGAGAGTGAGACAGAGAGCAAGAGAGAGAGAAGCACTCTGCCTAATTACATGTTACTTTATCAGTGCATGTACGCTTACGTCACCCTTCGACCTTACAGTCATCAGTCAAATACACACTAACAATTAATGTGGACTAACTACAGTTAGATAACAGATAACATTACCTAGGTAGAAAGAAAGTCGTTATCTTTCCTATTTGGCAGCCTAAATTCTACTGAAGGCACTAAAATGCTCATAAAAATTGCCTTTTAAACACAACACAGCTAGCAAGGCTGAGAGAACAACAAAGCTAAAATGCTAGCCAAAGAATTGTTGTAAATACATTTTTCCAAACTTAAAAATGTTCTATATATTTTTCTATTAAAAAAAAGTTAACCAGGTTAGCGAGTGTAATTCGGACATATTGCTAGCAAATGCTTGAATCTATGGAATCAAAGTAGTAAAAAGTAGTGAATGTTGGTGCTTAAGCTAAAATGTTACAACATGAGTTATTACTAGCCATTAATGAGTTTATAGCATTTTATGTTAATTTTGTCTAATACTCATTTCTTAATTCCATTCTTTTTGTTAATAGCTAGCAATAACCTCCTGTGGTAATATTTGTTAGCTAGCTAAGCAAAGTTAGCATAATCCAAAAGCATACCTTAGGCACAGATAGCTAAAGCTAAACGTACATATGGCTTGTAATGAACTTGGTGTTATTTATTTATTTATTTATTTTATTATTATTTTTTAAATGATTTACTGAAGACTTTGTTATCAGTGAAGATGTTGTTATCAATATCTCTAGCTAGCTAAAGTTACCACAAGTTATTGCTAGGTATTAAATAAAATTTAAAATAGCTTCACATTTGTCATCTCTTTACTTTTGTCTTTCTTTCTATTAGTTGACCAAAAACGTATATTGTAATATACAGTATATTCAATTCAATTCAATTCAATTTTATTTATCTAGCGCTTTATCAATGGCCATTGTCTCAAAGCAGCTTCACATAATGAAAAGAAAATTTATGGAAGTTTTATATATATATAAAATGTTAAGAATTTTTGTATAAAAATGTGTTTTATTGCTTTTCTCTCTCTCTCTCTCTCTCTCTCTCTCTCTCTCTCTATATATATATATATATATATATATATATAATATGTATAAAAAGCAATAAAACACATTTTTATACAAAAATTCTTAACAGTTTCATGTTCTCTCTCTCTTTCTATCTCTCCTGGAATTTTATATGCTTGTTTATATGCATTGATTGAACCTCATAAGCTATTAAACTCTGCCCCCTCACCACTGGAGATCTATAATTCATATTCATCTTACTCTTAATTTGATATTACTGATTTCTCCTCTGAGGCGTGGATATGGATTATTATGCTCAATGTTGACCTCCAAGTAATAATTCTTTCTAAATAAGAACTACAGGGATGTAAATAAGGAATGTGGTGCTTACACAAGTCAAGATAATAGTGTGGTACTGACCTTTGGCAGACAAGTGTCTACCATGACATCGGTCACAGACAGCAGACAACAGAAGTCCCATTAACCGACATTAGGCTACTATGTATTTTTGCTGATTTGTGGACTCGGTAACATATTCAAAAGAAAAACAAGCATGTGAAAATATATGAAGAAAGTAATATGGATATGATTTGTTATAATAACATGATTACCTCAGACAGTGTACAAATATGTGATTCCTCCTGTATTTGGTGGCGTTTGCTAGCAATCATGATTGTTTCCATTGCAAATGAGATAATGCTATGAAAAAAGCTGTGATTTACACTTTATAAAATAATGTGCAGATAACCTTCATTAATACTGACATTTTAAGTTTTCTAATTAATAGCTTGAAAAGTTTCAGGCTTGAAGTAGTGCTCTTGACCGCAGGTTAGAAAGGGATTTGGGATTCAGTCTTGTGTTTGAATCTAGTTAGCTTTGTAGCTTTTGTTGTTTTCTTGCTGAAAGTGCTGCTGACTGGTTTAGTATGTGGCAATCAGGTGCAAAAGGTCTATAGGTGGGGTTGTATAAGGCAAAATGTGTACTGCATTCAAATCTGACATTCTAAATAGTATTTTCAGTTTTTACTAATTTTTCACATTGGCTTGCAGAAATATTCACCCCTTTAAACTTTTCCACATTTTGTAGTGTTATGATTGAATCCTAAGGTGACTTTATTGGGATAGTAAGGGGTGAACACATATGAAAATCATGTATTTATATAAGTACAGCCCTAAGTATTCATCTTAAAGGAATCACTATAGAAAACTAACCAACCCTTTAAGAACCATATTTTCCAAAACAGTGTGTGGTTGTATTTGATTACAAATGAAGTGACATTTGACAAAAAAAATTAAATCTCGATGTAATGACTGCTCCCCTTAGCACAAATGTGTTTTTCAGTTTTGAAACTATGAGCTAATATATCTAACAAGGATGGCAAAACTGGAGGTAACATGCATTATAATTAGCCACACCTCTTATCCGACTTGTTGAATGTATCTAAAATTAAAAACTACTCAGTTTATAGTGTACTATTTTGCTGGTTTCACAATTTCACAGTCACATTTGGAAGCATATGCAGTGTACTTATTAAATCTGACAAAACAATGAAACTGGATTGTATCAAATTAAGTGCCCTAGCACGTACAAAATACCTATAATACACTGAAACATTTCTATCCTGCATACTTAACTAACTTCCGATGGCCATTGTTCCTGTCTATAGCATTCTCTGAGACATCCTTTAGTGCATTATTTAATAAAACAGTATGACTTAGCACAACAGCACAAATATTTGAGATACTGAATAGCTCAACAAAGTTTGATTAGGTGAAATGTTGTGTCAAATTAAAGAAAACTACACACGCCCTTACTGCATAGAAGATCTGCCATCTTTCTGTCTCTCTCTTACTCACACACCTCACTGTAAATGGTTACCTGTCAGTTCCTATTTCAGCTGCCCCTCCAGTCACTACAATTAGCCTTATTGATTCTCTAATAGCATGAGCACACAACACAGGACTGGTCTCAAACCAGCCTCAGGCTCTTAGCTGAGTGCAACCATAAATGTAGCTTTAAAGTGACGTACACACTCCGAACAGATTGAAAAAGAGGTACATGCTACTTGGTTGTTCCTGGTTAATAATTAGTTTAGCAACACATTCGATTTTACAACAATGACAAATTTTTATTATAAAATCTCCATGCTGATAAATCCTGATGAAAAAACTAGGCAGTAAAATTTCCACCAGCCTCAGGAGAGTAGGAATGTGTCCAGTGAGAGTGAAAAAAAGAGATGCCAACAATGGTACCCAACATTATGGATTATGGTATATGCATGAATTACTTTCCAACACTTTTTCTTTATTTGATACTCATTGGCACAGTATATATAAGATTAGAGAAATTGAACCAAACTTATTCAAGGTTGAAGTTAACTAGAACTTTAATCAAAATTAGTGAATATTTTTGAAAATTTGTCAATACATTATTTAAATCCATCTGCAAAACAGGTTCTAAATAACTTTTTTGCACTTGTTTCAGCATTGCTACTGTGGTTCTAACTTTTGAAAACATTAATTAAACGTCAAAGTGACCCAGAATTATAAAGATATGGTTATTTTACACTAATTTCATGATGTTAAATTATTACATTATATTATTTTACAGGTTAAGCCCTCATGAATTTCTTATAGTGAGAAATTCATATTTAAAAAATTGCAACAAAAATAGTATATATACAAATATATATACAATATATATATTCTGTTTCAATATTTTAAGCAAATTCTAAGACATTCTGAATGAAAATGAAATTCTCCTATAATATAAGAAAAAAATGAAGTAGGTTCCAGAGCAGCTTGCTGACATGTTGAGTCTGTGTTGTGATGATGATGCTGATTTCCACTGGGACAGTAGAGATAATCCTCAGAAGAAGAAAACGAAGAGAAAAAAACAGCCTGAATGTGGCTCATCGGCTGAAAGGCAGATTAAACACAGTAAAGCTGCTTCATATTGGCTAAAAAAAAACAGAGAAGGACAGTGAGACACAGATCGTCCAGATGACAGTAGCAGCAGGGCAGATGGACAGATGCTTGTCTGCAGCTTCAGTAAACCTTTACTGAGGGTCGGTCTCTTGGGACAGCACACACACAAGCACACATGCGCACACACTGCTTTTATTTTGGGTTCTTCAGCTGCAGGGCTCAACAAATTGATTAAATTGCTCCATTGATCAAGGTCTTGATTAATGAAAAGACTTATTGAGAACTTTACTGGAATGTGATGGAAAATCATCTATGATTATCAGACTATTCTATGTACATGGAGCTAATGCTGTTGTGATGAGAGTTGTAATGTGATAATATTCCACAGTGGTAATATTAGCTTCCTAGCTGGTTTATTTTATTTTTCACAACTGTGGGAGAAAAGCAGTATTAGTAAAGTAAAGTTTGCTATGATTCTTACTTAATAATTAATTGTTTGTTTTTTCAGAAAAGCCCACAATGTTGTTTTCTATTGGATCATAATTCCAAGATTCCTGAATTTACAAGATGTATGACTGATGACTTTTTGTTCATTCCACCAAAGGAATGCATTTGCTAATTAACAAGTTAGGTTAAATAATACATAAAATTTGCAACTTGTATAGTTTTCATGCATAGGAATGACCTTAGAAATGTAAAATCCATGAGCAAAAATAACCCTAGGGATACACTGTTGACCAAAAAGTATTACTAAATAATAATTTCAAAATTACTGTTAGCTTAACTGAAATTAAATAACATAGCATTAAAAAAAAAAAAAAAAACAGAGCAAGACAGCTAGCTAGCAATTTGGTCATATAACCTGCTATTAAATATAGCTAGCTGACTTAAGTTATCCCAAAAAGCTGTCAAGAGTTGATTTAGCTAGTTAGCTAGTTATTTAGGTAGTGACTGGAACTATAAAATATAAGATTGAATAAATATTCTGATGTTATTCACAGGCTAATCATTACTTAGCTAAGTGACTTAGAACATTGCTAAGTGTTAGCAAGAAGAAGGAATTGGCGTTTAAATAGTGATATTTTGGATTTAAGCAGCCTCAGATCCTGTTTTTCTTTTAGATATAAGTTCTCTGTTACAGAAAGTTTTTTTTTATTATTATTTTTTTTTACTTTTTACAGGAATCAGGGTTTACATTTATAACAAAACATTGTTACAGGGTTGAATGAAGCATTGTCATTCATGACATGCGAAAGCGGTCTCGCCACTCATGCTGAATACAATGGGCTTGGCCATCACGTGAATGAGTGAGTGTGTGTGCGTGTTTTGCTTTTGTCTCTGTTTCACAGTTATTCCACAATAGTAAAACAGAGCAGCAGGAGAGCTGAGAGAAACAGAGGAGAAATAACGAAAGAAAGAGAGAGTGCTAGTTAGAGACAGAACCACACTGCTGGAGGTCCTGCGGTGATGCCACTTGTGGTGCGGTCACATGCACTCATCCTCACACACACTCCTTTTTGATGGTCCATGTCCATATGAATTGCATGACTGGTCTCCTTTTCACAGAGGTCGAACTCCTGGGGTTATAGCGATTGATTTAGTGCGGAGGAGTGTGTTCTTTCAGTGCCACACACCCGCACATGTACAGACACACACAAATCCCAGCTCTAGAGGCATTAAGGTACTACATAAAATGCATTTTAGTTAACTTCTTTACATTATAGTGCATAATTACATGTATTATAATTATGATTATGATAATTGTCCAATCGAGATGTTATTTAATTGGACATTTGTGTCCAGTTTCAGCACTTCATTACAGTCTTAGGAAAAAACTGTAAACTTCAAGAGCCTTCAGAAGAGAAGAATGAGCGTTTTGTGGTTTCATTTTAACCAGACAAGTTGCATTTTTTATATCATTTACTTTCAGAGGGAAAAAAATGTGACTGGTGAGAAAACGACTTATTTTATAGCTCCAATAAAGTAATAAAAGAGACCAACTTGTTTCATGGACAGTCCACAAATAGATAAAACTGATAATGTCATTATTTATCTAATAAAAATTTTTAATTATAGGTTAACCTCTGTGATATAATAGGAATAATACATTTAATAATACATGATGCTAGGAATGTAATTGCCTCTATGTAAAACATGACACTGGTTGTTTTAAAGCTGAGCTATAAGGTGAAATAAGAGAAAAAGATTGTCCAATAGATTATTCTTCACATAATTAGAAAACAGAAAAAAAGAGATGGTTCTGCTGTTTTGCTTTTTTAATTCCTTCATTGTCTCGTTTTCCCAAGTGACTTCTGTCCAAGAAAAAAAACAGTGTGTACTCACAGGATTGGACTCAGATGGAAACAGTATGGCATAAGGTGCTCTTTCTCTCTTTCTCACTCTCTCACACACACACTCTCTCTCCTAGTCGCACTCATTGCTAATTAGTGCTGTAGCTAATGAGCACTCAGCTTTCGAATTCATAGCCTCACTAGCACTTTGATTCTCCGGCTTCTATTGTGCGGCTCAAATTCAGTTTATTAATCCGTACAACTTATCCTGTTTAGTTTTGCATGGGACCACGAGCCTATCCCAGGGAGCTCAGGGCACAAGGTGCACCTTGGATGGCACGGCAACCCATAGTAGCAGGGAACTAGCACACACACACACACACACACACACACACACACACACACACACACACACACACTATGGGTGATTCGAAAATGTGAATCAGTCTATACTACATGTTTTTGGACTGTCAGGGCAAACAGGAGTACCCAGAAAAGCCAAGAATGAGGAAAAGAAGCACACTACGCTCACACAAACATACACACAGCAGAGGTCGGATTTTATATTGACATATTTGAATTAATAGTACATAAGAGCAAGGGCAGTCTCTAATTTAATCTGGTGCAAGAATATAGAAGAAGGAAGGAAGGAAAGGAAGGAAAAAAGAAAGAAAGAAAGAAAGAAAGAAGCTCTATGATGCACAGATAGAAGGTTGCTCAATATCTGCCTCTGCAGCAGCCAGCATATATGTCGACATTTATGCATGCTTTATACAAGCTGAATCTCTAAACCTAGCTTATTTTACTCTTAATACTGATACTGAACTGATCATCTTGATGTCTGATCATTGTAATGTCACACACTAAGGTGACTGACCCTGTGATTATTCTCTCATTATTCCTCCCCGTTTAGTCTGCGCTGAACAGAATGTCTCTCCCTTCTCATTCTTTCTCAGCTCCTCTGTCCATCCCTCTCTTTTGTCAACATCGACCTCAATCCTCCCATAGGTCAAGCAGAAAAATAAAGCATGACAAGAGTTCTGTCCCAAATTCTGGGATTCTTGTCTAGTTAGAAAACTGTTTCTTTTCAAAAGTAAAAAGATAATTCTGTTTTTTTTATAATACACCTTTTAAATGGTGTGCTTTCAGGAGACTGCTATGGAATTCATCACCTTTAAAATCAGTATGTGCAGAAATAGATGCTAATAAGAATGTGAAAAGTAACTGGCCGTTAATACACGCCTTTTTTTTTTTTTTTTTTTTTTTTTTTACATGATTTTCAATTCTTTTATAGATTTTCTTTCATTTATTAGAGAAATTAAGCCAAGTGCATGGGTTAATCCTCTCTAAAAGCAGTTCCTCCTTGTAAAACCACACTGCTCTCTAGCGCTGCAGGACATCCAACCTCCTGCTGAAACATTTATGAAGCCTTATGATCCTCACTCAGCCTAATGTACCCTAACAGGCCTTTATGGTCTCTCAAACTTAGCTAAGCCTCCAGCATCTAACTCCTTAACACCCCTGTCTCAGCGCTTTCTTAAAAAAAAAAAAAAAATTGTATGTTAAAGCACTTTGTATATCCTCATGGATGACTGATGCATCCGAATTTTATGTTTTTCAGTGTTACAGTGCTTAGTTAAATGGTTTGTTGAAAGCTGAATTGCACTTTTATATTTTTCGACTTTGATTAGCATGAGATATGCTACGTTTAGAATCACAGTAATGTAATATATAATATATATTTAATAGCTAGTTAAAATTTGTTATTCTGGGCCAGATGTTGAAAGGAATACTAAATAAATTTACATTTAAAAATAAATGAGAAACTTTTCATAGTAATTAAAACAAACCAAACATTTTTTTTACTTAATATAACCAAAAATTTGGATTGGCACCCCGTCCAGGGTGTACCCTGCCTCGTGCCCCAAGTCTCCTGGGATAGGCTCCAGGTCCCCGCGACCCTGAATAGAGGATAAAGCGGTATAGAAGATGAATGAATGAATGGATGAATAACCAAAGATTTTATTAAATCATTTTTAAATGAAATCATAGAACACTGGAGCAGAAAAGTCAAAATAATGTTTCTGGTTACAATGAATTTGTTTATCATTAATAAAGATGAACACTTTTTTTTATTTATTAAAGATCCATAACAAACATTACAAACATAAATACTTATAAATTTTCAAACATATACAGAACATATAAAGAAACCATAAAACATCATGCACTAATAATGGACTGATCTACTAATTTGGTTAGTTATTTACTTACTTTATTATTGTGTAATTTTAAACACCACTTACAGACAAAAACAACTTCTACTATTTTTATGCCTGTTAAATCTTTTTGTCCATTATTATAGATGACAGCATTTATTACAGTGAACCCACTAATCAAAGTGGTCTGAGACTCTTAAAGAGTCTTGCATTAAAGTTAAAGCTTTGATGAGTGATCTTAATATTCATGTTATTTTTAAAATAGGTGTAGAAATGAAGAAAAAAGGTCAGAAGCTGTAAAGAGGATAAAGGAACGTGACAGAGAAAGAGAGACAGAGGGACAGTGGTGTGACCTTAAGTTGTCATTGTGCTGTCAGAGGCCTGACTGGACATTAGGAGACCACCGTTACTAAGTGTGTGTGTATGTGTGTGTGTGTGTGCGTTAAAGCTGAGCCCCCAGGAGCCTGTTTTACTGCACAGACCCTGTGCCCGTGTTTACCCTCGCATGTCGAAAAGGCCATATGCTAAATGGCTAGAGTTTCCGCTCAGATTTCCCATCTTACACACTCGCTCATTTCAAAGAAGCCACGGGTTAAAAAAGCGGCACTTAAAAGCAAAGCGATATTGAGCTGTTTGTTGTTCAAGATGGAAGACTTTACACCTGAGAGGTCCTAATGATAACGAAAAAATTTAACCTCATCTGACTTATAATATATCTGAGATACTTATATATATCTGAGTGAAAAATGTTATATATATATTTATATTTTTTTAATATAACCATTTATAATAAAATATGTTTTTCTGGAATATTCAAAGAAAAAACTGAAGTAACAATTTAATGAAAAATTTAAGAATTATAATTAAAGATTTTTTTAATTCAGTGGTTTGTAAACTGAAAATATACAGGGATTATAAACTTATATGTAGGTTGATTATTAGACATTAGTTCAGGAAAAGGTCAGAAATGTTGCTTAAAAAAACAAAACTTTTTTTTAGCACGGCGTTCAGCCTTTACACAGTCTAAATCGATGCTGCTGAAATGGAGAATGTGTTTTCATCCACACTAGTCAAGCTAATGGGTCAGAACATCATCTTAAAAATGGCTTCCCATCAACACACACACACACACATTCTGCATAGGAGAGATAGAGGTCAATACAGGCAGCCTGAAAGGTGCCCATGGTGTCCATTACACACACTGTTCATTACTCACAGACGAAGAAAAAAAAATGCATAAAAAGTTAATCCCATCTCAGGTCCCTCGTGTGATTCAACTACAATTCTCCAACATCCGTGTTTTTACGCTTCCTGACACAAAATATCCACTCAAAACTGATATCATGGTCGCATTCAGAATCAATAAGGGGGAAAAAGACATATTTAATCTCTTGAAGCACATGTTTTCTGGGCCAAATTGGAGTGTTGTGGTTTCTGGGTGGTCAGAATCTTCGCTTAAAGTGTCACAGGGGGGAAAACGGCCTGTTGTACGGAAGGAGGTGAGGGACATTTAGTAGTTTTCTCTTTCATGGAGTTCTCTGGGGAGCAAAGTGGCCCGACCAGGGAGGTCATACAGGAGGCCACCCACAAGAAAATGCCCTTATATATGAAAATTAGCTGCATGTCCATATGTGTGTGTGTTTGTGTATTTAAGGTGGTGTATATTAAAGTAAACTGTAGTCACCTTTTGTGAAAAGAGTTTTATATCCTAGATACATAATTACACACCTATACATTATTTCCAGGCAGAAAGAGAATGTTGGGAATGTAGATTAAAGCAACATTCGGAATCAATCTAAATTATCATTAATGCATAATACTTAAGGCAGTATGTATTTTCAGGTAATATATACAAAGTGGGACTTTTGATTGTCCAGAAAAACATACCCCAGTTATGAGAGTAAAATGTTTCTCAGTACACTTTGCTTCATGTCTGAAATGCAGGCTTCCCAGGAACACCTTTAATTGCCCAAACACTGAGGCCAGGACTGTACGGGGATGTGGCAATAACTTCCAGCTGAGTTTGGGTTCCTGCAATGTGCAAGTGGTGTTGGTGAATGATTGTGTGTACAGTTCCCACTGAGATATGGGAACAGTGGGCGCCAAGACTCCACGGCCGGGACAACCATCACAAGTCCTAGTTTGACTTGAACGCCCCTCTTATATGGAGCATGCTACAGATTGGGCATGTGATAATAAATCATATAATGGGACCTGACAACACCTGAAAACTGTTCTGTATAAAATTTTTAAAGAATTATTTTGGACAAAGCTTTCATAAAATGTATGAAATAAGGCAGACTGTCATTAATTGTTATTAATTAATTACTTGTCATTAATTGTAATAATTTGTTTCCCCCAAGTACATTATAATGCTAATATTATAATTTTTCTTTACAGATTACAATACAAAGACCAATCTAATACAACATGTTTAGTTATTAAGACAAGATTTCACAAAAAGATAGATAAATATATAAATAATAATTTTAAAAAATCGATGCAAAAAAGATCAATAATTCCAGAAGTATTGTATTGTAGTGATTTCTACAATGGGTTTATCCAACCTAGTCACTTTTTTGTTATTAATAAACCAGTTACAGATTCACGGTTAATGGAGTATCGCTGACTTCCTGTTTGTATGACCAATCACTTGGCACCGCTTAAGAAATTAGAATACAGCTGTTCAATGTAAAATCTTTTAAATTAATTTCTTTTCCAAACTTCACAAATGTACTCTTTAACACATTTTAATATGTAATTTATTAATATTTATTTATTTATTTATTTATTTATGTTTCTAATCATTTATACTTTTCCACAGTGAATAATGATTCCGTCATTGCTCCCGAGTTTAGTTAATGATTGTGTTTCTGTGATTACTCTCTGTGTGCTGTGTAGTAGGCAGTGTTTTTTTTCCCTCCATTCTTTCCTTTTGTCCTGCCAATGTTCAGCATCATCGCTCTATTGATCAGAATTAGTCAGTTAATAAGCTCGAGACCAATTTATCAGGCAGCTAGAGACTGGAACGGAGAAGCCGGGCTTAATCAAGTCCTCAAATCAACCATTCACCGCATGAAGAGGCTAATTAAAGGAAGCAAAGAGGGAGTGTGTGTTAGATAGATAGGTAGTAGCAGGGTTCTAGGCCTCGATCAGGAAGATAGAGAACTTTAATTCTCTTTTCTGCCGTCGTGCTGCGCAAGTGGAAATGATGGACGATCCACTAAGGAAAGAGAGCGAGGCCAAAGAAGGAGTTTCATTTACAGCGTGTCAGTCAATGAGAAAAAATTTACTTCAGTAAGTGTAAAAGAAAAGAGAAAGAACTTGAAAAGTTTATAACCAAAGACAAATCTTTCCACCGACTGTGTTAGGCGCTGTCGACTTTCAGAACTGAATATAAATCACAGTTCAAAAAGTCACGGTTTAATCTTTTAAACAGATTTAAAGGATAAAATGCATGAACTTGGTTTAGTTCCGATGAAAGTTTGATTAGCAAAACAAAGCACACATTAGCCTGGTTAATTGCTAGTAAATACCTAGCTAGCTAGTCAGTAGGTAGTTGAAGGTAATCACGAAAAATATGCTATATATGTATATATATATATGCTATATATAAATTATATATTATAAAATATGCTATATACCTCACTGCTTAGCTAAGCTTATGTGTTATTTTGCTGTACAAGTATGAGAGGTGTTCAAGTCAAACCAGGACTTGTGATAAAATTTCTTGTGAACGAAGGCATAAAACTGATTGACATTTGCAGAAGACTTTAAGGACAGTACACTGATGAGACTTCTAGCCACAGCAAAACATTCACTTTAAAGCAAATTTTCTTTTTAAAGTAAGCCAGCCGTCTGTGAACGACTATCCGGGCCAAGGTGGCGCAGAACACACTGCAGTTGTTGCTGTGAACATTCAGTGAGTGGAACGCCCGATCCTGGGAACTGTACACACAATTATCCACCAATACCACTTGCTCATTACAGGAACTCGGCTGGGAGTTATTACCACAACCTCCATACAGTCCTGACCCCGCTCCAATCCATTTGCACATGTTTGAGCCATTAAAGGAGTTCCTAGGAGGCCAGCATTTCAGACATAAAGCAGGATGTACTGAGAAAACGCTCTACCTTGATGGTATTCAAGCGCTAGCGAAACACTGGGATAAATGCATTAGAGGAGCAGGGCATTATATAGAGAAATAAAGGTAGATTTTTTTTTCTCACAACTGTGTTCTGTTATTCAGCCCAATCAAAAGTCCCAGTTTGACTTGAACACCCTGTCAACTCTATTGTGTGTGTTAGCTCATGGCTAAAGCTTCCATTTATTTTAATGCAAAAAGTCATGTACAGGGATTTGCATGTTTTTAAAAAAAATAATAATTAATAATTGTATAATTATACTTAACTAGTAATTTATATTTAATAATTTAATAATTTAAACTAGCAATTTTCCTCCATTCCATTACTCATTTTTATCGCCGTGACCTGGTCTCCAGTTAATGATCATTAAACTAATCACAAACATCTGACCCATACATCCAGACACTCCAAAACGTTGTGTCACGGTTAAGAGATGATGCAGCTCCAATTAACGACAGCAAAAAATCACAGATAATTACGGCCCCTGTTTTCGTATCGAGTGAAAACATGGCAAAGAGCGATGGCCTCATTTGGTATGTTTCACGCAGCTTGGATTTATGGATGACTGGGGCTAAAAACAGTGGCTGCTTTCCCTCCATAATAATTCCTCTCTTTACAAGAGTGAAGAGTGAGGTGGAAAAATTTAATGACTTTTAAGCACAACACAAGATATGTATACATTATAGTAGGGTGTGTTTGACTGGACAGTGATGAAGTGGGCTCTTGTGAACCGGGGAATCTGCCTGGTCCAACCATCATGCACGCGCACCTAAGGGCAATTTGGAGTAGCCAGTTCACCTACTGGCATGTTTTAACTACACAGTTGCAACCTGAGGTGGGAAGTTAACCATTACCTAGCTCAGTGAGCTCCTAATGAATCCGAAACAATTAATTGTAGCATTCACCAATACCACTTGCACATTACAGGAACTCCTTGCCAGTTTTGCGTGGTAGCCAGCTAGAAACATGCATAATGAAGGGAGCAGAATATAGATTGTAGTAAATTTATTCATAGATACAGGAGGATTGATATTGTTACTGCAGCTTTAGGAGAAAATACAGTTGGTCCCTAAATAACAATGGTTCTAGTTTTGTTTTGGAAATTTAAATGGCTAGCGATATCCAGGTGTAATGTAGGCTAGGCTAAGCTATTATGTTCATTAGCTTAGGTGAATTGCATGACTTGCCATATAGTCCATTTACAGTGGGTTTATTTGGATGTAACCCTATTATAAATAGAGGAGCAAAGGTTTCACTACATATTAACGGATAAAAGAATGTTCGTCTCTTTGTTTAAAGCAAACAGATGAGAGCTTCCTTTTTGATATGTTATATATTTAAGCAGAGTATGTAATCAAATTCTAAGATCAGACACTGATAGCTTGATCAACATTGTGGTTCAGTCAAACTCCTAGACCCAGTTTCCACATGCCGATATGCTTTCTGCCATAATTACTGTATGACTCTACAACTTTCAACCCATAAAAAGCAATAAGAAATTCCCCGGATGATCTCCTGTTATCTGTATGACCAGGAATAATTACAGATTCTTTGTTGTCTACTGCATGCTTTTTCCATGTGAACTGTCTGCCATATCTGTCCTCTCACACATAATATAACCTAGTGTTCACTTAAGTGACTAACGCCTGTTCATGAATCCTCATACACAGGCCTAATGAAAGAGGACCTACTGGTAATTTTACCTGCTGTTGATGCTGAAGCTTCTCCCAGGTGAAAGTGTAGTGAAATGAAGCATATTTAGTGTGTGTGTCTGTGGTGCTTGAGGATGACATGGAAAATTCCATGATTCAAGATTAGTGGTCACTGTCCAAGTCTAACTGCACACACTCTGGAAGTTAATTTAGTGTAGTAAATAGTATAATACATAGTATGGTATAATATAGTATATCAGGTTTTATGTTCGAAAAATAGGATGTCTTTAGCCAAATATCACATTTAACCCATTGTCCCTGTATCAAAAAATCAGAGGTTTGCCACCATTGTATAATCCAAAAAGTCCTTGATATGGGCACTGTTAAGACAAAGACCGAATGGCACTGGACCCAGATCCTATTTCAGAAACACTATAGATTGAACATTGGTTCATGAACACCATTCATTCACACACTCATTGACACCTAGGGTCAATTTAATATACAGTAGCCGGTCTATCTACTAGGGTGTTATTGAAAGGTTCGAGGAAACCAACACTGGCACAGGGAGAAACTAGTACAGTACAAGGTCAGTATTAACTGATACTCAAAGCTCTGGTGGTTGCATTGTTAAAAAAACAACAACAACAACTGCAACTCAATGCCAGTGATTGTGTAAAATTGTTATGTAAAATTTTATGCTAAATCATCTCTGCATTTTTGCACATTGCACAATGCACAGTTATGGACACTATACACACATACAGGACTAATCCTCTGCATTTTTGCACACTGCACAGTAATGGACACTCATGTACATAACTCATCTGTACACTAATGCACAGTTTCACAAACCCTAGACATTCATGGATATTGTACATTTGCACATTCATGCACTTTTGCATTTTTGCACATTGCAGATTATGGACATTTATGGACCATGGACATCTACACACACATTTGCACACTTCCTGGACATTTCCATTTATTTCCATTTATATATTCCTTTATATTTTTTCTCAATGTATAGAATTTTTATATATATATTTCTTATATATTTTTTTATATTTTGTTCTATTTATTTCTTGTTAATTGTTTTTACATTTTTAAGGTCATGGGCGGTCGTTTAAGCATTTCACTGCATGTTGTACTGTGTATGACTGTGTATGTGACAAATGAAATTTGAATTTGAATTTGAATGCAATAATTATTCTTAAACCACACTTTATACATAAAGCATACTCACTCACTCACTCACTCATCTTCTATACCGCTTTATCCTGTATTTAGGGTTGCGTAGACCTGGAGCCTATCCCAGGAGCCTTAGGGCACAAGGCAGGGTACACTCTGGACAGGGTGCCAAATGAGCAAGCCACAAATTTATGAAGAAAGTCAAACTTGAGATTATGAGGAAGAGGAACCAGACGCTAAAGGAAATGCTTGTCTTTTGGGATACATGGAATAGTGTGATTGTGAATCAATACACTTCTATAATTGTATACTCTAACAACTTGAGATGCAAATGTCCTTTCCTTCTTTACCCAAACTTCATTTTCTTTGAAGAAATTCATTAATACCATAGTTCTCAGGTGCTAATAAACAGAAATGTTGTTGGTCTTTCGGCTGCTCCTGGCAAGGGGTCGCCACAGCGGACCATCCGCTCCGCACACAAGCTTGGCACCGGTTTTATGCTGGATCTCCTTCCTGACAAAAACCTTCCCATTTTATCCAGGTTTGGGACCAGCACTCCATTCTGGGGATCAAACGAGAAGGGCGAGAAACCTACCACTGGGCCACCAATGCCCCTGCTAAACAGAAATGCTAAGGAGGAATTACAATGTGCACAGAAGGATAAAATCACATAGTGGTAAGGGTATGGATTGGATGTTTAGTATGAACAGATTGAAAATAGTCCTGGGATATGCACAGGACTGTCTTAATAATTTATAAAGCAATCAATGTTCAAATCTATAGTAAGGGTTTTCGAGGCTTAAACTGATTTTGGGAAAACCATTTAGGGCATCCATGTGGAACTATCCAAAACAGCAGGTGAGGCCTAAGAGTAAAAGTACCAAGACAGTATATCAGGACAGGGTTTTGATTTGATTCTAGCTAAATGTGATGCTCTGCCCCACTGAATCTGAGTCGCATTTCATTTCCTGAGTTCTGATCCTGACGAGACTGGCTGCACAAATTCCTGTAAATTTTGTCCACAGAGTTTAAAGGATTAAGCCCGCAATAGATCTGTGCAATTCGAGGAGCTGTCCAGCTTTTACAGCGTCATACAATAGCAGTCTGACTGTGGTGATGATCAGCTATTGATTTGTGTAAGGTTTAAACCTACACCGAGCCCTCCCACTAATCATGAGTGAATTCCAGTCACTTCTCCCAGTGGGACTCAATCAAGGTCCTGCTAGTAGCTGTCATTCAGAATGAAGAGATGGAAGGAAACAGACGGAAGGATGGAGGTTTGCTTTGCTTGTATCTTGGACATTAGTAGTTAATTCATAATAAACCCATTAGACATAATCCTCTGCTTACCAATATCAATATTTCGAGTTTTAGACAAGTCCATTAAGTGTAATCTAACATTTTAAGGCAGCGCCAAAAAGACGCTGAGCTGTTATTCATAAGCAGCTGCATTCACTGTACTTAGCAGAGGATCTCATTGACCCGTGGTATTTTAAAATCTTCAAACCCATTTGCTCTTCATCTTTTTCTATATAAATGTTTCACCTTATTCACCTTGTCACTCTCATGCTTACAATTACCTTTGTTCATCATCAGCATCATCATCACCATCATCATCATCATCATAAAAAATAAGAAGCATTTATTTTTCATTTTGCCCCTGATGAAAAACAGACAAAAAAAACAGTCCAATCTCGATCTCTTCTCATCTCACTTGATCAATATCACATAAGCACTGAGCGTTTATCTAATCTCGTCGATCGTTGAGGAGGACTTGTTATATAAACACAAGGCGGACTGAAACTTGTTGACATGTTTTATCGTGGCTCATGAGAAGAAAGATCAGTGGATAATCACTGATAGAGCGACAGAACAGGAGGAAGAGGAGGAATCCCCGTGTGGGCCTTTTGCAGGGTCAATCTCTGACCTCTGCTCTTAATCAATAATCTCCCATTTTACACACACACATACATACACACATGGACACATACACATGCCCTCAATAAATAGCTTGTGTGTTCTGAGCTCATTGAATTCTTCTAGTATTTGGAAAACACACCACTGAGCAGTAAATACAGCTTTATACATGATGAAATATCAATATCACTCCAAGCTCATTTGTCACTCCGAGAAGAGGAATGGTACTATTAGGGAGTGTTAATAGTGTGTACTGCAGTAGAGACAAAATCAAACCCTGCTAGGAGTTTCTGCTTGACTACTGACTAAGAGGATGTGAAGGTGTAAAAAAGTACAAAATTCTGTCGATTTCTTTTGACCGTCTTCAGATTTGATTACGGTGCACAATGTGGTTTCTAGTTCACAATTTGAGTACAGGAATATGCCTAATGAAGAAGAACTCCATAGATGTGATAGCCTGGTCATTCTGTACATTCAGGTTGTCAGCTGACTTCATTTTATTGCCACATAACGTTGCTGAGCCGAGACCTGACCAACTGAAGCAACTCCAGAGCTTAACCCTCCTTTCAGAGGCTTGTACAGGTGCCACTATGCATGATGGGTACATTGCTTCATGTGCTTCCCTTTCTACCCTGACGATATGGAATAGGGTCAATCTGGACTCATCAGACCACATAACCTTTTTCAATTACATACACAAACCCGAAATGAGGGAACAAAACATGCTCTGAGATAAATTATATTCATTGATCTCATTCACCCAAATAAACCAAACTGTTGGAATTAATTTTATATCATCAAACAAAAAAACATTTCAAATCCTCGTTGTAGTAAAACATGGCCTCAATATGTTTTTTCCCCCTCAGTGACAATTAGCGTAAAAAACAAACTAGCACTAGTTTAGCTGGGGCTAGGGATTAATGACTGAAGAAGGGCAAGACATGGGTACTGACTGTATAATGAAAAGAGTTTTTTATATCACCACATGGCAGAAAAATTAAGCATGGTCTGAACAACTACCAACTGACAAAACACAGGCCTCACGCTCGTATAGCATGTATTTGCATATATTATGCAGCCTCTACAGTTTCTCAAAAAAAAAAAAAAAAAGCTTATCAATAATGTTAGTTTAGAGGTAAAAAAAACTAGGTGTTTTTTTTTTTTTAACAATTTGGATAACATTTAAATCAGGGGTAGCTCAGTGGTTAAGGCATTGGACGACGGTTCGGAAGATCACAGGTTCAAACCCCACAACCACCAAGTTGCCACTGTTGGGCCCTTGAGCAAGGCCCTTAACCCTTAACTGCTCAGAATTATAATGAGATAAAAATGTAAGTTGCTCTGGATAAGAGCATCTGCCAAATGCCTAAATGTAAAATAATTATTAATACAATTATTTTACAATCCATGCTGCATTTTCAGCAAAGTTGTAAAAAAACAAACAAAATACAGTATCATGACCATTTTGACATTGTAGGACAGAAGGCTTAGCCCTTTTAGGATCCAGATAAATTGTGAATTCTTAGTATGAGATGGGCAACAAGGTGGCACAGTGATTAGTTCCTCCAGGGTCGAGGGTTCGAGTCCCACCTTCAGGTCTGTGTGCATAGAGTTTGTATCACATGCCTGGTGGGTTTCATTCAGGTATTCCAGTTTCCTCCCCCAGTCCAAAAACATGCAGATTAGTCTAATTGGCATTTCCGAATTGCCCATTATAAGTGTGTGTGTGCTTTTTCTGTTTTGCACACTACAAAGTATACTCACTGGCCACTTTCAAAGCTGAGTATCTGGTGGGATACAGGCTCGTTTGAGTGTTTTAGAATTTGCAGATCTTTTGGGATTTGAACTTAAAAAAATCTCTCGGGTTATCAATCAAGTTTGGAGCTGTACAGTGTGTAAGACTTTTAATATGTTTCTTGCATTGCACCTTGTTAATTTAGCTAAATTTAGTTATTACCTGTTGGCACTAATGATTATTTATTTATTTGTTTGTTTGTTTATTATTATTTTTTATATTGTCATTTATTTAAGTAAAAAAATCACATACTGATTTATTTATATCTTGTTAAAATGATTACATGCTCCACGTAATTCATTGATTTGATTTAAGCACTGTAGCCATGACTTTTCCATCATGGCTTCTTTTTTTCTTTTAATGAAAACCCTCTATAATTTTAAACACCTTAAAATGGTTTTAGATTACACCATTATCATCTGTAAATGTGTGTAAATGGCAAACTGATTTAATTATCCCATTAATTGATTGACAGAAAGATATTTAATTCTCCTTCTGCTCTGATATTCTTCATGGATTTGTCAAGCGATAATTAATTCCAACCCATTTTGTCTTTCTTTGGTGGCCCTGACAGGATTTTCTTATTCATTCATTTCTCAACCACATGTCCCTGTGCTTTTGAGTCATATACAATCATTAACAGAGATGTCACCCACTTAGCTACACTTCCATGCAGCTGAATGACAATCTAACTTCCTTACGGTTACCTCATAGGCCGCATTCTGGCTAATAGCACTTGTGCCGACAAAGTGTGCCCTCCATCAAACAGATCACAATAGCCAGGCACAAATAAGAAGCCGTAAGAGAGGCCGTGTGTGTTCACCCAGGCACGTGCTACGTTGGTTTTTAAAGTGCAATATAAAAGTCAGACTCATTGTGCTCGAGTTTCCATTTCCCCCCTTGTCTCATTCAACCTTTGTACGGCAGCACACTTCTGCCTCGGAGTGTAAAAGGGTGGCAGAGTGTGAAAGGGAACGAGAGGTGGGGGGGGAGAGGGCGGATTTGGGCACGTGCACATCACAATGGGGCTGTCGGATTAAAGCGGGAAACAAAAAGCAGAGTAAACTGTAATTAGGCTGTGTTTGAGTAAAGGGAGATACACTGCTCTGTTTGCAGCTGTGCTCAGATCAGATGCTTACTGTATAGGCAGGAGACACGCACAGCTCACACACGCCACCCACTCCAAATGCCTCCCATCCCCCTGTGCAAACAGATATGCACAGGTCATAGGGATTCTGCAAAGGCAGTGTCTGCAGAAATGAAACAAAATAATTAAGAATATAAACATTTTTCTTCAATGTGTTGGTAAATTATCGAGAAAATGCTGCATGTTACTAAAATGAAAATGCAATTAACATCAAAACCAAACCAAAATAAAATTATTGCAAGCAACGATGTGCGGGCCCAAGCACCTTGCGCCATCCCCTCCTTGCTGTACCACACAATCTGTGTGTTTTTTGAGCATGTTAAGACCTCCAAAAAGCCATCGCCACCCAGGTGCACTACAACTTGCTCACTATTTACTTGAGTTATCTTTAATCTTTAATATAATATTAAAAATTGCTTGATCTCAATCATTTAAGCCACAGATGTGAGTGTGTGGACATGTCAAATCAAATCAAATCAAATCACTTTTATTGTCACATCACATTACTGGTACACTGGTACAGTACATGTGAGTAAAATTCTTGTGTGCAAACTACAAAAGCAATAGTGGTGTACAATTATAAGAATAAATATGCACGTAAATAAATATGCATATGAATAAGTACAGTAGTATTAATATTGGTCAAGTATAATAAAAAAATTTAATAAAAATGTAAGAAATTAATACAAATGAATGTGAATACAAGTATACATCTATATACAATATACATATATACATCTATATACAATATACATACATACATCTATATACACAATATACATATATACACATTTATTATATAAAGAATGTCTGCAATGAATGTGCAAAATGCAATTATGTGCAGTATGGAGTGCAAAAAGTGTCTTAGTGACTATAAAGTGACAGTGTAGTGTCTATGAAGACTTACATTTAACAAGTGGTGACATCATACAGTATACTTAAAGTAATGTAAATTTATGTATCAAACACACATTAATTCTGATGTTAAAACATTAATTAAAACTGATTAAATCTGTTCTTCTGCTCTGACTGATTATGGAGGTCAGTGAGAATCGCCCATGTTGCTGCTAAACATCTTCATTAAGACTCTTTTTTTTACAGCAGAGCCCGGTATTCCTCTCTTCCAGACAGTCGAGGTGTCACTTCATGGTATATTAATACATTTGCAAGTCCAATAATAATTATAAATTAATTAATTAATTGTGTGTAAAATCACATAACTTTGTGTCTGGTCCTGTAACAATGCGAATGTTTTTAGGCATTAGAGACACTTTATTTCTTATGGTACGCCATTGAAAACGCATGTTATGTCGCCCTTAAAACTCAGTTAACAATTATAATTTTTTTTGTTTTGCAGTTTTTATAAAAAAAATAAACATATACATGGCTCAGGATTGTGCAGTATAGAGTGACGTGTCCTCCTTTTTTAGCACTTTATTGTTATAGCACAGATACACACGATCACATGCTTTTCTGGTTGTTTTCAGTTGTTTATATGAAAAGAAAATGCTAATTTTGAGAATTTTACATTTTTGTGACATCATTCCGATATTCCGGGAGCAGTAACATTCACGTTATATAAGTAATGATAACTTTAGTTCTCCCTGACATATCTGAAAACCTAAACACACAGTTTGAAGTCTGAAGCCTCCGCATTAACACACACCGGCAAGACGTCCATATACGTAAGCGCATATATACCCCCTCTCTCTCTTTCCCTCTCTCTGTTGAGCTACACATGTCGTTCCTGAGCTGCCAGTGATCCAGACTCCCTCTGCCCTGACCCATCCTGATGCCCCGCTTCTGGTTGGAGATCTCGTCACATGGATGCCCCATGTGTCTCTTTGGGATGCGTCTGGTGTCTGGGGAC